>CM031234.1:196689941-197289941 GCA_018340775.1 Taxus wallichiana var. yunnanensis
GGAGTTGGCCCACAGGAAATCACGTAGAATTTTCTCCAGTCTGTGGTAAGTGGCTTTAGAAGGTGCCCAACATGATGAGTAATAGACATGAGTGGCAGCTAGAACCTTGGAGTAGACTTGGAATTTTCCAGCAAGAGACAGATGCTTGGTAATCCAAAAAGATTTTTTTGCTCAACTCGTTGAATCACATAGTTCCAAAGGTCAGCAGGGGATGCCATAAAGGCAAAGGAATGCCTAAAAATTTGAATTGAACACCAGGTTCAATCCAAAGCCATTGGAATCCCTCTAGCCAAGGAGGTTTGGGACCCATCGCCTGTCTGTAACATTGGGTTTTCTTCCATTGGATAGCAGAACCAGAAGCAAGACAAAAAATATCAAGGCATTTCATGGCATTAGTGACAGAGGCCTCAGTTTCAGCCGAGTGAGAAAAGAGTCATCTCAAAAAGTGACCATTAATCAACTACTTAGGAGAGGAAGGTAGTTGAATACCTTTAACCAAACCAGCATTGGCAGCATTAGCAAGCAAGTAGCTTAGACCTTCAACAGCAATGAATGACATAAAGAGAAGGAGCAAGAGGGAAACCTTGCCGGATGGAACGATGAAGAGAGAATCTCTCAGACTGCTAACCATTGATAGTAATATAGGCACCCACATTTTGAAAGAGCATATTAATAGAGCGGATGAATCTGGGTCCAAAACCGATAGCCTGTAGCATGGCCAGAATGAAAGGCCACTCAACTCTGTCATAGGATTTTTCAAAATCAATTTTAACAAACAGTCGGTTGAGAAGTCGGTGGGCATATTCCATGCCCTCCCAACTATGAATAATGTTGTCCAAAATATATTTGTTCTTGATAAAGCTGGTTTGCTCACTCCTGATGATCAGGGGTAGTAAATTAGTGAGCCTGATAGCAAGGGCTTTGGCAATAATTTTGTACGAGACATTGAGCAGAGTTATTGGCCACCAACTGGTGATAAGCTTGGGATCCCCAGATTTGGGAATGAATTTGATGTTGCCTTGGTTGATCAGATCACCCAGGGTGTTGGAGGACATAGCTTCTAGATAGACTGATGCAGATCCGGACCAACAGTCGTCCAAAGAGACTGGTAAAACTCACAGGGAAAACCATCAACACAGGGGCTTTATCAGAGGCCATCTGCATAACAACTTCCTTCAAATCATCAAGAGTGAGAGGTCTATCACAAGCGATGTGCTGACTTTCAGAGAGCTTGCAAGGAACAACTTCAATGCATTGGAGGAGAGCAACATCACGAGCCGGAGTAGTAGGTTGAGCAAGCAAAAACAACATGATAGTGATGCACAAAAGCTTGCAGAATGTCAGGTAAGAGAGTAAGCCTTTGATTGCCATCCTTGATTGCTTTGATTTTGGTGAGAGTTTGATTAGATTTAAGGGAAGCAAAAAAACTCCTTAGTAACTCTGTCACCAATGCGAAGCCAGTGCAGACGGGCTCAAACTTGGGCTCCTCTAGCCTTATAGTGCTCCTCAATTTGAAGCTTATGTTTCCAACGAGCAGCTTGCACTTGCAGGTGGGTGTTGAAAGGAGACAGATTAAGCTCTTGAATAGCCCTCGAATATTCAATATGAGAGGCTTCATGAGCATTCTTGCAAAAAGAGCAGCTTGTTTCCCATAGAGCCAAAGGAAAGAAGTGGTACGAGTGATGGCATGAGACCACCAGTCAATCCAACCAATCCCATCAACAGGTCTCGGGTCAAGATTCCAAATACATCTTATATAATCCAAAGTTTTGGGATGAGAAAGGTGGGACGTATTTAAATAGAACTAGGTGGACTTGGGCTTGGGACACTGAAAGTTCCATTGAATCCCAAAGAAAATAGGCTTATGGTCAGAAACCAAAGCAGTGTCCACCACCGAGACCGGGAGGTTGTATGAAGAGTCAAAGGAAAACCATTGTTGCTCTGAAAGCAAAGCTCTGTCAAGACGCTTATAAACTCTATCATCGCCAACTCTAAAATTAGACCAAGTGAACCAAGGTGGCGGCAAAAAGAGTGCTTGTGGTGGTTGGGATCAAAAAGACAAAGTTTATTGCGTAAATAAAACCAGGCTTCACATTCACCAGCACACCAACGCATTGGAAGTCGACCAATTTGTCTTCGGGGATTCAACCATGTTGAAATCACCACAAAAAAGCCAGGTAGCAGAGGGCAGATGATCAGCCAACCACCACCAAAAAGAAGAACATTCAAAGGCATTGTTGGAAGCATAAATATTGGCCAACCCAAGAATGTGGCCGTCAAAAAATCAAAAAGGGTCCACACCACCCGATGAGTGGGGTCAGAACCCCAAGATATGATATTGGAGGTGAGGTCGGGCTTAAAAGAGTGACAACACCACCTCGACCATTATCATGAGCTGACATCTGGTAGAGAGAACCAGGCCAGATGGTACACATAGCAGCAGAAAGATGGAAGCCAGAGATTTTGACTTCCTGCAAACACAACACCTGAAACTTTGCAAAATGCTTGCAACTATCTCTAACAAGATATCTGCAAGTCAGATCAGTAAGCCCCTTGACATTCCATGAGTAAACTAACATGGAGAACTATCAAGGTGCATGTTTTCCTCCTCGAGGTCGGCTAACGCTCCAAAGCGGTTAGAGAAAGTGACTTGCCATGCATTCCCATGAATAAAATCACCGAGCTCGAACTGTGGCGGGGTCTCTGTGAGAAATCTTCCTCGGAAGGAGGGGAAGGACTTCGGGAATGGCGTAAGGCAACCTTTCTATCTGTTTGAGTAGCCGAACCACCGTGTGAGATCCAAAAAGCTTGAGGTCTCGGGAAATGAGGGGTGTGAAAGAGCAGGAGCTGAGGGGTGAGAGCTGATGACAATTGTAGCTTGCGGAGACTGAGAGATGGTGGGCTGTGGGCTTGGGAGGGGTCGTAACAGAGACGACTTCAAAGGAGCAAAAGCGGAGGTAACCACTTTTGTAAGTAGCCTGTTGGTGCTTATTTCGGGTCGAGGCGAAGGTTTTCTGCCATTGATAGTAGTCCATCCATCAGAGGAGGGAGTGCTTGGATTTAGGGTCCATCGGGGTTTTCTCAAAACCGGCGGTGGGCTTGGAGTCATGAGAGGACAATCCTTGATCATATGGTCAGCAGATTGGCACCAAAAACAAGTGTTGGGCAGATTGATGTATAGAACTTTCTGCGCAAAGCATGTGTCTCCAACCTAGATATCGAGGGTATCTTTGAGGTCTTTTGAAAGATCAATTTCTACACAGACCCATTTTTGGGGTCGAGCCGTAGAAATTATTTTTCGTGGCAGATGAGGTGACCTAAGGGTTTGATAAGTTGATCAACGAATCCCCACAAAGGCAAAGGAAGGCCTGGAAATTTGACCCAAATAGGAATTTTGAGTTTGGCTTGCTCAGAGACTTGAAAATCTTGAGTCCAGTGGGAGAAAACCACAAGGGTATTGCGAATAAACCAAGGACCGTGGTTAACAATGGCTTTGCAATGTTCAACATTGGTAAAGTGAAACAGAAAAGAAACCCTTGGTCATGTTTTGGACTCCCTCTACCTTGACTCCATGAGGTTGCCAATGATTATGAATCCATTGGCGGAGGATACCTTCAGGGGGAACTCGGCCCACAAAATAAGCAACAAGAGAAAATGATTCAAACCAATTGCAAGCTTTGTCAAAAGTTGGTAAATCAAGAACAATATCCGGGGAAGGAGTATTAGTATCCTTACCTCATCGAATACATTTAGGAAGAACTTCCTCGCTTGTTTCGGTGCCATTGTCCAGAGCTCCTGCGATAAGACCAACATCAATAGATGCATGGCATGGCATTTTATAAGCCATCACCCAAGGAGGTGTGTCATTTTTGGCGGCATCGATACAAAATTAATACAATGGCAATCCCACCTGGATCTACAAATCGACGATGACGGCGCCAAGCATTCACTACGAATATAACCCTAGCAAACCCTGAAGCCTAAATCTCTTTTTTTTATCATCATACATACAATTAAAAAAATTGACCTAGAAAATTTATTCGCCTATTTGTAACCTATTTCAGAAAATCTTGATTATTCAAAATCAAAACATTTATTATTTTGTTTAAACACCGTGCGCTTTGTAATTAAACCTATTGTGCTTATCTCATCTCGGTTGGCTTCCACCGTCATCATTGTCATTGCAAAATCCACCACCACCACCTTAGTTATAACCATCGCTTCCTCCTTTTCGTAGTAGGACATACCTACTCTTCCACACCATCTATTGCCACCACTACCTTCATACCATCCACTGCAACCACCACTTGCACGACACAACCACCATAATAATTATTGGTAGATCTCTCACAACCAATGGGTCTTCCATTAGCTCCACCACCGCAATTTCCAAGAAAGTCTCTTTTACTAGTGTAAGAATGGGATTGATTTAAAACAATATTATTCCCATCCATGATCTACTTATTATTCATGGTCATGATGTCATCCACCATCACCTACGTCTTTGTATATTGTAATTGCGACAAGTGAGAGTTCAAATCACATGGGTACCTTGAAAAGGATGCTCCTCATTCTTCATCTTGAATTATCATGCCCCCGCATTTCACAGAAATCACTATTGCATCCTTGCATTTCAAAGAAATTACTTTTGCATCTCATAAAATAAAACCAACAAAGAGAAAATAGCAATAAAACCGAAAAATAGAAAATTACGAAACAAAACATCTCAGGTTTTCCAATCTCCATCTAGGTACACCTCATTATTTTTTCTCACGAGTCCTTGCGAGAATCGTGTTTGCAAATTTTGTAAATTACTCCACATAAAAGCACAAGCTGAAGTACAAGAAGAAGATGAATAGTTCATAAAGGATCTGATTTTTTGACACCATATGGAAACACAGAATGAGGAAGAGAGAAAATAAATACAATAGAGGCTTAGAAGATGTTTTTGCATAATTGTGTATAGTCTCAACAACGCGCTAAAAACAAAACCCGGTCTCCGCACTACGCCGAAAAAATGGGAGACTCAGTATAAATAAAAAGTAAGTGTAAAATACGTGTATGGGAAGATATTACAAGAACCCACACAAGCGAGAAGACTTTGAAAAAATAAAATTTAAAATAATTCACATCGACGACCTCAATGATACCTGGACATCAACAATTTCTCGACAATTAACAACCCTTACCATATCGGTCGTTGATCCTCTAGAAAATTTCAATAGCTGGAAATTCTCACTTAGAAACTCCTATCGCTGTAATAATAATTAAATTTTAAGGTTCCTTTAAATATCATTGCATATTTTGTTTTATATTAAAATTTGAAGTCCTTTTTTTCCATCAATGGATTTCTTCAAAGTTTAATATAGTGGCGTATTAGCTTGAGGTTAAATGTCATAATACAATAAGAGATTTGCAAATAAAAAAATAGAGTTATTAATCCATGTGATGTGTGATAGATTCAAAATATACGTGTATTTAGATTTATATATCTCATTTTGGGTATTTGAATCTTTCACTTCTAGTTTTTTGTTTATGTATTCAAGTTTTGAGAATGTTTTTGTATCAATGATTTTTCAAATTTTTGGCTTCAATATTTTGGAGTTCCTAAGTTTTAAGATTCAAGTTTAAAGGTTTGCAACTTCCAAGTTTCCAATTTCAAGGTTTTATGTTTTTACATGATTTTAGGTTTTTCATGTTCGAGCTTTCAAGTTTCAAGTTTGAAGCATTCTATGTCAACGTGATTTTTCATGTTTTTGGGTTTCCTCGTTGGGAGGTTTTGGGTTTCAAATTTCTTAGAGTTTTCAAGTTCGGATCTTTCAAGTTTTAGACTTTTTGGAGTATTTGGGTTTCAAATTTTTCTATATTTAATTACAAGGTTTTGGGTTTCGAGGGTACTTTATATCAATCAATTTTTGTATTTTCATGGTTTTAAGATCAATATTTTTGGGTTTGGGGTTGTTAGATTTCACATTTTAGAATTTTCAAACTTTGGGTTTTAGGTTTCAATATTTTGAACTTTGTAAGTTTGGGACGTTTGAATTTTAAAGATTGGGAATTTCATGTTTTTAGGATTTTCAAGTTTGAGTCTTTTATTTTTTTAGTTTCTTTTTTTGTTATTCCTATAACTTATAATGTTTATTGGGATATGTGTGGCTAACTTGTTGTGAACATAATCTTTTACGTAGTCATTTGATAATTTTTATATCTTTGTATTAGTAGTGGGGTCGACCTATAAAGTAACCATAGCCTAAGTAGGATACATATAGAAGGTAGTGCTCAATGTGTGATCATGTAGACACCTAAATTTGGTAATTAGGTACTTGACAGTATTGATTTGGATTATATCCCTTAATCATGACTTGTACACACAAACAAAACTTAAATGCATTATTCCACTCTCTCATAAGGCTTGCAAATACTTCTTATTATCCTACTATGTTGCTCGAGACACATACATAACTAATCTCATTGCTCATATACATCTTATATTTCATGTTGAACTTATCTGAATTTCCACTTATAACATTCTACCTCCTTAGCCACTACCATCTAAGTTGGGAAGAATAGTCATATAGTTTTGTCCCTATTCAAGGGTTTTGTTTATAGTGCACTCACAATCATATTTTCTTATGTTTGTTTTATTTCTACTTCTTATTCAGTCTTAGTGTGAAATAAAACCTTGAGGAATGGTCTAAAAGAAATTTAGATGCACTCATTTGCTAACTTAGCATTTTTAATAACTCCTCTAGTAAATACTTATCAAGTATTAAACAAAGATGCCCTAATTTTCCCTAAATCAAGGGCGAGATATTAGGAATAGCCTCTACACAAGTTTGAACATTCTAAAATGGGTCAAGTGCATACCAAGGAAAGTCATAAACATCCAAGGCCAAATCAAACACTATCAAGTATTTACACTCCAAAGGGCACTTCAAGGGGATTTTACTATTGCAAATATTGATCTACATGTGCTCTATTCTCACTCACAAATGGTACATGTGAAGTATGCCTAGTTATCATGCTATTTGTGTTGAGGTATAAGGGAAAACATAGGGGAAGGGAACTCAAGACTTTCATTCACTCTTGCACAAGCACTAGGAGAACTACATGAAGTTGAGCCCCTCATTTGGGCATCGTAGTGTAACACTTGTTCAAAATCAACAAGGGGTTGGCCACCAACAACAATCTATATCAACCACATGTTTTTGTTATATAATGTCTATTTGAGTGTCGAGATAGGAAACGAGGATTTAATCATTGTAGGATTAGGTACAAGTATTCTAAAATAAGAGAAAGTGCATGAAGTTGCTAAAGATGAAGAAAAAGTGACCAAGATTGACAGAGAGCGGTGTGAAGTAGTGTCATACACTAGCATTAAGTTGCAAAAAGTGTTTCAAACTAATATTTGAATATAATGCTAGTGTTTATGAGGATTCCAACACTTTTTTCCAAAGATGAAGCATATTTAGCCATGTCAAAATTTGTTAGACCTAGTTTCAAATCCAAATCAGCCTGCAATACAACAAAATATAAATGCACTTGTCTTCTTATGTGTTACAATATTTAGCATGTGCCCTAATTAAAAGCGAGAGTAAAACATTTATCTATTAATTTAATGACACACTAGTTTCTAAGATTTCAATCCTAATCGAGATTAAATCACTTTAATTTGAGTGTAATTATTTGGTGAACCCACTTAATGATCTTATACAACCTTCCATAGCCTCTAGGGTTTTAGGATTTTTCTTCTAGGGGCCTCGCGCTGACATCTCTCTATTCTCGTTATGAAAATCATGATTTCTATATCTTAAATTTGATCTTTTAAAACACCTAAATTTGGTAACATATCACTTGATGATGTCAATATTGGCTTGATCCCTAAATCATCACTTGTGCACCTATTTTGAGCCTAATTGTTATGTCCCTAGTCCTAATACAAGACTTACTCTCCTTATTGCACTACTGGTCACTCATATATAAAATATCACATCATTCTAAAGTAGTTTATCAATCATAATTACCATACTCAAAAAATTTAAACATTTCATTCCATGCTTAGACAAAAATACCAAATAAGGACCAAACCATCAAATAGTTCATTTTGAAACTTAAGGTTTCATCTATATCCCTCTAATGGTCATTTTCTCGATTTTATATCTTTTATGGGTCATTACATTCCTCATAGATCAACCTTAATGATAAATTATACTTACATAACCATATATGAGAAAGGAAAATGCACTCATTTACTCACCTAACAATTACCCAATAGTTTCTAGATGTCCTCAAGCAAATCTCTCAAAAGGAATACAAAAATATTCTAAATTTCCCTAAAGGAGTAGCTTCCACATAGGTCGTAAGCACTAAAAACTAGGTTCTAGAGTCAAGCTTCCAAATTACAAGTTGTATGCCTAGATTTGGATCACCTGCAAGATGGATTAGTCAAATAATAACAACCAAATCAATGCTACTAAAAATAGAATGGGATTATGATGTCATCGTTAAGAGAGGGACAATTGTGGTTTCTTTCATTGAATAAAGTGGGTAAAAATTTTTAGATCTGAATCTAAACTTGCACACAAGCACACTTGAAAAATGTTAGTTGTTTTTGGTGGTTAGGGGACTGCCTTTGGTCATATCCCTAATCCTTTTTAAGGAGATAAAAGACATTTTATTGATGTAAAATGAAAAAACAATAAATGAAATGACAAGTATACCTAACTCGGATCGCAAGATAATCACAATTATGTTTCACTGAGAATCACACAGAGATCACAAGCCAATCACAATTGTGTTTCCTCCTATGTTGATATTTCACTAGAACAGTTTTGCCATAAAGTTAATATATATACTATGTGCTTTGCCTTTCCTTCTTTAAAACCTACAAAACCAAAATATTTGAGCTCGATAAAATGAAAACTCAAGTATAATCTTTGTACACTAAGAGGCCGCAGTTAGAATGAGGGGGTGAGGGTGCTTTTATATATTTGGAGTGTATAGGGGAGTGGGACACACATGGGTGCAATGTGCATTGGGTATGCACATGGGTAGGTGTGATGGGAAAAAATTAAATGTGAGTGGGTGAGGGTTAGTAAATGAGTGGTGAGTTGTCTTTTATCCCCATTTTGTGGGGTTTTATGATTTTTTTGGTATTTTTGTGTTTTATAATGTTTTTGTGTTTTTGAATAAGGAACCTCATCAACAAGGTGTGTTTTCTAGTGTATACACAAGCCCTTAAATTCAAGTCAAGCACTAATCAATCAATCCATTACAAGCATTATCACGTGATCGAATTATCAAATTTCATTCCAGTTGATTGCAAATGGTTTTACACATTTGGGAGACCTAATATCTTATCTTAAAGAAAATTACATTCAGTCACATGTGTAAAGAAAGTTGGAGAGATTCACTATCTTCATGGATAAAACAAGTTAAATAGGGAAAAACCACCAAATGGTTTTTCCCATAAATAAGGATTTTGTCCCTACTAAAATTACACTTCTAGAATCAAATACAACATCTACACGACATTCATAGTCTAATCATTAATCTATCACACCTATATTAGATTCTAGACAACCAAGTAGCTAAGTGTTCTTACTCTATCATGTTTTGATCTATTTGACACATTTTGATTAATCTATCATGTGAATTACGATATATGTATATTTTGATTAGAGTGTTAATGTTTAATTAATAATTTTAATACACATCTTACTAACCCTAATCTTGAATTTGAATAAGTAAATATTCCACATTTATTCTTATTTATTTCCCACATTAAATCATTTTGTTAAATATCTTATTAATCAAATCCTTAACCTATTTGGCCTAGGTCACCCTATTCCAAATCAATCCGTTGTTGCAAAACCCTATGGTTTCATTTTATCTTTGTTTGTGTTATTATTCTATTCCATTCTAATGTAGTAATCGAATCAATCATACATCCATTGAGCATATCCAACTTCTAAGCACACTTCAAAAGTGTAGAAATCCCATGGATTCCTCTTCTCTTCCTATTCATGATGTACCTATTTATGAGAATATACATAATGATAAACAAGCTTTGAATGTTAACTTAGATCCTTTTGTAAATCAAGGCGGCCTTGTCCCTCCTATTAGATAAATGAAATCAATTCTGATGAGCTTAATGATGTTGATCATGATTGAGTTGAATTTCTATCTAATTTGTGTCAATACAATCACCAACATCTACATAACCTTGATTATTTTCTTTATTTTCTTCTTACATCTAAGGTTATATGTGATTCTTAATCTCAATAATTTAATGAAGAGTATCCTTTTTGGGTGATTAATCCTACATCTACTATTGCCACATCTATTGTTCTTATATTTTTAGGGGCATCCACTACCCCCTTCAAAATGTTACAATGTTCATCCCTATTTCTACTACAATTATTGCATCTCTTATGCACACACACTCTTCTTCTACTACATATTCTCTTGAGCTTTGCATGTACATGATTTTCAAACTAAGGTATTATGGTGAGAGAAAGGTGTATTTAGACCTTATAATGTCATAGTGTAGTCACTAAGTCACGTACTTATTATGTACATCTAGCCTCTAAATAATTCATTTATATGCATTATTATTAAGAAAGATAATTACTCATTGACACCCCTTTGCTTTTTTTTTACATTTATTTTATCCTTTTCATATTTATTACTTATTGTTTCTTATTGACAACTTTCAATTTTGCATACCATCTGACATCTTATTCAACTTTGGTTTCATTATTTTATCCTTCTAACTCTTTGTATAGGACCGCCCATTAGGGACAGGAGCGATCAGCACTATTTTCCCTCTCGTGCATGTGTCCTCTTTACCTATTTTTGGTCTTCGAATGTTACTTCTTTCTTGTCTTCTTTTATCCCTCTTAGTTGGCCTTTTACTTGTTAATGACAAAACTTAAGCAAGGGAATCATATATATACATGTCTTATTTAACCTCATTAGGGGGAAAACATTCAAGAGGCACATATTATTACAAGGAGCTAATATTTTCTATCTACTACATCAAGGAATACATTTTGGACTACATACTTCACTACATAGGAGGGTTTATTCTAATTCCATATCACACATTTACATTTGAGACAAAGTATTTGTATCATGTTATCTCTTTGTGTGACTAACACTAGGGCATCCTAGCTCAAGGGACACTATTTCAATCATGCACACACAATAACTACATAGATTCTGAAATGTAGTGCAACACTCAATGACAACCACATTGGGGTGACCACCAAGGTCACCCTGACTCAATCATTTGTATTATTTTATTCATCTAATGTGTGTTTGAGTATTGTGTAGGTATCTATGGTTTATTTTACAGGTTACATGCGTGACATGAAAATTTGATGTGACACACAATGAGAAAGGAGTGACATTGGGTGACATAGAAAGAACAAGATCCTAAGCACTTCCGTAGACACCAACGCCCATAATAGATTCTAGAACTTGGGAAACCATGTCCCCTTCCGAGAAATCTTGTCCTTAATATCATTACTTTCCAAAATTAGACACAAAGCTAATACATTCCAAAATCTTCCTTTCGATCTTGTTCATCGCCTAGAATAAATGTAGACATGTGGCGGAAAGATAAGTCATTCTTCAAACCCTATCTATGACTCTTGCTTGAATTTATTTTGTGTGATCTTATTTGTTTATTGTTATATCTATTTAATCCATTGTGTCCTTACATTAAAATTAGTTTTGATAAATCACATAAACTCTAATCAATTACTTCATATCCCACTTGCAACTAAAGTGGCCTCTTGTCCTCTTCTCATAGGGTTTGTATCTCCTAAGATTCTTATATATGAGGGTAAAGAGGATCCCGAGAAACACCTCTTCTCTTTTTATGTCATTTGTTGATTTCACTTTTTGGGAAGTGAATCTTTCATTCCTTTTTAAGTTTTTAGATATTTTAATTAAACATACATAAAAAGGATGAATAAATGTTATAGGTGGATATTCTGATTTAATTAACTTCCAACATTAATTACACAAATCATAATAACGCTTTCCAAAGTGACGATTAATTTAACAAATGTCAAAACAAGAGGGAAAGAGTGCACTTATCTAATTTTGTGTGGATCTGGAAGAGTCTTGGTGCTTTAAGTGCGGGAACATGTAGATCTAAAACTTTAAATGCTTCATTGTTGAACTATGCAACTTGAAACGAGCTTGGTAAAAACCATACAACTCGGTCTAAAGCATTTGTATGGTCCTGACCCTTTTGTATGGTCTTGGACATGCTTAAAATATGGGTTTGCAATTTCCTAATTTTTTCTCATGCCTAGAAATGTGTGTCACCATGTGTTGGTCTTATTACTCACCTTTATAATGGCTTTGAAAACTCGGCTCAAACCCTAAAACCCTTATAATGCAAGGAGTTCCTAGAAAACAAATTTAGGTGGGTTACGGGCTACCCTTTGCATTGTTGGCATCGCCACTACTCCGAAGAGGGTTAACACCGTATGGCATTCTCTTATTATATGATATCTACTGTACTATAATCAGACTTGACAATTGTGCTTTGATAATGTTTTTCTTGAGTTTCACACTTGCTCAAATACTTGGGAAGGGTCACTTTTCTTGCTTGTAAAATGAATATGGATACTCTTAGACCTAGAAGGAGACTTCAGACCTATAGAGGGTTCTACCCTAATGGATGCGAATGAGTTATTTAATATATTAGGGAGCTTTGAGTTCCGTTAGTACTTGTTTTTACGAAGAGTTCTTAAAGTGTCAAGTTACCAAATGAGGTGTGATTTACTTACTTATATATGATTTTGAAGGTTTTTATTTCATGAAAGGCCCACCAAGGGGGATATTGGTTTGTACTAATGTGATGGAATTGAAATAATTATTTCAACTCATGTCGGTCAAAAACCATACAATAGGGTTAGGATTGACATTTGACAAAAGTGATCAAAACCGGTGTTTTTGGACGAGAAGGGAGCAAAACATGTTTTGACTTTCTAGGTATAGCATGATCGTTACTGATGTATTTTATACACTTAAATGTTAGAGACTAACGACAGAGAGGTGTGAAAATATAAGCAACGCATGAAGGCCTATCAAGGTGTGGTAATCAAGAGTTCGGAGAATACATTTGTCCACGCAAGTGTGTAATGCCAAAATCGAAATCTCAAAGGATAGATTTTCGATTTGAATTTCTATATTTAATTAGACTATTCTTACAATGAAAAACTTCTTACTAGGATTTTTCCTACAAGTCTCAAGAATTACGCTTTCGCAATGATTCTATGATTTACCTATTCAATTCGTAAGGGATTTCAATCCATTTTCCAAACAATATCTTTCCCACTTCTCCATTAACATTAAAGATACGATCTCATGTGCTCAAGGATAAAATGCAACAATGATCTAATGAACCAATCAACGATTACAACTTATGCTATAAAAATTCTTACTAAAATGAGCAACATACTTACAGACAATGAACTTTGAGATCTATTTACTCAAAGTCTCATATATCCTTTGTAATATTTTTTAGTTTTAAATTTTTTGATCCTTTGATGAGCCACATCATAATTTATAATTGAACAAGCTTAAGTATGGATCTACCTGACATCATGTATCTACATATAAATTTCAAGGTAAAACTAATGATAACAAAGCTAAAGCTAAAGTAATTGTTTATGTTATATCTCAACATACAAAGCTTTAACTAAAAGTATCTCCTAAAAGTTAATTCACATGATTTCCTTACTCTCCATTTGTGATCTTACAAAATTTAATTTAGTGTAATCTTGTATCTCTCCCTCCCCCTTTCGAGATTGATACGAACAATCCTTTGGATTTTTACTCTAATGCCTATTGTGGTTGTCATAGACTCATTGGGCACTCCAATAATAAATGTTTCAAGGTTTGACATATTATACAAAATTTTATTATACCAATGTTATTGAATTTGATTCTACTCCTAAGCAATCCAAACCTCAAGTCAATGAAAATCCTAAGCTTAAGACTTTTAATGACCCTCTTCTTAATCATCACAATTCGTAATCTAATAGAAACTTAGCAAAGATGCATTATGCATATGCGACACAACCCCATCTAGATACATAAGCTCATCCACTTGATTCTCTTATTAGCATTATTATTTATTCTTCTCCTCCTAGACCTATTATTACATTTGATGATAATGACATATTTGATAATAATAATATTTATAATGTGTTTTATATATTATCCATTTTTAATTAACAACTTATACATAGTGTCTTGGTTGATAGTGGTTCTAATAACAACATGTGCACTCTCACATTGCTTACTTCTTTGGGCTATACTAAGCAACATATCAAATTCAATGCATAATATCCTAATCAATTAATTGGGTCCATTATTATCCCCCTTATAGTGGGATCTACTATAATGGATACAACTTTTGTGGTCATTGATGCTCTCGGGACATGTGACATTCTTCTAGAATACCCTTTGCTTCATAAGGGTGAGGTTATTCCTTATATGTTCCATCAATGTGTCGAATACATGTGGCAATCGAGTTGTTACAACTTAGGGTATACCTTATGAAGCTCTTTTACACATTCCCTCAATTAAGAGAGAACCAGTTTCTAAGCACATGCCTATCAAGCCTACTCACGCTAGCTATACACTTTATATCTCCAACATACCTTCTCCTAGGTCTTCTCTTGCATGTAAGTGTGTCTCATAGTATAAATGTAACTTAATACATCTTATTCTCATTATCCACAATACAATTTTGAGGTCCATGTATCCTACACTTGTGGATCCCTCTCCTTGCCCTATCAATCAAGTCATAGGCTATCCCTTAAAACAAATATTTCTAAAGAATACAAAAACATTTAAATATTTCTAAAAATGTAAAAATATTCAAATATGCTAATAATCTAAAAACATTCAAACATTGAAAAATATAAAATCAAGACTTGAACACGGTTTGTGATTTGACCCAAAATAAATAAGTGATGTAGATTACTTATTTATATATTTTTGATTAAGGGTTAGAAATAAAATATGTATTATAATTAATTAATTAAATACTAATGCATATATCATAATATACATAATTAGAAATATATAAGATAAATCAATTGAGATGAATGCTAAATGTGATAAGGTGAAAGAAGGAGATGCACTTAGGTAATTGGATGATAGGGGAGATGATATGGTAGTGACAGAAGGATGAAAATCCTACTCGTTATTTGAATATTCTTCATTTCTAGGTTTTGGAAGTGTAAAATGACAAGGTATGGAACTGCTTTGATGCATACAAAACCATTTGACGGTTCCATAGATGTTTGGTAGTTTCATAAAAATATTAGATGGAATTCAAATACTTCTTGTGCTTGTACAACCCTCTAAAATATGCATCATTGTGAAACCCTAGGTGTTGCATAGATGTGAAACCATTTATATGACCTAAAATGGATTCAAACCCTAACCATGGGGTAAGAGAAATTGTAAAAAGGTTATTAGTTGGGTTTAATTTCAAATACCATACACTACCTACATTGGTAATGCTACAAAGAATCCTCTCACCACATGTAGATCTCCACCTAGCTTGTGATATCTATATGGATGTAACTAGCTTCAGTAATTTGATCACTTGATAATTAGGAAATGGCTTGGGGTGCTTTGTTTGACTTGAATTAGATATTCTTTAGCTTAGGAAGCATGGCTCTATAACCTGATTGAGTGTGCTTCATACATGTGTTGGGGATACTCTTAGAGTGTGTTTATGCTTTAGAAGAATTTAGGAGAGCTTGAAGTGATTTAGGAATGATATTGAAAATGAGTGCTCTTGAAAGTGCCAGATGATTAAATGAGTTCATTTGAATTTCTCATATAGAGGTTCGTAGACATAATTTTTCATTAAGGTCGATTTGTGAGGAAAATAACGACCCATAGAAAGATACAAAATTCAGACAGTGACCATTGGGTGGATGGGGATGAAACCACTTGTTTTAAAAAAATTCTTGGATGGTGTGGTCTCTGTTTGGTAAGTATAGACAAGGGATGAGATGTTGGTAAATTTTTGTCACGACACTTGAGGTGATAAAATATCATAGACTGATGCAAGTATTTTTTTGAGAAAATGAATAGTGTTCAAGAGGAAACAAGTAATATAATATGGATGAGGATGTACAACTAAGCTTAGAATGTGCTCACAAGTCATAATTTAGGGATAGGTCAATATTATCATTACAAAGTGATAAATTTCCAAATTTAGGTATCTTCATTTCCCCCTTTAAGTATGAAATGAAATTTAATGTTTAAAGGAAAATACACCCGAGTGTGTAAACACACTTTTCTTTGCTCAAGGTGTGTGATTCACTTGAGTATTGGTACAATCTCCAAAGTGAAACTTGTAACACAAATTGTAGTCAATTCTCATATAAAAAAATTCATATGTAACTTATCCCTAAACCCTAAACCCTTTAAGAGATGTTTAGAGCAGAGAGCAAACATTGGATTGCCTATTTTTTAATTCAGTTTTGAGCGAGAAGATGGTGAGGTGCCTAATGCAGGGATCACGGGGTGAATCTTTAGACAGCGAAAAAGGATGCATAGTTTACCATGGAAAGAGACAAAGCAGAGACAAATAGGGGGCCTCAAGTCACATGGGCATGGCGGGTGGCTAGAGCCCCCGTTAAACAAGTACCTTCTATTGTCCTTGACCCTATCTGTAATGAAAATGATGTTTATTTGGAAATACTGTAATCTCTCGCCAACCAGTCCGCTCCTCAAAGTGTAATACCATCCTGGCCAAGATTCCAAATAGCAGACCCAATATTGAAGAGTTTAGGAAATGGGCTGATAGAAAATGGATGCCTAAAGGATTGATGGAAATAACAGCCTACACTAATGCTTTCTTTGTTATTCATCTTTCCTTAGAGGAGGATTTCTTAAGGATCTTAGCTAGAGGTCCTTGGTTCATGGGGCACGTTGTGGTCCTGGTTCAAAAATGGCAATCAAGATTCAATCCTCTAGAGATGGTTATCAAAGAATACCTTATTTGGGTCTAGCTTCTTGGGCTCCCATTGGAATACTGGGACCTGGATATCTTGCAAGGGATTGCTAAGGCTATAGGCACCTTGGTTATAATTGATCTAGTCACTTGTGTTGGGACACAATTTTTATTTTCTCGGTTCTGTGTTAATGTGGCCCCGAAAACACCACTACCAAGAAACATTGAGATCAAGGCTCCCTAGGGAGTCCACAACCAGAAGATCGACTATGATTTTTCCCTTTTTATGTGCTTTTCCTACTTTAAAGCGGGTCACAATCTCAAGACATGTCCTAAGGCGAAAGAGGAGGTGGCCCAGAAATCCTTGCTCAAGAAGACTAAGAATGTTAGTAAGGAGGATTTGAAAGGTAAGGGACCTATGCCACCAAATGGCAGTGGACCATCAAATATCAACCATTCATGGAGGTAGATACTAATCGCGGCCGAGACTAAGGATCAAGTCACCGAAGAGCAACACCCATAAAAGAATTTTGAAACAAAAGGTTGGAATAAGGACAACAACAGGGAAGTAATCTAAGAACCTTTCATTGATGATGATATGGTAGTCTTCGAAGACTTCCAAGAAGATAGTATAATCAGATTAATAGTCCCAGATTCGCTTGAGGCAAGTTTCTTTGCACAAAGACGGGAGGAAATGATACTGGTAAGTGATATGTATAAAATGTTGGATGTTAATTTGGAGGAAATCTCCACAGTGGAGGAGGATGTTCAATGGGAACAGGAGGCTTTGGAGATGATGACAAAATTGATCCAAACTGGTAGCTTGGAGGGTAAGGAAGGAGCCAAAGTTAGTCCAGTTAAGGAAGCAACACAAGATGGAAGTATGGAAGAATAGCAAGGAGTAAAAGATAGTCCAACTAAGGTGTGCTTGGATCTTCACATCTCAAAGTCCAAGCCATCCCCAAATTAGATACAAACACCTATAACCATATCTAAGGAAGATGTTGGGGCTAATAAGGCATCACCAAGAAAACCATCGAAAGGGAAAAAAGGGACAAAAGGTGACAAAGAAAGACATCCTGATGGGTCATCAAAAAACCATTAAATATAGGTAAGAAATCCTTCCACCATAAATGGCTTGAATTTCTTGAAATATTAGGGCTTGAATAATCCCAAGAAGCATAGGATTTTAGGGATCCGAAAGTTAAAAAGAAACTCGATGTGATAATACTACAAGAAACCAAGATGAATGAAAATAGGATGAGAGATTTTCTCGTATATTCTTTAGAAGGAATATGGATTTCATCATCAACTATCGGCTGGTGCCTCTAGAGGGTTATTGTGCTTGTGGAAAAGAGATATATTAGAAGGATTCCTCCTTATCAATAGTCAAAACCATGTAGTTATTTGCTTTATGAAGTCAATACTAGAAACCAATTTATTCTGTCAAATATCTATGCCCCCAACATGACAAAGGGTAGAAGAGAACTTTGGGATCATCTGACCACCTTCAAAAGAATGTTTAGTGACTTAAACTGGATCATTGGTGGTGACTTCAATACCCCTCTTATTCCATCTGAAAAGAAAGGTGGTATTAATGTTTTCACTGAGAGTATGGAGGATCTTGGTAACTTCATGGGGTGGAATGCTTTAATTGATTTGAACCTTAGTGGCTCTAAATTTACATGGTCCAACAGAAGAGAAGGGGTTAACTTAATCCAAATTAGGTTGGACAGCTTCTTGGTTAACACTCAATGGATTCAAGAACAACAATCTTCCTTATCTTCTCTTTCGTGGATCGGGTCAAATCACTATCCTTTGATCCTAAAAATAAGGGTTAGGGAGAACCCCATCAGCAGACCTTTTAGGTTTGAAAAGATGTGGACTACTAATCCGAACTTGGAACAAAGAATTAAGGATTGGTGGAGTATAGTGTTAGGATTATACCAGTTGCACAAATAAACAAGCATGCACTGAATAACATAGAAAAATGTAAAACAGAAAAGAATGCAATAAAGCAGAGACACAGATTTAATGTGGTTCACCCAAAATGGGCTACGTCCACCAGAAACAACCAATCCTTTTATTCCATCCAGCTAAAACTCTCTCACATAGTGCAACCACTGATACAATGAGCCTCTTACCTTACGACCCTTTAAACATATTAGGGTTTTTATCATTTCGGGAAAACATAGAAAACCACCCATTAGATCTGTGACCTAATAAGGAATGGTCCAGATTTCACAATGCATAAATACATATAAAATGTGGCTTACGGGGTGTTGCCCCTTAACCTGTCATCACCAATTTGGCACTATGATAATTCTTTACCGAGAACTCCTTTTGCTATGATTATTTACTAATGCACAACTTTTAGTTTAGTGGATGGAATTTGGAAACACAAAAACAAACATAACACAAGAATACCATAGACTATGATAAGAAGGAATGATGATAAATTTGAAATATAAATGTAAATTATAATATCAACATGAAATTGTTACAATCTCACCCATGAGGTACTTCAAGTGTTACTGACTTCACTTGCCTTCTAACAATAACTATGGGAGAAACTTCACAATTACACCTCTTAATGGCTTCTTTAACACACTTACTCATACAATATTTCTCACTACTTCCTTCTATGCTAAATGAGGGGGGTGGCCTCTTTATTTATAGGAATTCAGGCTTATCCACCCTATCTCTAAGATAGGATAGAAAATCTCTTCCGGCCAATCATATTTCATGCCTAAACTCTTGCCTTTACATGTAGGCTTATCTTCTAAGATAAGATAAACCTTATCATCTCACATGGGTTCCACCTTTTTAGACTTTTCCACAAATAAAATACAAAAATATTTATGACATCACTCTTTGTCCTTATTAGAAAATAATATTTCTAATTCTTAATCATGTAGACCCTACTTCTCTACTTACCCCAACTTTGACATTTTAACATTACTTGGACTACTTATGACAAATATTTACTTTTACCACAACATTCCTATTGTAAATTGACTGTTACCGTACTCTAATTATTGGAGGCACCGCATCGATGGCATCATTATCTTCTATCGATGCCACTACTAATCATACTTAAAACATCCTATTCCTAATACATACATAATAAAATAGAAATTACGGAGGAAAATTTTAATGTCGACATTTTCGCCCTTCCTAGCTTCTACTCCATCCTCGAGTAGACTATTCTGGTGCTTGGAAAATATTTAACTTGTTGTGGTTGACCCATTTCGTAATGGGAGTGCCATCCAATTCCTCCAGTTGATATGTACCATTTTCATGCACAACTGCTATTTTGTAGGGCCCCATCCATTTGGGAAGAAATTTTCTCTTCTTCTTTTTTTTGTATCTAGAATCATATACTAGAACCAAGTCATTCACATGAAATGGAGACCAACGGATATTTTGATCAAAGTATTCCTTTTGCTTCATTTTCTTCTTATAGCTTGTATCCTTCGCTATTTCCTCATTTCCTCTAGCAAATGAAGATGTACCAACCTTTCTTTTACTAAATCACTTTCATCCATCCTTTCATTTTTCATAACTCTCACAGTGGGAATATCAAACTCAATAGGAAGAACAAAATTAATGCCATAAGCCAACTGAAATGGGGAGTATCTTGTTGCTAACTTTGATGTTGCCATATATGCCCACAATGCTGCATGAATCCTTTTATTCCACTTATGTACCTGCAAGGCTTCATCTTTGCTAGAATTTGACACAACACAAAATTTGTTCGCTCCACTCCGTCCATTTGTGCTTGGCTTGTATGTTGTTTCCTTCCTGTGCTTAATAGAAAACTTGTTGACTAGGGCTTCTACCACCTCATTAATGAAGTGGCTTCCTTGATCTATTACAATTTCTAATGGGAAACCAAATCTGGTGACAATGCGTTCATATATGAACCTTGCCACTTCATCCATGGAAGTTGTTTTTAATGGCCTAGCTTCAACCCACTTGGTTAAATAATCTGTGGCAACTACAATATACTTATTTTGGCGTGGGGTAGTTAGAAGTGGACCTACAATATCTATTCTCCACTTTTCAAAGGAACCAAGTGGAATAATAGGGCATAATGGAGCTGATGAAGTCTTACGGTTACCATGTGTTTGACAAATATCACATGTCTTACAATAATTATAACAATCTCTAAAAAGAGTAGGCTAGTGATAACCTGCATCCAAGATCATTCTTGTTGTAAGTTGTCCAGAGAAGTGTCCTCCACATGTACCATTATGGAATTATTCTATCAACTCCTTTCCTTGATCACGTCCAACTACTCTCTTGTACTGTCCATTAGGTCCTATTCGAAATGATACTCTATGCAGAATAGAATATGGACGATTAGCTTGAGTAATCTTCATCTTAGTCTTTGCATTGGCACCATCATGAAACTTAAATTCATTTAGATAATTCCAAATATCTATGTATTCACTAGGGATTGTGTCAAGGGATAACAATGTTGTATCTGGGAAATCATCATCATCACAAGATGAACCTAAACCATCATAGGCTCGAGAGAGTGCATCTGCATTGACATGCTTCTTTCTTAGCCTATCTATAATATCAAATTCAAATTCTTGTAGCAAAATTATCCATCTTGCTATCCTCCCTGATGGGTTAGGCTTATTTACAATATATTTTAGAGCTCCGATGATCTCTGTTATAACTATAAAATTCTTCCCTAAAGCAAGTAATTTCTAAACTTCTTTACAAAAAAATGATAGCTAGAGCCTCTTTTTCAGCCATACAAAGATAATTTACCTCAAAGACTACTCATTTGTCTGCTCCCAAAGTAAACTGGATGATCATTCCCATTTTCATCCTTTTGGCTCAGAGTACTTCCTAGTGTTGCATTTGAGGCATCAATATACACAATGAATGGCTTGCTCCAATCTAGATTCTTTAAAACAGTGAAGACACCAAAGCTTCCTTCAGTTGTTCAAAAGCTTCATGCACCTTATTTCTTGGTTTATAAGTAACATCCTTCTTCAAGAACTGGGTTAATGGCTATGCAATCTTTGAGAAATTCTTGATGAACCTTCTATAGTAACCCACATGGCCTAAAAATGATCTCAACTTACTTCTATTCATAGGAAATGGTAACTCTTTGATTTTTGAAACTTTATCAGGATCAGTACCAATACCATTTCTGGATACAACATGTCCTAACAAAACACCTTTAGAACATCCAAAGACACACTTTGTAGGGTTTAGTGAGGCTTGTGCTTCATCTAATCTTTGAAATGTTGTCTCCATCTCAAAAGTGCAGTTTTCCATCTTACTCCCATAGATGTAAAAATCATCCGAAATACTTTGATGAAATTCCCAATGTAGGGTTCAAACACCCTATTCATCAATCATTGGAACATTTCCAGCATTACATAACCTAAAAGGCATAACTCTATAAGAAAACGTTCCCAAGGAGTGGTGAACGTGGTATTCACTGATCTTCCTCCACTATACGAACTTGGTTGTATCCGTTATATCCATCAAGAAACTATAAAGCACTCTGGCCAGCTACTTCCCAAGATCTGATCTGAGAATGGAAGAGGGTAATGATCCTTCTTTGTTGTCTTGTTGAGCTTCCTATAATCAACACAAATGCGTAGCTTCCCATTCTTTTTTATTGAGATCACAATGGGAGAAACCCATTCTGAATTCTCCACAGCAAATATGAATCCTACATCAAGCAACTTATCTATTTCTTCTTTTATAGTCTTGGAAAAATTAGGATTCATTCTATATGGCATTTGTTTTATGGGCTTAACACCATCTACCAGCTCAATAGAATGTTCTACCCAACTTACTTGACGGAGTTTCTTGTAATCAAAAGTGAATAGGTGTATGTACCTTCAAAGAGCCGGAGGTAGGATTCCTTCTCATTCTCCATCATAAAGATCACCAATCTTTATTTGTTGGAGACGATAATCAATTTCTTCTTCGATAATCTTATGGGTTAATGAGTCGGTGTGATCGGAAGGATATCCATGACCTAAACATCAACCTCACTTTCTTCATCTTCTCGTGTCCACTTCACTTTGGTACTAGAGTAATCGTGAGGATGTCTAATCATCGGCCATCACTTGAATCCACAGTGTTCTACCTTATGATGCCGAGGGATCATGTTTATCTTCACCCTCTCTCTCCCACGTCTAAGTGTCATGAAGCTTTCATTCCAATAGTTTCTTGCATGAACTTTCCTTAGCTATGGCCTTCCCAACAACATTGGGTACGCAATGTGAGATACCATTTTTCATCACCTGAAAGTCTACCACACATACAACACCCATAATGGATATTGCCACATTTGAAACAACACCTTCTTCTTTAGCTTTTCCCTTATTTAATGACCTTAACATAAGTGTTAAGGGCGATTAATTTTTAAACCCAACATATTCATTACAGACTTGGTCATTAAACTAACTACAACACTTCCATCAACTAAGACATCATGAATTGAAATACCATTACATAATACCTCAACTTGTGGAGCACAGGATCCGTCTCCACCTCTAAAACAGGGACCTCAACCTCCTTCCTTCGTTGAGCATTAAGTCCACTTCACAGCCTCCCGCCTCTTCGTAAAGACATAGCCAAGAGTTGACCATATGTAATATTTGTAGGCCTTTGGACAGATCTTCTAAGATGGAGTATGGTCCTTGTCCCCGTGAAATTATAAAATCCCGAACACCCAACTTTCTTCTCCTATGTTTCTTACTAGTTTCTTCTTTCATCTTCTTAGGATCATTTCCATGTTGGTTATCTTTTTCTTTCTTTCTTTTTGTTACAAACACATCTACTTCATTATTTATGCTCTTATTTACTACATCAAAAGAATTCACAGTGATTTTCCTTTATCATTATCTCTCAGTACTTGGATGTAGAAGCTCTATCTAGACAATTATACTTATAATGACCCTTTTATAACAACCATAACATACAACTTCGTAAATATTTCTTTTTGGACCTCTATCTCCTCCCCGAGAACTAAATTCTTTTCCTCAAGAAGATTAATAGTTAATCGCCCATCTTCCCGAGTATATCTTCATACTCGTGTAGATGTACTAGGAGAAAGACTTGTGCTCACCAAGAGTGGTCGTGGATTCTGACTAAAGGTGCTGGTGTAGGCTCTACTTTAGCAACAATTTCTTTGGACTCCTCTTCCATGCTTTCTTCTTACCTTCTTGTAATCTCATTTGCTTTTTCAATGGTAGCCGGGTGGTCATACTTCACTCGTTTGTCTCGATCTCTCGGATTCATTCCAAGAATGAAGTGCTTATAGAGGTGATTATCCACACCATTCATCAACCCATCCGCTAATCCTTCCTTCCGGATCTGGGCATCGAGCTTCCTCCTTAGCTCTAGAACACGAGCATGATAATCCCTTATCTTCTCCTTCTCTCCTTGGGATAGCTTTGTGATATCGATCATGAGATTTGTATATTTCTGTTGTTCACCAAATTCTTCAAGAAAACTTTCAGTTAATAAATCCCATGAATTTTTCACATTATCACCTAGTGTTTCAAACCACCTAAGAGTTGAACCATCCAAAAAGGTAGGAAAAAATTCAGTCCATTGTTCCCTTCTTATGAGGCCATTACAAATGCAAGATCATTTAAACTCTTGAATGAAAGAGGAAGCATCTTCATTAGATTGGGCTGAAAAAATAGGAATCTTCCCCATTTTCAAAAGTAACCACAGTGAAATACCAACCCACAAGTACAATCAAGAAGACTTATGTGCACAAATAATTGGAATCACTATAATAAAAATAGAAATGACCATTGTACAACTATGGTAAAACTTGATTTACCACTTGTAAAAACTGTCTTTACTTGTGGTAAACACTATTCATGGTAAAAATGAAGTTACTGGGGTAAAGAGTATTCACGGTAAAAAATAAAGTTACTGTGGTAAATACTATGCATGGTAAAAAGTAAAGTTATTGTGGTAAATACTATGCATGGTAAAAAGTGACATTACCATGGTAACTACTAGGCACAATAAAAACAAGGTTACCCTCCTATTGATTTATGACTAAGTGGAAATATTTCTCTAGAAAATCCACCAACGAGGAATGGTCCCAACAACGGAACCAAAATGTCATCACCAATCCGGCACTATGATAACTCTTTACCGAGAAATCCTCGTGCTATGATTATTTACTAATGCACAACTTTTAGTTTGGTGGATGGAATCTGAAACACAACAACAAACATAACACAAGAATACCATAGACTATGATAAGAAGGAATGATGATAAATCTGAAATATAAGTGTAAATTATAATATCAACATGAAATTGTTACAATCTCACCCATGAGATACTTCAAGTGTTACTGACTTCACTTTCCTTCCAACAATAACTATGGGAGAAACTTCACAATTACACCTCTTAATGGCTTCTTTAACACACCTTCAAAATGATGGCTTCCTTTACACACTTACTCATACAATATTTCTCACTACTTCCTTTTATTGCTAAATGAGGGGGTGGCCTCTTTATTTATAGGAATTCAGCTTATCCACCCTATCTTTAAGATAGGATAGGAAATCTATCCCGCCATTCATATTTCATGCCTAAACTCTTGCCTTTACATGTAGGCTTATCTTCTAAGATAAGATAAACCTTATCATCTCACATGGGTTCCACCTTTTTAGACTTTTCCACAAATAAAATACACAAAATATTTATGACATCACTCTTTGTCCATATTACAAATATAATATTTATAATTCCTAATCATGTAGACCCTACTTCTCTACTTACCTCAACTTTGACATTTTAACATTACCGACTACTTATGAAAAATATTTACTTTTTACCACAACATTCCTATTGTACTTTGACTCATTACCATACTCTAATTTATTGGCGGCACTGCATCGACAAATACCGTTATCTTCTATTAGACGCCACTACTAATCATACTTAACAACATCTTATTCCTAACACATACATAATAAAATAGAAATTACGGAAGAAAATTTTAATGTCGATGTAACCCCATCACTATCGCCCCACAACCAACAATCTCCCACTTGAGACTGATTGTTGTAACTCCACCACTACAGCTCCTACTTGGACTTTTCTTCTTGGCTTGTTTCTTCCACTTCAAGATCAATCTTGAAGACCCACAGAAGTTGAATGAAAATCCAACTTCTCCTTTTTCATTGGCTTAGTAAACATATCAGTAGGATTATCATCTGTATGAATCTTTACTAACTCAAGCTACCCATCCTCCAACACTTGTCGTATGAAGTGATATCTTAGCTGAATGTTTTTGTTCTTGAATGGAAGGTTGAGTTCTTTGCTAGGTGAATTACACTTTGACTATCACTATGTAACTTACAATCCCCTTGCTCCTTACCCAACTCCTCCATGAACCTACTCATCCATAACATTTCCTTACTTTCCTCAGTCACTGCAACATATTTTGCCTTTATAGTAGATAGGAAACTACCTTTTGCAACTTTGAGATCCAACTCACTACCGCACCACCAACTGTAAACACGTATCCAGTAGTGCTCCTCTTGCTATCCATATCTCCTTCCATATCTGAATCCAAAATCCCCGTAAAGTATAATCTGACCCTCCGAAGCACAAGTGCCTACTAGTGGTCCCTCTCAAATACCTGAGAATCCACTAGACTCGCCTTCTAGTGTGCTTTACCCGAATTTTTCATATACCTCGCCAACAACTCCCACTACTTGGGAAATGTATAGCTTGGTACAAACCATGGCATACATAAGGCTCCCAACTACTAAGAATATGAAACCCATGTCATATAATCTTTTTCCTCTTGTGTTGTTGGGAATTTCTCTTTACTTAATCTAAAATTCCCACCAATGGTGTATTAACTAGTTTCAAATTCTGCATCCGAAACCTTTCTAACACTTTTTCTACATAGTCCTCCTCGACAACACCAATTTCCTTTTTTTCTATCCATCTTGATTTGCATACCGAGGATTTTCTTTGTTGTACCCAAATCCTTCATTGAAAATGTTTGTGCAAGCTTTTCCTTAAGCTTTGCAATTTCCTGCATATTAGACCCTGCTACAAGTATATCATCTACATATAACAAAAGAATAATGTAGCTCCCACTATCCAATTATTTAAAATATACACAATGATCTGATTGACATCTAGTAAAACCATGCTCATGCATAAAACTATCAAACTTTAGATACCATTGTCGGGGAGCTTTCTTGAGCCCATATAGGCTCTTCTTCAACCTGCAAACCAATTTCTCCTTACCCTTCACCTCATATCCAAGTGGTTGTTGCATATAAATCTCCTCCTCCAAGTCACCATGGAGAAATGTCATCTTGACATCAAGTTGCTCTAAGTGTAAATCTTCAACAACAACTAAACTTAATATAGTACGAATGGAAGACATCTTTACAACAAGGGAGAAAATTTCATCAAAATCGATACCTTTCTTTTGTTCATACCCCTTCACTACAAGCCTTGCTTTGTACCTTTTTCTGTCCACCTTCTTCTTCTTTCACACAATATACCCATTTTTTTGTAGTATTCTCTTCCCATCTAGCAATTTGACTAAATCCCATGTTTGGTTCTTCTCCAGGGAGTACAATTACTCATTCATGTCATGATCCCACTCCTTAGTGGACTCCACCGCATTGCCTCATCAAATCTCTCTGCTCACCACCATTTGTTAGTAACAATAATACAAAGCAGGGGAAAATATTTCCGCAGTCTAATAATATGTTGTGACCTTCTTACCAAAGATGGGGGTGTCTCGGATCATTATTTTCTTGCTACTCATTTTCTTGAATTTCTAATAGAGGCACCGATGTTGACACTAGCTGTCATGCTTGGCCTACAAAATCACAACCTCGTACTGTAGGTGGATATTTTCCATCTGAAAGTTCATTTTTAGGAGCTATATCCTCAACCAAATCTTCCTTGGGTTTTTTTCATCTTGTACATGATCCCTGTACATTCTATTTTCACGCTAAACAACATCATGACTCCTAATTATCTTAGATTCATCTAGATCCCAAAACCAAAATCCATAATCACCATTGGAGCCATAGCCTATGAATGTACAATGTTTGGATTTCAATCCAATTTTTTTCTATTTTCTTTATTAACATGCACAAATGCCTCTGAACCAAATACTCTTAAAAATGAAAGGTCTACCTCTTTCCCGGTCTAGGATTCTTCGGGAATTCCTCCATCTAATGCACTCGAAGGCCCATGGTTGATTAAGTACACAACAGTATCTATGACCTCTGCCCAAAACTGAAGAGGTAGCCCCGCATGCAATCTCATTAACCATGCACGCTCCATTATTGTTCTATTCATCCTCTCACTAACACCATTTTGTTGCAGAGTCCTGGGAACTGTTTTCTCTCTATGAATCCCGTTCAAGGAACAATAATCATCAAATTTCTTACTGCAATACTCACCACCATTATCAGATCTCAAACATTTCAATTTAAAACCACATTCATTCTCAGCAAGTGCTTTCCATTTCTTAAATGTATCAAAGACATCAGACTTACGCTTAATGCAATATACCCATACCTTTCTTGTGGCATCATCTATGAATGTGACATAGACAGAGAACCACCATGAGATGTAACATGGGCCGGCCCCACACATCTCGTATGAACTAGCTCCAACTTTTTCTCTTTCTTGGTATTCCCTACCTTGAGAAATATTATCCTTTTCTCGTTTCCCAAAATGTAATGCTCACAAAACTCTAAGTTCAAATGCTTCAAATTTGAAAGATTTCCTTTTCTAATAGAATTTTGATTCCCTTCAAACTCATATGTCCCAATCTATTGTGCCACATGTTGGCATCCTCATCTCAAGTAGACAATATGGTAGAAGAATTAGATATACAAGTAGATAAATAAAGAGTGCCTATACCAGGGCACCCTTGGAAACCTTCCAAGCATTTGAAGTGAATGTGACTATGTAACCTTCACCACCCAACTGTCTTACAGAGATGAGATTTCTCTTGAGACTAGGTACATGCCTCACGTCTCTCAATATCCATGTAGTTTCATTCTAGTAATTTTAGGTGTACATTGCCCTTCCCAAAATGTTGCATGGCTCATCATCACCTAAATAAACCTATCCAAACTATCCCCTGGACATACTCTTTAAAATAACCCTTATCAGGGGTTGCATGGAAAGAGGAACCTGAATCTATTACCCAAGATTCTACTCTAGTATCAAGAGAAAGTATAAGAGCATCCTGAACAATATTACCTATCGGATTTTCCTCTTTAATACCTTCAGCTAGTTTTCTTTGTTTCCTTTGAACCAACAATCCTTTTTAGCATGTCCTCTCTTTCCACAGTTCCAACAAGTAATGCCTCTACTCCTAGATTTGGATTTGTCCATATTCGATTTAGATCTCCCACGAGCCTTACTCTTTGATTTCTCCTTGCTCCTCCCTCTACTCTCCATATTCAACGCATTTCTAGAAGAAGAATTTTCCCCTGTACTTTTCCTACGCATTTCCTCATTTAAAATGACACTTACTACATCTTCAAATTTAAGACAAGTAGATGATGTATTACTAACTGCCATTACTAAGTTGTCCCAACTTTCTAGCAAATAACATAGGAATAATAATGCTCTAACCTCCTCATCAAATGGGATATTAACTGAATCTAACTGATTTACAATAGTGTGGAAATCATTAAGATTGTTAGATACAGATCCAACTTCTTTCATTTGTAGATTAAACAATATTTTCATCAAATAAAATTTATTGGATGCACTCGGTGTTTCATATAAATTTGCTAGGGTTTTCATCAACTCTACCCTACTCTTTTCCTGTGAGATATTTGAAGCTACGAGACGATGTTAGACTCAATCAAATCGTATCGAGAGCCTTCCTGTCTGGAACCTTCCACTCCTCATCAAACATGAATGGGGGCTTCGCTTCTACACCTCCCAATGGTAGGTATAGATCCTTTTGATACAGTAATCTTCCACCTGCATTTTCCATAGTTGGTAATTTTGGTTGTCAAACTTCTCAACTCTAAACTTATTCTCCTCTGTCATTGCTACTTCTCCCACTCAAACAAAAATCCCTTTGTGAGTATACTACCAACAAATAAATCTCAAGCGTGCTCTGATACCAGTTGTTAGGATTATACCAATTGTACAAATAAACAAGCATGCAATGAATAATGTAGAAAAACGTAAAACAAAAAAGAATGTAATAAAGTAGAGACACATATTTAACGTGGTTCACCCAAAATGGGCTACGTCCACCAGAAACAGCCAATCCTTTTATTCCATCTAGCTAAAACTCTCTCACACAGTGCAACCAATGATACAATGAGCCTCTTACCTTACGACCCTTTAAACAAATTAGGGTTTTTATCATTTAAGGAAAACATAAAAAACCACCCATTATATGTGTGACCTAATAAGGAATAGTCCATATAAAATGTGGCTTATGGGGTGCTGCCCTAAACCCCGTCGCTATCGTGATCCACAACCAACATATAGAGGTGAAAGGAAACAACCTGTTCAAGGTGACCTCCAAGTTCAAAAATATTAAAATCAATTTGAAGATATGGAACAAGGAGATATTTGGAAACATCTTCCTTCAAAAATTAGAATAATAGAGGATCTCAAAATTCTTGAAGAAAATATGGAACAAGAGGGGTGGAGTTCTGAGGATAAAGTGAAAGAGAAGAGATTTATCTCTAACTATCACAATATTCTATATAGGGAAGAGGTGTACTGGAAACAACAATCGAGAATCACCTGGCTAAAGGAAGGGGACTAGAACACCAAATTCTTTCATACTTCTATGACTATTAAAGCCAACAAACTTCATATTCAAGAATTCAAGAAATAAAATGGGGATTTGGTCACCGAGGACAAAGAAATAGCTTCCACCATTATTTCCTTTTTCAAAAACCTCTTTACGGAGGAACTTCTTAATGACAAGATCACCAGAGAAGAGATTCTGAATCTTTTCGAGCTTGTTATCAGTCAAAGTGAGAATATGGATTGTTATCCCTTCTAAAGAGGAGATCAAAGGTATTCTGGATGTTATGGAATGTGACAAATGGCCAAGTCCGGATGGGTTTCTTACTTTTTATTCCAACTATATTGGTATATTGTCAAGACTGATGTCATCGATGTTGTCCAAGAATTTTTCTAGTCAGGATGCATTCTCAAACAAATCAACCATACCTTTCTAGCTCTCATACCTAAAAATCCTGGAGCTAAGGATCTCGGTGATTTTAGACCCATAAGCTTGTGTAACACCATTTATAAGATCATGTCCAAGTTATTAACTTTTAGACTAAGAGAGACTCTTAGTAATTTCATTTCTCCCAACCAAGGGGCCTTTGTGCCAGGAAGACAAATTTTGGATAGCATAATCACTATTCATGAAACCATTCATTTTGTGGAGCTTTCAAGCAGGGAAACTATGATTTTGAAGTTGGATATGCAAAAGGCTTATGATAGGGTTTCTTGGGACTTCTTGTATTCCATTTTATCTAGATTCGGATATCATCTAGATTTTATTAAAATTATTCAAGCATGTACTAAAGATTCGAGTTTCTCAGTTATCATCAATGGGAAACCTAATGGTTTCTTCAAATCTAAAAGGGGCATGAGATTATCCGCATTTTTTTATATAATTGTGGCTGCAACCTAGAGCAGGTTATGCATCAATGCCCGTGAGAGAGGGTAACATGGAAGGGGTCAAAGTTTCCCATGGCGTGTAGAACTAATTCCTGCAGCAGTTCATAGATAATATGGTTCTTCTCCGGGATAAGTTTTTTTCAAGAAGCTAAGACTATCAAAGGTATCACCAACAATTATGAAATATCTACTGGATAGAAAATAAATTTCAGGAAAATTTCTTGCTACTTCATAAATGTTAATGAAGAAAAAAAGTATAGACTGACGACTATCCTAGACTGTAGCATCAAAAAGCTCCAAGACTTATATTTGGGAATGCCTTTATGTGGGAGAAAACTAGAGGAAGATGGTTGGAATAAACTTATTGAGAGATTCCATAAGAATTTGGCTTCATGGAAATGATCCTTAATCTCTCAAGAAAGTAAATCTTAGATACTTCGAGTAGTTTGCAAAACATACCAATCTACAACATGTTTGTTTTCATTCTCCCAAACATAGTCAAGAAATTCATTGAAGGTATCCAGAAATGTTTCCTTTGGACTGGATCAGAGGATAAAAACATAATCCCTCTGGTTTCCTGGGAAAAGGTTACTCAACCCAAAGACATGGGTGGCTCTGGGGCTAAAGAACATTCAGTTTATGAACCATGCCCTCATTACTAAGGTGGGATGGAGACTTCACAAAGAAGAAGGCATCTGGGTGAAAATTTTGAAGGTGAAATATTTTCTGCCCTTTGGTGTAACTTTGAACTTCTTTGATGATTTAGATCTCTCAGGGGTTTATCTTCTAGAACAATTTGTGCCAAACCAGGAAGTTGTTTATCAAAGGGTGTAAATGGAACCTTTATGATGGGTCTCAAATCAAATTCTAGGAGGATCCTTTGTTAGAGGATGTTTCTCTCAATTTGTTAGGACTGTGGAGTGAGCTATGGCAGGTCCTTTCTATTGACTAGGAGCTCTGGTTTACAACTACTGGGACAATGACCAAAGATGGATTCCTATTCTCCCCCTCTTTCTATCAAGGTGATATCCAACCTTTTCATGATTTAAATAGGAAACTTAATGAAATCTACATTCCCTCAAACAATTTTCACAATGAGATCATATGGAGAAGCATGGATACTGGGATTACGAAGTTAAATCGGGTTACTTGTCAAATTTTGATAACTTTTCTCAAAGTCCTTTTTGGAGGAAGGTTTGGAACAAGTTTCTCATCCCTAAGATCAATATATTTTTCTGGGAAGTTATAAAAGGTAAGATCCTCACTATGGATAGACTAAGACGCCATAGTCATAAACAGATGGGGTTGATGCATGGATAAGGAAGAATCCATCACCACTTTTTTCGGATATGCCCTTTCTTGTATCAAGTTTTTGTTGAGATTCTCTACATTTTTAAAATTCATTTGGTCCTTCGTGAGAGATGTGGCCCTTCATCCTCGAGCGGTGGAGTTTCAACTTTAAGAATGATATGGTCAATAAAATTTGGAAACTAGATCTGCCACATGTCTTGTGGGGTATATGGATTGAACACAACAATAGGATCTTCATGAACAAATCGGTGAGGTTGTGAAAGGTTGTTGATAAAATAACACAGGATTTGAAGGATAATTCTCAGATTATTAAACCCAAAAGTGGGAGGACATTCTTAAAATTTTGGACATTGTTGTCTCTAGCACCAATAAGAGTAGGTTGAAACAAGATGTTAAATGGAATAAACCACTCGAAGGAAGTTTCAAGATCAACTTTGACAGCTCATCCCGGGTTAAAGATAAAGTGGCTGGTGGTGGTGGCCTCATTTGGGATCATAGTGGGAGATGCTTAGGATCCTACACGGGACCCATAGGAAATCACTCTAACAACATGGTTGAAGCGAGAGCTATGCTTTGGGGTGTTAAAATGGGTAAAGACTTAGGGCTTAAAAATATAATCATTGAAGGTGATTCGATGTGCATTATTAATGCCCTCAAAGATAGTAGTAAATGTGGATGGAAACTAAATCATTTGATAATGGAGGCATGTGCCATGCTTGCATCATTTGAACAGGTGGTCATTCAACACATGTACCATGATGGGAATAATTTGATGGATGCGTTGGTGAGAAAGGTAATGCCATGGTGGATTTGGTGACATGGAATGGCACACGTATCCCTTGGGGACCGTTAATAAACTCATAAATGAAGACACAAAGTGGGAGGTTATGATATGATGACACCCTTAGCTCGCATGCTTGGGGTTGTGAAAGGACTTTTCCTTTTTGGAAAATTTCCCTTTCTCATTTCATTTGTTTTTTCTCCATTTTCTATCAATCGAGTTCTGGTGTCTATGCAAAAATGTCAACTTGCTTGCTAGCTTCATGGGGGGTGATAGGTTGCGTACTGAACCATCTACCTTTCTTCACCTCAAGAATGATGTGGCTCTGTGGAAATTGTTGCATAAAGGTGGTCTCACTAGATACATTCATTGGCTCCAAGGTAATGATCTCGACCTTTCTGTCGATTTTGTGATTTCCTGGAAGGATGGTGGTTTTGTTTTTAGAGGGGTTCATATTGATGTCTCTGAGAATGCCATAGTTGAGATCACTGGGTTAAAAACTGATGGCCTAAAAAATTTTAAAGACAAATCTAGAAAGAAACATGAAATTTTTACTTTCTTTAAAGCTAGGGAAAACATTATTGCATATGATGATGGTATTGCTTGCACCTACCTACCGATAGATGGGTTGATGTCTACCTGGTTATTATGAAATATCTGACTCTTGAAGGAAAATTCCATAAAATATTTACTCACCACCTATCCATCCTCAATTTTCTCTGTCATGACCAGACTATGAGCTTATCTTTCTTCCTCCATAGGTCACTCCTCTCGACTATCAAGGATTTCAAGAAAAAAAGGTGGATACCCCCTTCACCAAGGCCTCATTATTCTTCTAGTCCAAAAGAGTAAATTTGGCATCCCTAATCAAGTCAAGGATTGGGATTCTGACTAGGAAACCCTTGTTTCGCCTCAATAAAATCAAGAAGAACAAAAATTGTGTTGATCACAAAGTGAGGGTGTTGCATATGCCTTGTGTAATGTCAATAAGGGGATTAGGAATTTGAGAGAAAGTTCCAAAGACAAAAGATCAAGAGCTTGCTGATTGGGAAACCAAATTGATAAGGTTCAAGTCCATAACATATACCATTCTTATCACAACAAAACCTCATACAAGAGTTGAAAGATTGTCATCAAAGGATTGAAACCCAAAACATAACCATTAGGGGGATTCAAGTGGATTATGTTATGCAGAGAAATGGATTTCTTTGGTTCAAAACCAGGTTGCTTTTAAGGAGGCAAAAATAACATGAAGCTGAGTTTGAGTTCTTCTGATAGTGATGAGATGGATACATGTGACAGCTCGGGTATGGTTGTGGCCAACAATCAGGGTAAGTCTCAGGAGGAGGTTAATGTTGGCACTCAGACTGAGAATCAAGAGGTCAAACACCGAAGAGAGTCATTATCAAAGTGGCTGGTTTGAAAGATGGTGGTTTGAGCTCCAAGACCCGAAGCAGGGATACTAAGAACTAATGGCAGGCTTTTTGCAGCCCTTATCTTTTTTGTTGTTTTTTCCTATTTTTGGTCTTGGTTTAGTTACTTACAAAAATATTGTTAATATGCAAACTATTTAGTTTGGCTCTATTATGTGGGGACCTGGTTGTTAAGATTTTTTGACTCTACCTCCTTAGCTTCATTGGTGTTTTTGTTTAAAACTTACTTCTTTTATGTATGGGGTTTTTTGGTCCTCGTTTAAAACCAAATTTTGTTATCTTATCTAAAAAAATTAAAAATATACAATCAAAACTTGTAAATTAATATTAAAACAAGTTGTGAATTTGAAAAGTGAAAAAAGAAAAGAAAGATTACATATGTTTGTATTGTCAAAAGAGAATATCCTTGATAAAGTGCTTGGAGAGATGGATTAGAATCAAGCCATTGGAAGATCGGGGTGATCAATCCTAATTTTTTTATGGATATGCCATAGCTATAATGGAATTGGGTGTCCCAACACTAAAGAAGGGTAGGCTTTCTAGTCACCTCAAAGAACCTTCTAAAAGGGGGAATGTCAAATGTCATTATAGTCACCCCTAAAACCTCTCTCGAAAGAGTGAGAAGAAGAGTGTCATATGGATTTCTATTCACCTAAAAAATATTCTACTCATGAACCGTACATACCTCATTTTTATGTTTGCTAACATTTTCTCTTGTTAATGGGTTGATAATGTTTTTCCTCCTAATCACGTGCCTCAAGGTCCCTATCAATATTGGGGTGTGATCAAAATTATTCACATGAGATAAACCAAAACATTTGAAATATGCCAATATTATGTCATAGTTACATTATCCTCACTTTATTCATGTGTTATACTCATTATGTCTACTTATCTCATTAGGTTCACTTGTTTACACTCATGCATGCTCTTATCTCTTCTTTTAGTCATCTTGGACCTTCATCATTGTCTCCACTTATTCCTTTCCTTCCCCTAACTTTTTTACACCTTTTGACCTTAGGTTTCTCCTAAGGCCTATGTCATTACCCATGGGTGATTGTGTCGATTATGGTCTTTGTCATGGCCTATGCCATCGCCCATGGGTGATCACATCGTATAAATACCCCGCCACTTTTCTTATTTCATTATCACTCATTCATCATTTAAAAACACTTCAATTGATTTCACATCAAATATTTGCGCATATTTTCAAACCTAATTACTAGAATTGAGATTTCACATCTTTCCCTTTTGCATTTGGGTCACCAAAATGAGCTAGGACTATATGTCTTCTTCTTAAGCCTTCCACGTTCATATTATAGACTACAAAAGTGAAATAGAACCCACCACACCCATCAACATATCATATGGTAGTATTTGATATTTATTCAGCTTATTCCATTAGATAATTAAACTTCGTGTTTATTCCCAAATGCTATAATATGAGGATTTGTTAATATTGTTGTATAACCAACTCCAATATATAATGAAGACACATATCCAACTTGGGGTAGTAGTGCATGTATTGATATGAGTTTGTACAAACCAGCTTCCTAATGATTGGTTTGCACAATATCAATACATAAATAACAAGACTTCAATGTAATGGAAAAAAATTGGTATAGGAATTACATAAATACAATGGTTAAGATATGTGCATATTTCTCATGTGAGTTTCATGGTGGGAATTAGAATCTCAACACCTTTTCCTAAGTTGAATATAAAAATTGAACTCATGAATCATATTTTCCATTATGAAAGATGGCGAAGAGAGGCTTTAGTTATTGGAGCTACATGAATTGGCATAATCCAAAACACACATCATACACATTTATGGTGAGTACTTTAGAAAACATTAACCAAGTACACATTGTAAGTGCATTACTTGTTTTTGTCTATTATGTATGGCATTCAAGTGATTGTGAAAATATATTTTTCTAGTTTCACACCAAACGAAAATGGATAATCTTCTACCTCTCTCGATTCACTTATACAATTTAACACTTTATAAAATGTGTTGACAATTGATGTAGATATATATAAACTCATAAATATAAACCATATAAATATTTGATAGGTTTTATATGTTGGAATCAATTTCCAACAAATACTAGGAAAATTGTCTCGCATTGGTTAATTGCCCGAAAATTTTGTCTCAATCTGCAAAACCACTTTTTGTTTCCCAAAAACATGTGCCATGAAACATTTGTTGGAAAACCTCTGCAGAAAATTTCCACCAAAAAATCATGCCTAAAAACTCTATTGGGAAATCTCTATCGAAAAACCTCTCTCGAAAAATCAACAATCAGCTTATTCCTTGGATATTTTTTTCAATGAGTGCTAGTAATATATCATACTAACCTAATGCGAGGATGTAAACCATGTAACCTCAATAAAAATTAAAATAAATAAACAGATGTATGATATAGCATTTGTTAGTGAAATAATTTGTTATGTTTCAAATTATTGGTTTTCATCAATGGTCACATGGCTAAGTCCCTCCTTCTTGTGTATGGGGAGGCTCCTATTATTGAATTTAAAGTACCTACAAGATGTGTGTGGCCATTAGCTCGGGGATCACACGGGTATGCTCCGTTAAACCTGTGGCAAATTGCTTGATAGAGTATAAGGGAGGAATTCACATTGAGGAAAGGTAAAGGGGAGTTGGGGAAATAAGGAGAGAGAGGGTTATTATTGTGAGTAGGCTTATAAAGTTCACATACAATAACTAGAGTAGGTCCATATTCAATTATAAGAACACAAAAATGCTAATAATGATAAGACTAACAAATCATAGACACATAATTCCATTGATTCATTTATCAAAGGTGTAGACACCTTTCTTGGTTTTACAAGATTATCATGTATACAAAGTTAGAAAGTAGAGAGAGAGAGAGAGTAGAGGAACATAAGAAAATGAATAGAAGAATTGCAACTTTTATTTCTTGATGTAGTAGTGGTAAATCTCAACAACATACAATCAATCAACAATTGCCAACCCTTTGGAATGGAGAAGCCATTCCAATTTATAACATTACAAATTGTCCTTTCATCTCCCCCACATGACTTTTCACTTCCCTTCATCACTTGTGACCTTCCACATTCCTAGGAATGGAAAATGAGTCCTTTTCTTATTAATGAAAAAGGACTCTTACAATATTGAATTGAAGGTCACTTAAGTGAATAAGACAAAATAGGGAAAAAGTGCATTCTTAATGAGAAATTAGAATATAGAGAGAGAACAAGGAAGAGAGATAAAGAGCAAGAGAGAGAGAGAGAAGGGTTGACCAAATCTAATGAAGATGAATATTTTAATGGATCTTTGAGGAAATGCTTCATGAATGAGAACCTTGACCTTTGACCACTTGTTGAACTAAAACATTGTGATTGCATATGTTTCCTCCTACGAGATGCAAGAACACTCCAGAGTGCTGAAAGAGTGTTTAGAAACATTGTTGTGAGACATGGAAATGTGAGCCTGGGATGACTGCTGGAATCACTCATGATGGTTCTCTCCTGATCTCATAGTGAGAGTGAGGCTCACTTTCTTGCTTCTTATACTTTCACAATTGACCTCGATGATCACAAGAGACAACTCCATGATGCTCAAACTTTTTGATGTTTATTCTTCTCTTACTAAAATAGGCCTTCATCATGCGGGTGAAAGGATTACCCCTAAATGAAATTCTTGTCATGTGGCCACCCATGGAATGAAATGAGGTGATGGAAATGTCCTTCCTTCTTGAGGCATGATCACACCACAAGGTTTTAGGTGAGTGTTTAAGAACACTACCAAGTGGATGACAGAAAATGAAATAGAGATGATTGCCCATTCTTGTAAATATGATGCTCCAAATGAATATCATCACCTTCTTACCTTTCCTAGCTCCATAATCCTCCTTGAATGGAATCATCTCATACACCTCCTACTCACATGTCTCTCATGGGAATAGATGATCTCTCGATCCTTCACACATGATGGTCCTGGATGCCTTGGTAGCTTGGACTAGCTCATCCTGGTTTGTTCCTTGAAGAAGGTTTGAACATAATGGCAGAGTCAAGATATGGAGATCATCAACTCACTCCTTGAGTCTCACATTTCACTCACTTTACCATGAGTGGAAACATCCTTATGGTGTTTGAACACCCTCTTTCTCAATTGCTCCTCATGGAGATGGTTTTCCTCTTCTTGATAGCAAGATTGATCCCTAAATGGAACTTGAAGGAATGAATGAGAATGAGTTCCATGTTCTTTCCTCCAAACTACACTAAAATACTACAAATTCCACCTTCTCTAAATTGCAAGATGTGAGCTCATTATCAAACATGGATCAAGTGTTTAGAAACACTTCTCGAGGTATGCATTGCTTGAGATGACTTCCATCCTCACTCATAGTGAGATTCTCTCAACATGCTCATGACGATCATCCTCTTGATGAATTTTAATTTCAATGGAGCTCTTGATGTTTTAGATCATTTATAGACCCCATGATGTTCCTGATTTCTCCCACTACCCAAGTGATTATCTTTCACACACACAATGTGACTCACTTTGATCTATTTCTCATCATAATCTGATTCATATGATGATCTTCACCTTTGGGGAGAGGGTTAGTGATGATGATGTCTCTTTCATGATGGAAACATACTTAGGATGAATCTCTTTTGTCACAATTAACATAATTTGAACCATTAAAGCCCTTCGTCAAAACTACGCCTATGCGAAATCACCTCTAGATTGATGCTTACATATCATGTAGGGACTTTCTTTCTTGTTTCAACCACGAGACACCCTCCAGGATTTGAAATAATGGAAAATAAATGAGATAATAAAAATGATGGTTTCCACATCTTTCTGAGCTCAATTCCCGGACTTACTTTTTTAGCAGGTCCTATCCAAGATTGTTATTTTTAGCAATTTTTCATTGTTTTCACTTCCTGATGTTTCTTGCCTATTTGGGGGACCATGAATGCCAATATTTCACCTATTTTGACAAATTACTATTATTAGACATTCCCCTCCATGAACACATGTTATTTTTAGTAAATTCACAAAAGGTGTCAAACAATCTTGAAATTCTAGGTTTTATTCCAAGGTTCATCAACTCAACTTTCAGATGATTCCTCATCTGGATGAGTGGAAAAATGATATTTTTATTGAATGGGGAATAATAATGATAAAAACTAGTCCTCCATATCTTGAAAAATCAGCCATTCCCTTGTGCGAGAAACAACTCAAATGAAAGTAGATTTTTTTAGGATTATTTGTTCCAAGTTTTGGAGCTTTTCGCCTTATCGGATCTTCGGAAAATGAAAAAAAAATTCAAAGAGGAAAGATTTATGAGAGTAAAATAATTCCTCTATATCCCTAAAACCCAACCACCTCATCATACAAAAAATTACTTGCGTGAAAATATATTTTTCGAGGATCGTTTGCTCCAATTTTAAGGTGATTTCACCTGCCGATCTTCAGAAATGAAGAAGAGTTTTGTTTTCATTTTTCTGGTATGGTATGAAATCCATTAATGGAGGTTGGATGAGTTTTAAAAATCACTCTTCATGAAAATGGTGAAGTATGAGGTAAAATTAGAGTTAATGGAGTTTTGTTATGTTTTCTAACTCATCTGCTAACTGCAAAGCTTAACCGAAGTAACAATGGAGTGAGTAAGAGTTTTTAAATGGTGCAATGGGGAAATAAGGGACACCAGAGACACAAAAGTATGCATTGGAACAAGATGATGACATGTGGAAGCATGAGGTTCAGGGAGAATGAGATGCATTTAACTCCACTTTAACTTGACAAGCTTAACTTAACTACAGGTGGGGGTTTGTGCTTGAGTTGCACCATGCCAAAGGGACAAAGGGGACAAGGGGGACACATGGAACACAAAATTGAACCTTGGAGCAATATTTTTACATGTGACATGGTGGAAATTTGGCTAAGTATGGATTTTAAGCTTCTCCCTCACTCTCACACACCTTAACTCAACTTAGACCCAACCTGAGTTAACCAGACTCGTGTGGAGGTCCAAGAGCTAAAAAAAGGCATGGGGTGCATTTTTTTGTCCCTCTTGTCCCCCTAGGAGTAGAGGAGAAAATTGTAACATGAAGTGTGCCCATGGTGAGGGAGTGAGGGCACACTTTTGTGTCCCTCATGTCCCCTTGCACTTTGGGTATAAATGGGACACATTGGACACAAGGGACACATAGTACACAAAAGAGCACCTTGGGGAGGAGGATGACGGCACACTATTTTGTCCCTCATGTCCCCAAGGGGAAAATTGGGACATAAGGAGGTGAAAATTGTGTCATGGGCTATTCTAGGAAAGTTGGTTTTGCATTGATGTCCAAAATGGTAAGAAACCAACTTTTTTCACCATGGAGGCTTAAGATAATATTTTGGGGTCAAATAATATATTATTTTGAATCCAAAATGCATTATAAGATTAATTGAACAAATTTCATAACTTTAATCTACTTGAAATTGAAAAATTATGCCCCTTTTTATTTTGAACACAGAGAGAGGCAAGCGCACTTGTTTGAGTTCTTCATGAAACCTTCCTACATAAGATCAAAATTGATGTTACCAAATGCATATAATTATCATGTATTTCCAATTACTACTTTTTTTCCTTATAACTCCTTACAGATCTCCCTAATCATCCGGAGAAGTCAGGTTTCACTTTTCGAATGTTTTTTCCTTGCACCTAGAAACTCGTTGTTGAGAAAATTGTCCTTGAATGATCAAAACTTTCCTAAATATTCCTAAATTACTTCCAAAACTTTCAAGACTCCCCAACACCACCTCCTCGGATGTTTAAGACCTTTTTAAAACTCTCCTGAGGGTGTATACTCTTTGAAATGGCCAAAATTGGCCTTTCTAGGCTTCCAACAAGACTAGTCTTCCACTAAACTTCAAAGAAATCAACCGATAACCTTATCACACTTCTTTGCACACTGAGACATGTCTACCAAATACATTAGGACTATCTTCAAGGCCAAGATGATGATGTCACGAGAAGACAAGTTGGCTAGGGGAGGGGTTCAGGAAGATCAAAAGGTAAAATTTTACATTGTGGCTTAGTTGTCATGCTTTAAAGTTTTGAATTTTTAGGCTAGTCATTTTACATGAAAAAACTATTAGTACTATGAGTAACAATATGCAACAAAAATCACATACACATGAAAGGAACATATGATGAAAAGAGAATATTAAAGTTGTGAGAGTAGAAATTTTGTTTAGTGTAGTTTCAAATTAGTGCAAAACAAATTTCGACATCCACACATACGAAATGGTAAAGTAGGAAAATATACGTCTATATATAGAAATATTTGTAGATATTATCACATTATTGAACAAAAACAAACTCATGTAGTGTTATATGCCCATGTGAGGGCACAAGTGACAATTCAAATTCAAATTCCCTTTTGAGCCATTGTTGACCTCCATCAAGTGAAAATAACAATTACCCCGTGAAACCAAATACAACACTACTACTTATTCCAAAAAAATTATGTTCCTAACATCCTCATGAAATGAAACAATAAAAAAGCGATATAATGCTTGCACACAAAGTATCACTTAATCGGTCGAACATTTCATTGACAAGACTCTTCTTAACTAGACAATGTAAATTATTTATCCACACCCTTATTACATACCATATACATAGCAAAACCCAACAACCAAAGACACGTGTGTACTAGAGATTAAAGTACAATTTAGAAAAGGCTTAAGAAACATATATGGAAAGCAGGGCCGAATTAAAGGTTGGGAGCGCCCTAGGCAATAGTTTGAGTGGACGCCCTCCTCACAAATTTAGTTAATATATTTTTCCCATAAAGTAAATAAATAAAATATGTCTATATTCTTTTATTTTTAAATTTACATCATGGTCATAATAAAATAATAATAAAAATATATTAATAAATTATCACATAAGGATGAAAAATATTTCGTGGATGGAAAACATTAATCATAGCAGATGCTCAAAATGCAAAAATTCAATATTTTATACAAGGCTTCTTACAAGTCTGATTTAGCCATATCAAGTAGGTGACAAGAACTCTATCCTGAAATAAAGCACCATTTCTTTGCAAAGAAACAAAAATGTTTATGTAGCTCCCATGGTTTTGTGAAGAGTCGTATTTGGACCAGGCCTACGAATTCCTCCATAACAAAATAATAGAAAATAAAATACTTTTTTCCTTCAATTATACTCACCTCTACTAGATACACCAATGACATTATAAAAATACATTAACCTTTTTCTAGAACAAACTACACACCTACATAATCTGGAGCTACATTAGAGAATGGGTAACAATACCAACAAAATCATATGTGCTTATAAATATGTGATATTTTTTTTACTTGCAAAAATATTACAATTTTTTTTTATGTGTATGCGTGAAATTTATGTTACTATACAATAATATCTATAAATGGGTTGATCAATATTAAATCTTCAGATAAATTATTTTAAAGTTAAGTTCTAAAATTAACCAACGAAAGAAAAAAATTAGATTCAGGGGCCCCCGACTGCTGGCGTCCTAGGCAACTGCATAATTTACCTAAGGTTTAATCCTCTCTGATGGAAAGGCTTGATTACAGTGTTAACTTGTAGCTTCAATCTTCGTCACAACATCATGTGTCAATACATTGAATTGCATTACGAAGACAATTAGAAACAAAAAGACATAATCATATTCAACGCTTGCATGCAACATCTCCCTCAATCGGTTAAACAGTTCATTAACTAGCAAACAACGTAAATTCTTTAATCACGATTCACACTCTGTTCATACATAGCAAAACACAACAGCAAAAGCACCCCTACGGAGGGAATAGAGTACAATTTAGAACATGCAAATACCAAATATTGAAACACTTACAGAAAAATATATGGAAAGACTTAAATATAGCTCCAGTCTTCATTGCAGTGTCATTTGTCATAAACGCGATGAATTTCCATTTTAAAGACATTTTTTCCACGATGATACACCACAGAAATCCATTCATGGATGTCCAAGGAAAAGTTGCGTAATGACATAACCCAGGAAATAGGGATTCCAACTTGTTGCATATAAAAACTGAGTATTTCGAAAAAGTGGTAGTGTTATTGTAATTCCAGTAAACAATACTGTACAAGTAAATATTTGTGAAAAGCATGCTAATACCAATTATACAAAGATCGGGATTACATATTCATGTGGAACTTACCCCAAGCTCATGAAGGCTGAGTTCATGGCAATGCTTGAGTTATGTGAATGCTCGAGTTACCATCATCTATCTTTGCTATTTTGTTTGCATGCCCAAAATAAATGGGCCATTCTCCCCATCCGGCCTTTTGAAAATAAAAAAATTGGGCTTCTCATCTATGTACACTTATGGAATATTTTAAGTGTTTTTTATAAATTGAACCGTGCACTCGTTTGAATGCATTAACCACATTCTTTCATAGAAAATAGACATCCTTTAGGATGCAAGATCATCCAATGGCCCATCTGAATAGTGTCACTCACAAATGTTGTTAATGGGAATAATCATCGTAATGAAGGATGTAATGTATCCCTTTGTCTCCTTTGATAATTTAAGAGCATGTGTTGATTTTATTTTATCATCAGAATTATTATTAGGACCATTAATAAACTCAATACTCATCATTTTCATTTAGTTGCAATTAATCGTTGTATATATTGATTGTAACATTGGGCCTCGCAAATAAAATTTTGATGATAAAATGTGTTAAACACCCTCTTTCATACATGTTATCATCCTCGTTAATTTTTTGTTGAGTCCTTCTTCTTTTCCTCGAGCCCATTGGAGCACAAGTAATTACATCAAATGTTATAAAATTGCAAGTTTGGACAAAGAAAAGAAAAATGCACCATGTGTTATGTCAAATATAAATTGATAAACCATATAAAACATATAATTGATAATATTTACCATCCCCAAGCTATGATATTCCTCCATCCTTAGTCATACGTCCAACCTTCTACTAAATTTTGTGGGATCCAACTCATTAACGAGACTCTCCTTTCACAGTCATTAACTCTAATAAAAGAGATAGCAACACAAAAATCTTTTTGAATTTGGCCATTGCTTAGAATAATCCACTCTAAATCACGACAATCAAAATATTTTTATCCTTCACTTCTTAGACCCTCCAATTTCGGCATGCATTTGCATTTCATGTCTCGCCCATATTTATCAAAACAAATTTTTAAAAAATATAAAGATACAATACTCATACAATAAGATATATGTATACAATAAAATGACACAAAAAAATATATATCTACTTCCATATGCAAGTGTTTAAACACTTTATTACAATTTGTAAATATTCATTAATGATAAAATTGGAATGTGTAAGAAGATCATTTGCATTCCCATGAAATGAACACTTAAATAAGAATTACTTGTACCAATAAATAAATATGTATAACAAAATGCAATTAGTCTTAGCAATCACTACATTCTTGTATGTAGATATATAATCCAATTTTCAAATCTGAAAGTACAACTACTATTTATCACGAAGAAATATATCCAATAAAACATTGAAATTGGGATCTCTAAATATTAATTTTACAATTCAATTCATGCCTTGTTTACATTTTTAGTTTAAGATTATTTTCAATTTTAAAAATGAATCTCATGTGATAATTTGGACTCGATACCATCAATATGATTTTCAGACTTATAATTGTCATATATATATATAGACAAAGTTTCTCTTTTCTTATATGCGTTCTATTTGCACATTTTTAAAATTCATATTCAATTAAAATTACTTTTACATACGTTTCAATGAGACCAACTGGAATGTGTCCTCCTTCCCTATGGATATTTCTTATTTATAAATGATGTTTGTCTATATGTAAATAATTCTTCTATCTACTTCAAATCGTATGAACATCAAAAATCGTACATATATTTGAACTAAATAGTTTTCCTACACACCGTATGCCTTTTTGAAGTCGAATTGTAGACACCTAATTTCGATTGCACAATTTTAATAATAAAATTGCACTAATTGTCTTCTTTACTATCATTTCGTTATAATTAGTGATTTTCCACTAATTAGCTAACATTCCCCTTCATCTCGATCAATTAATGACATTTCGTTAATTAACTAGCTTTGTCCCTCATCTTGGATGCCAATTAACATCGCTTCATTAGTTAAAATCCCTTTTAATTAATTAATTAACCATTATTAATTAATTAAGCTTTTAATCTCGTATTTAATCAATAAACCTTCTTATTGGTTAAATCCCCTCTCAAACCCCTCAAATTCTACTAATTTCCCTCCAAATAGCTTCTATAAGCTTAACTTGGCCTATTAATTAATCTTAATTGATTAATTAAACCTTCCCAAACTCCCATGAGTTGTTAATATCTAATTAATCTCTTCTAATCATATTTATCCCTTTCTAATTCTACATTCACTTTATCCCACATTCACTAGGTTACAAGCTTCTCCCAAAATGGAAAGCTATATAAGAATCCTAGTGGAATCCTAGTTTACCATGTCCTTGATAGACATTATACTTGAGAAGAAAATTTCATGTTATTGGAAGGCTTTTTAAATATCTCCCTTTCTACTTGCTAAGAGTAGTAAGAGAAGAATCAAAAATGGCAATTAAGCCATATTTAATGAGATCTCTTCCTCTTTGCTTGAGAAATCCTTGATCATGTGTGGTCTACGTTTGGCTCACTAAGGAAATATCTACATCCAAAGCACATCAAAAGATCAAAAGGAGGTTTGCACTTAGTATAGATTCATATTTTGTGATTTAACTAGCTTCCTTTTCCGCTTTATCATGATGTATTTGCTTGAATTTAACTAAGTTAGGATCTACTTGGTGTTAGGTTCATTTAATTAACTTAGTTTAAGTTTAGCATGCATACATATGGCACACCCAGTGGGACACTCCTTTGTCTCATGTGCATTCATTTATTTTTCTTAGTTTAAAGCTTCATTTTACCATTTTACATGTAAGTTCTTTCAATTTGTTGAAATTCCTATGTTTTTAAGCATGTATGTTAGTTTTTGGTAGTGTTGAGTCTTCTTTGCAAGTATAAAGGAGGTGAAGTGCTTTGTCAAAATTGAATCTTGGTGGGAAAAATATGAGATTTTTGTTGTTTTTGGTCATTTTTGGCATTCTTTTGTGCAGTACAGTGCAGACCTTCACGCACTAACATATCACTACACACGCTAACGTCTTTGTCTTTACCATGTCATTTTTATGTTTTTCTTCACATGCTAGTGTACTACCACACGCACTAGCGCCTCTATTTGTGCGCTACCATGTGTTTTTCTCCTTTGCTTCACATGTTTGTGTATGTCTTCATGTGCTTGCGTTTTCACTTTTTGTGCATCATTTTCTTTAGATTTGCACTAGTGTATTTCTTCACGTGCTTGTGTAGTTGCTTACGCACTACCATAGTGCTACTTCATTGCTTCACGTGCTGGCATAGTTATTCACATGTTACCACAGCGTTACTTTCTTGCTCCCTATGGTTGTGTATTTTCGAAGTGTTACCATATCGTTAGTTCGACTTCACGCTCTAGCATCTTGTTTTACATGCTAACGTAACCCTGCATTCTAGCTTCATGCACTAGCATCCTGTTTCACGGACTTGCATATATGTTCATGTGATAGTGTTCATTTCGTTGGTTTACTTTGCTTGTGTATATGTTCATGTGCTAGCGTATTAGTAGTCATGGTATTGTGCGGTGGTAAACTTTCACTCACATTTATCAAAATTTTAGATTTCAGTTTTCAATTTCTCTATATTTTACATATAATTCAAAATCTAATCAGAGATTAAATTACTTAAAGTAGTGCTAACACTTGACATATTTTTTAAAATCTCCATTGGTTTGATTTGATCAAAGCCACATATGTTCTTCTCTTGCGCTCTCAAGCGACCTTGAGAATTATAAATGCCAACGATTGTTGGTATTTTTCATACATTGGTGCAAGGAAAATTAGTAATCATTTGTGTGTGGGACCATTACAACGTTGGAATATTTTTATCACATAATATCAAGCAAAAACTACAAACAAAGTTTACATACATGTTCCTTGGTCAAAGACAAAATCAAACTTTTCTAAATCCAGATAAAATGAACAAAACACATTGTCATTGCAGGTTCAGATAAGGGTAAAACATGTCCTCTTTAACTGTGGGAAGTGCTTGGGCTTAAGCCCTAAAACTCATTATGAGGAGTACCACAAGAATCCCAAAGTAGTTGGCACATTGAGGGAACCAGTCAATGAAACAGGTAGCGCCCCATTTCCCACTTGACTAGTAATACCCATGAGGAATACCAAATGTTGTTTGTAGTGACAACCTCATTTGTATAGATTGTGGGGTATGGTCTCAGTATTCGAGGATTTATTTTGATAGACATATTCATTTAGAAAAGTATTGGCGAGTGAATAGTCTAAAATCCCTAAGGATCTTATCAAATCGGGGCCCACTAAACCTATGTTATTGGTGTACCAAATCTTTGCAAAGTTTGTTCAAGTTAAACCCTTGTTTTACTAATAGAATAAGGTGAATATTTATCCAAGTTACGCGCGTATCCTTCATCACAAATCATACAAAGCAAAACTTTGTTCGAATTAAAACCTTGTTTTAGTAATAGAACAAGGCGAAACTATGTTGAATTTGCATCATGTATTTTTTTATCACAAATCATACTTCTCTCTCAATTTTGGCTTCTTTTATCAAAGAGAGAAATCAAACTCTTCCAAATTTGTGTCAACCATTTTGACACTTACACTTGTTTTCCCAAACTTGGTTAAGTGTAGAGATTACATTGTTATGCTGCTAATTTTTTCCTAGTTGCCTTAGATAAATTTTCCACATCTTAAACTAGGAAAACAACCGATTTGCAATTTTACACTTTACAACATTTAATAGATTTTCCTTGAAAGCTTTCATCATACATCTCAAACACTTGGAAAATCTTTGCCTTACGGACAATTTATTGTTCATTTTGAATTATAATCCTTGTAACATTTACATAAATATCCTAAATCTCTTCGTAAAACACATACCATCATGGCACCAATCACATATTTAACACATAGGAGGCGTGCATTTAACCCCTTCCTCTGGAACCCTTTAGACCCATCTTCTTATGATGAAAAAGACTTGATCACAATGGGGGTGAGTAAGAAATCATCCCTAACATCTTTGAAAACTATCCCTCTCACGTAGATAACTTCTTATTTCAAAACAAAGACCAAGTGTCGTTGTGCTTGGTAGAATTAAGGGATAAATTGGCTTATGATTTTGATCCCACATTTCTTACTAGTATGATTAGGGGGGAAGAAAGAGCATAACCTCCTCCTTTTAGAACATCCAAAGATATATTAAAGCATGAACATGTCTCTACGTCGGCACAGCTTGAGGGTCACAATGAGGAAATGACCTCTAAAACTAAAATTGGTCATCATATACCCTTTATTAAAATTAACTATGAAGCCATAATGGAGGGTGAAGAACCCAAACACAAAACCCAACCTGAACCACACAAAAATGTGTCATTGTGCAATAATAATTAAAAACTCTTAGTTACCAATTAACAAATATAGTTATGCATGTCCATAGAGATACACATAGAGCTTCTCACACTAAAAACCTAAAGTGACATATGTTGAACACTACACGGAAAACCATGGCGGTGAAGCATCCAAATCCAATTGTACACATATACCTCCTGTGAAAATGCGCGAGACAAATTTTTGACTGAGAATGATAGTCTATTAAAGACGCACTTATTGGTTAACAAGAAAACAACATGGGACATAATAAGAAGTTTCAGTTTGAAGAATTATGCCCTTATCTCTTTGATCGGGAGATGCTACGACTCTCTTTCGTAAAAAACTTGACTTCCCTAATTTTGAAAAATATAGGGGAATTTGATCCTTGTGATCACGTAAAATAATTCTTCACAACATGTCAAGAAGTCACTTTCAATGATAGATACCTTATTCACTTGTTTCTATGGAGTCTTGGAGGCCAAGCACTTGAATGGTTCCTCCATCTCCCCAAAGGGTCTATATTCACTTTTGCAAACTTAGCTTAAAATTTTGTTCACCACTTTTCATTCAATATGGAGAGTGATATTACCATGTTAGACTTATGTAGTGCCAAACAAAAAAATAACGAGAAATTTACTTCTTTCTTACAATGATGGTGAGGGTTAGCTAGTCGCTTCCCTTGCTCCATTCTGAGAAACAACTTGTAAGTATATTTGTGCCAAATTTACACCCTAAAATAGCCTTCCATTTACAAATGCATTACGTAGGCACATTTGAAGAAGTTATCGAAAAGGGTAGCCAAATAGAAAAATCCTTATTGTCCAAAGGGGTCTTAAAACCCTTTCAACGAGATAACCATGAATCCAAATGTATGGAAAAATACAAATTCTTTAACAAAACTAAAATGTTGTTAAGTGATGGAATCACTAATTCCAAGCATGTGAAATCGGTTCAAAACCTCTCACATTTAAATTTTTGTGCAAACCACTTAAACTAGAAGTAAAATGTAGGAAATACACTCTATTCACAAAATCCCTATCATCGATCCTCAAACGACAGACAGACACAAAAATATGGTCAAGTTTCCAACCAATGCACATATTGTATATGATGCACCTAAACCTTCATGTTATAAAGACCAATAATATTACGAGTATCACGTGTTAAAGGTCACGACACAGATCGAGTATGAAATTTAAAAACTCCATTCAATATTTATAGGATCAAGGAGCCAACATAACATATAATAATCAATTGGGAATCTATAAGGAACCTTCCTAAAACATAAACAAGCAGAAAAGAAGTCGATCGAGGTCAATCCTCTCAAGGTAAAAGTGCCAACCACATTGTTTCCCAAACATCTAATCCATTTTATTCTCTTATTGGCTATTTTCATCCTATCACTGACCATATCAACACCATCAAAATCAAATTCCAAGAGCTTTTCATTATAACATGACACACTCATTCTATTGTTCTAGGACCCCCTGCTACTCCTTCCTTACGATGACCATTACGATCTCCTAGATCAACTTGAGAAGACAACCACCAAGATCTCTATATTGGATCTTCCTAAGATATCTATTATTCGAGAAGATCATCCTTCATAAGACCCTTTAGAAGTTAATAGTTCCTACGAAATTGACACTTCACGCTTCCAAACCTTGGCTATGTAAATCACCCCATTTGAGAAAATTGTTTCCATCCAAAACAAGATTCCTATGGACAATAAAACTCACAAGTTACCCTTATATATAGAAGTGATCATTTCCCATAAAAAGGTTAAAAGGGTACTTGTGGAAAATGAACTGACCTCAATATATGTACTATGAAGATTGTGAAACAATTGGGACATATAAACACTAAAGTGAAGACTAATGTGATCACCATTAAGGTTTATGATAATACAAACTCAAAATTAGCTAGCATAATTACCTTACCCATGGAATTTGGCCCTATCACACATGAAACAAGATTCAATTTCATTGACTTGTACCTTCCCTATAACATTCTCCTCAGTTGCCCATGGATCCATATCATGCAAGTCATTCCCTCGACATTTCACAAGTGTATCAAAATATATCATTAAGTACGGAGTTTACAATTCCTGGTGACCCATAACCCTTTGCAAACTATAGAGCATCCGCTGGTTATTACTAAGTAGATTACAAATGTCCTTCTACAAATTTGGTTATTGAACTTAAACCGTAGGCTTTTGCCTCTCTTATCAATCCCAATACACATCAGCCTCGCGAAAGTGGTGCTTCTACCTCCATTTCCCCCTTTATTACATGGGAATCCAAGTTGAAAATACTTCATACTGATTGTAAACAATATGACCTCCTTGTATCAAACCTTCCCTTGTCACCCAAGACATGTGGTAGGCCCAAATTTCAGCCGCAAAGAACTCAGGAGCCTTGCAGTATTGACAAATTCACCCTTGGTGGTCTCCTAGAAAATGAACAATTGGGTAGTACTTACACATTCCAATCCCCTGATGAAAAGATGGCCTCTTTCTATCAATCCCGGAATATATCATCCCTAACAAGATGATGTATGTTATGGGATATAAAGGATATGGATGTGGCTTACATGAACAAGGTGTGCATGAACCTCTTCGACACATGAAAAAATGGACATATATGGTGTTGGTATTTAGCCTTATGGGGCACAACCTCTAGAAGTTAACGCCACCTTTTCTGAATGTGAGAATATATTTTTAGATTATGATAGCGAACTAGAGTCCCTTTGTAGTCTCTACAGAGATCTTGTCTCCACATAACTATTTTAGGACACTGCCATTTTAACCTTATCCCCCTTCATTCTGAACTAGACCTTGTACACCCATCCCTCATTGATTGGGACCAACAACAACACATACCAATTGATTTATTTCATAATGATGAAGTAATTGGAGAGTTCATGGGGTTATGCAATGACATTGATATAGGAGATTATAAGAAAGGATTCTATATTAACCTCTATATATACACATATTTCGGGAAGAGGATGAGTTCTATGCTCGCAAAAAGAGAAAGAGGCCAAAATATCAAAAAATCCTAACAAAATTAAAAAAATCCAGGTCCCACATTGAAAACTTCTTCGAGGAACTTACAAACAAACAAAATCAAAAATCAAACATGGAAAATATAAGTGATCATTTTATTGGTGAAAATCTCACAAAGACATTGATGGAGGAAAACTCAATCTCCTTCCCAATCCTATGTGTATGGAGGATGGTTCAAAATTGTTGGTTGAAGAGACTATCAATGTCAACATTGGCACAAAGGATGAACCTAAAATTGTTAAACTAGGGATTCTCTTTCCACCCATGAACAAAATCCCTTTACTATGCTCCTTAGAAAGTTATTGGATGTATTTTCTTAGTCTTATGTAGACATGTTAGGCTTGGATCCTTCTTTGGTTGTGCACAACCTAGTTGTGCATGAATCAAAAAAATTCTATTAAACAAAAATTATGCAAAATGCATCCACATGTAGCTCTTTTGGTCAAAGAAGAGATGGAAAATTTATTGGCAGTAGGTTTTATCAGACCTATTGATTATTCAGAATGGATCTCCAATGTCGTGTATGTTTGCAAGAAACTAGTTAGTATCCAGATTTACACAGGCTTTAGGGACATAATGTAGGAGCATCTTGTAAATAGTAAAAATTTTGGTTTTTCTTAGGTGTTAGAGGTTGTCCGGGGACCATATGAGTTGACCATAGCTTGTTCTAGATCATTTGGACTTCATAGGTTAAAATAAGGAGTTTCCTGCAAATTTCAAAATTTGAATATTTGAATTTATTCATAGTTTGATATAGTGTTAGGTGTTAATACAAGAGTCATAAATGTTGTAATGAAGGCTATAAGTCATATATATCACCTTGTCATGACTCCCTCACCCTAATTGGGCTTTAACTCATCTTGGGTTAGCTTAATCAAGGTTGGGTTAGTTGTGTGGAAGCCCTAACCACCTTACTATTTCTCATTTGTATGAAAATTCATCATGTATTCGAAAAGAGGAAGAAGGAGAAGTGAGAAGAAGTAAGGTTTTGGAGGTAGAACTTAGTATCAAAACCTTAGGGCTCATGAAGTTTGCAAATTTCGTGTTTGATCAAATAGAAAACTTTTCTTGATGGAATAAATTGTGTATGAAGCCATGATTGTGTGTGTTTTATATTAAATGATTGGATTTATGAATGATTTTCATGTTTAGATGTCATTTGAATCTTGTATCATATGTGGAGAATTTGTGCAGATTATGAAGAATAAGGAGAAACTTTAAAATGGTGAGAAATGTCATAAACCAATCCAAAACCAAAATGGAAAAATTGAGTTGGAGGAAAGAGTATGAATGTTAGTGAAATAAATTAAGAGGTAAATTGATGGATGTGTAGCAACATGTGTGAATGTTTAAATAAATGAATTCTATGTTGAAGCAATGGTAAGGAATGATATAGAGTCTAATGCATTGGAACTTTGGCTAAATGGGGTCAAAACCGTGAACTCCGGTTAGCAATCCCCTTAAGGTTTATTGATGAAATAAATACTTGTACAATAGAGTAGTAGAACAAGGTTAGGATGCTTCTTATTATAAATGAGAAGTTTGAATCAATAAGAAACCCTATAAATTCTAAGAAAAGGTGAATACACAAGATTTTGCCTCGCAGTTGTTATATACCTCGTTTTAAGGTTAAGGTCAAGAATCTAAGTGATGTTAAAAATGAAATACCGATGGTGAATGTGAGAAGATGGTTTAGGAATTATTATGTGACTCGAGAGGATTCTGAGGTATTGAGTTAACAAGGAGGCGAATTGCTAGCTAAAAATATATATACATGACAACACATACAGAGTGTGACACTGTGCAGCTTTTGTAGGGAAGAGGTAACCATTAGGGTTAAGATCGTGTTTCATGCTTAACAAAATCTTATGATTCTCTGAAAGCTAGTAATAAGGATATATAGTACTTTCAAGGTATTATAAGGTGTACGTAAGCTAATTAAGACTCATGTACTAAAATAAGGGTATCTCGGTCGAGTAAACTATGTGTAACTTGACCTTGATGGTTGAGTGGAAAAATAATTAGTCATATTTGAAGTTGAAGAGTTTGTGTTAATCTTGAAGACTACACTACAATTGTGAGGCAGCCTAATAGAAAAAGGTGCCACTCAAAACCTAGGAGATTGGTAAGAAGGAATTTGAACACAATCCCTTATCTTTATAACAATCTTGGGAATAAGAGAAAATAGTTACCTTGAAGAGAATCATGTAGGGAGAGTGAGTGGAACATGTTACATGTAGGGAAAAGGTTGTTAATATACTTAAAACTTTAAGGAGGTGTTAAGATCATTGTCGAGTTTTATTCTAAAACTAGTAGATCGCCTATTCAGATTATGGAAGAGGTTTTAAGGAGTAAATCACCTTTGATAGTAGAAATATTGAGTAAGTTGGCCACATTTAGTTAGTGGATAATAAAGGTGAGACAATACCAAGAAAATGGAAATTTCTAGAGCCATCGCCATTTCAAAGGAGAAAGTCAACACAGTAGTATTGAAAACCTATGTACGTAGGAACTAAACAAAAGCAAGGAAGTCAAAACATGAAATTTTGAGGATTTTAAGGGAAAGAGTGTAATTTAATGTTGAGAATAGCTTGTTCAAGGTGTAAATAGGTGGAATAAGGTGATTATAGAGCTTGGGAACAGTGGAAAGTGTCAACCCTAGAAAATTACTTGAAACCCTCACTAGACCTAGTTGAAACCTAGTAAAAGAAGGCACTTGAGTTGAGGAAGATACATTGAGAGAGAGGTCTTGAATTTTACTTGAAAGCAAGAACAAGAAAATTTGTATCCAAAACTCCTTTTACTTTTTCTTGAAGTTTTTGGATTCTTCCAGACACAACAACTTGTATGAAAATAAGGCTAATTTGAAGGGCTAGTAGAAATGGTAATTTGAGAATAACTTTTGATGGGAAGAGAGTTGGACTCTGAAACTTGACATGCACCCTAATGAGCTTAATGGGTGTCTAAAAATATTACCAGTGAGGAATAACTCTTTGTATTTTGTGTTTTTGATCAAAATTTGTGTTTTTGAAGGGCTACAAGGACTTGGTGAGGTCTACAAGGAAAGTGATGAAAAATGGACTTTTGAAACTTGGTGAAGTGTCTTAGCATGATGTATTGGTGATTTCTAACATGTGTAATGAGATTTTATCTCTTGGATTAATCATTTTGTGAAATTTGGTGCTTATAGGCCAATTCAAGCTACTTGGAAGCAAGGTAAAAGTGTTGTTTTTGATGTTTTGATAAATGATTGTTCTAACACTTGTGATTAGATGTGATTTGTCTACAAGCTCTGCATTAGGACATCAATAAAGCATGTACTAGAGATGATTTTCCTCTTCCAAATATCGACATGATTTTCGATTCAACAGTAGGCCATTAAATGTTATCCCTCATGGATGGATTCTCTGACTATAATCAAATAAAAATTGTAGAAGAGGATCAACATAAAACCAATTTTACTACTCCTTACCGAATTTTTTTCTATCAGGTCATGCCTTTTTCCCTCAAGAATGGTGGTTCCACATATTTGCATGCCATGACTTTCATATTTCATGATATATTGCATGACATTGTAGAGGATTGTGGATGATATCCTTGACAAGTCCTAAACTTAAGCAAAGCACCCGAAATCCTTCGTCATATCTTTGAGCGACTATGGGATTATAAGGTTAGATTGAATCCAAAGAAGTGTGTGTTTGGTGTCATCTCAAGAAAAATATTGGGCTTCATCATCTCCATAAGAGGAATTGAAGTGGACCCAACAAAGGTCGTTGTTATTAATGAGATGCCACCTCCCAAGAACCTTAAACAAATGCATAGCTTACAAGGAAAAATTCAAGCTATTTGCATATTCATTTCCTATATTGCATACAAATGTCATTTATTTTCCCATCTACTTAAAAAGGATGTTTATTCCCATCGGGTCTTGTTTTTACAAAATCGTTTTCCTAATCAAAACAATACTTGGCTAACACCCTTGTTCTTGTACCACCTACTCCTAGTTAGCCCCTATTGTTGTATATCTTTTCCAATCAATTTTTGTTACCATTCTCTTAGCACAATATGATGCCTAACACAAAGAAAGAGTCGTCTATTACCTTAGTCATACCTTGATCTCCTATGAGCTCAACTATCTGTAAATTGAAAAAGTATGTTTGGTCATTATTTTTGCTTTCCATAAGCTTCACCATTACCTCCTAAATAACAAAACCAAGCTCATATCTAAAGTTGACCCACTCAAGTACCTATTATCAAAACCCACACTCACTGGGAGGATGGCCAACTGGATCATTTTACTAAGTGATTTTGACATTGAATATGTTCACCAATAAGTATTAACAGGACAATCGCTTGTTGATCAATGGGTATAAACACCCTTACAGGGAATGGAACCACTATGGTTCTATCATATGCTTCTATTTTATACATTAAAGAATCTTCTACCTAGAAAATATACTTTGATGGGTCATTCACATTTAATGGCTTGGGGATGGGAGTTTTTCTCATCACCCCTACAAGTGACCTTATTCCGCAAGATTTCAAACTCAGATTTCGATGTAAAAACAATATGGCTAGGTATGAAGCCTTCATTACAGTTTAAAATTCACTATAAAATGGAATATCAAACAAGTTGAGGTTATAGGTGACTCACAACTCATCATCAAACAAGTGAATGATGAATATAAATTCAAATATGAGAAGTTTGTATCGTATAAATGTATGGTGGACATCCTGAAAGAATACTTTATTCAAATCACCTTCCAAAAAGTTCCTCGAACACATAATAGGTCAGCATATACCATGGATACTATTGGATCATTATTAAGATTATCGTTGTATACCGAGATTTCAGCTCCTTATTAATCATTTCAAGGTACTTACTTATGATGTACTAGAATCATGTTTGGTATGTGAAGTTGTTGGTCCCTTTTCCCCCTAATACGTAGATATCTATAATTACTTACAAGATGGTACCTTCCCACCCAACATTTCCCATTCTCAAAAGAGAACCCTTATCCAACACATTACATGTTACACCCTCATTGGGTGTTGGGCCCCCAAAATATTGACTAAATAACAAAGGCGCATAAGCGTGCAAGGCCGAACTTGAGGGGTGGGCGTGCAAGAATCATGCACACAAGGCAAGGTTCTAGGAAGGTTTTAGAAGGATTGTGTTACGGGTCAGCGAAACAAGGTCTCGGGACTTAGCCATATTTGGTGTATTGGGTAGAACACGAGAAAAGTGTGACCCTCCCGCACATGACAAATGGATAAGGTTCCATCTGCAACAGTTGGCCTAGGAAGGAATATACCTGCGATGGAAGATTGTAGAAGGTCATCATGGCAAGGAGTGGAGAGCTCGGGCTAGCATGCTCCCATGGAGGACCACATCTAGACACTTAGCGATGGATCTGAAGCCTCGAAAAAAGAGTTGGCGATTCGGAGGCCTATAAATACAACCGCCCATGGGGAGAGAAAATAGAGAGATCAATGAAGAGAAAAGCTTTGTATAAATACTACGAGGAGTTTTATTGGGTTGGGTAGATATTATAGGAGAAGGATGCATCAAAGGGGCTTCATCAGTAAACATTTTTTTAGAGCTAAGGAATGTAAATCCAATTATGATGTATGACTTCGGTCTACCGTACTGTGATGTCCTGTAATGGATCTAATGGATGTAATGAGGTTACCAAACCATTTTGAATATGATCATTAATGATTCTAGCCCATGCATATATCTTCATGGTTATGTTTTATGTATGTTTATGAAATGAGTGTGAATCCTTAAGCATTTTCCTTTCTGTTTTGGTTCAGTCCTATATTATGTTAAGTATCTTTTTATGCTAAATGACTACATTCATCTAGAGGTCATTCGATCTCTATGATTATTGCATGTCTCGTTTCCACTCACTCTCTTTAAGTTCTTATCATAGATGATGTTTCCCACTAAACGTACATAAAGGAGAGACTCGGCACCCACACGTGCCTCGAGTGAGCACCCAAAGTCGGGTGATAGGTCGGCATGCATGGGATTCCCTTGTTTTTGGTGGGTGTAAAAATGACTACATCTTGATTCCGTTTCCGAGACCTCTTTACGAAGTTGTAGTGGGAAATAGCATACATCATGATCTATGCAATGAGTGATGATAGATCGTTTAACTTTGGAAGGTGTTGAAACATGGTTTAAGAGCACGAAGGATGAATTTTCTCAAAGATTCAGCATTGGACCTGAGTTTGATGCACGTAGATGGGTAGAAGAGAACCTCTACCATGATTTGTATGAAAGAAAAATTGGTTCTTCCCAGTAGAGTTGTATGAATGGATCTTGGCATATGTGTCTAGATCAAGCTGGTATTATAGATCACGCACGTGGACCTAAGAAGAGTACCAAGAGGATGCAAGATGTAGATCTGACGTGGACTTGTGTTATGGATCATTGGTGGAAAGGAGTGTTAGCTAGCTACACCCTAAAATACATTGTTTCCTTGTATTCTTATCTAGAAGTTGCTAAGTTTGAGTTTCTATGGGAGTTAAGAGGATCATTTCTACGTGTTATCCCTCTAGCAATGAAGATATTGATTGTTACCTTGAGTTTAGAGGCATTTCGATGGCCGGCTAAACTATTCTGAGCATTGGGTGAGGAAGCTAGGGTGGAGGAAGATGGCAGATATTGTGACTAAGAAAGAAAGGGAGGAGATATGGCTCAAGTATAGTGAAGTGTGTGAAAGGGAGATTGCTAGACAACATGAGGTTGTAAGTGTGATGGATATATGGAGGTAGACATTGCGGGAAGGATTTGAGGTTCACGTAGAGGATGTGGAACCTGAGTAGTCTGTGCTACCCCATCTTGGCAAGTGCATAAGAGAGACCCCTTCGGCTTTTGATGAGAGTTCATCACGTGGAGAGAGAAGATTCATTGGCACACATCTGAACCCACCTAGTGACCAAACCCTGGTGCTTGGTTTTCCAGATCAAGGGAGGAGTATCGTTGACCCAGTTGGTATCGGTGGAAGTGACAGATCTGTGCCCAAGAGATACAATTTTTCATTTCCTACTTCTATGGTTGCGCATATTATTCCAGTATTCAGAGGAATTTTTGGACCAGGATAAAATACACAAGGATTGGGTAACGCATCGGGAAGTGGTGCGGGACACGAGATCTAGTAGTAACACAATCTCACAGCATACATTGGTGCACAATTCAACTGGACTCATGGGGACCCTAGGTGCAACCGCTTCAGCTCATTACGGTGACGTAAAGGATCTAGAGGTGGAGCTAGTGGATCCGGAGGCATAGACCTAGTGGATCTAGTGGATCCAGCGTAGGAGGGAACACCGGAGGAAACCAAGGATCTGGACCAGGAGGACAAGGGCCTCAGCCACCTCCTCAAGTAATATTTGAAATTTCTTTACACTTACCAGACTACCAGGGCATAGAGGATGTTGCGGAGCATGTTCACAAGTGTGAATTTCTATGGCACACGAAGGGGATCACAACCCCAGAGCAGAAGGCCAATCAGTTTGCAATGACGTTGTAAGGGTACACGCATAGCTGGTATAGGAAGTATGATCCCCATCATACGGTGGTAGATTACACCACTTTTAAAAATTCCTTAATATCGAGTTCCACATTCCTAAGTTCGAGCGAGAATAGCATCAATGCCCTTAAGGAGATTCAGCAGGGAATAGTGGAGACTATGTGGGAGTATGACGTGCGGTTTAAAACTCTCCTGTCAAAATTATCATATGACATTCACCCTTCACAACATGCTCAATGGTTTGTTGGAGGGTTGATAACCCCATTTAGAATATTTTTATCTCATAAAACTTTCACAGACCCACGTGAGGCGTTGGAAGCCGCCCTATGTGTTGAAGCTGTTAGAAGTGTTGATACTAGAGTTAGCCCATTTCTAGAAGCTCAAATTGCTGCTATGGCTAAGCAACTGGAAAATTTGTTTGTGAACTCAGCTCATGAGACTCGCAGTGGAATGTGGTGTACAGATTGTGAAGTAGAGGGGCATACCAAGGATAGTTTCCCCGGAAGATAGTACGCATTGTAGATGAGATGTGATATTTGTCATGGGGACCATGATGCGAGTAGATGTCCCTTGTTATAGTGCAAAATTTGGAAGAATGTATCTTTCTACTGTAATATTTGCACCTCTACAACCCATGATACTAAGGATTTTAGGCTTATTGATCAGATCCATGAGGCCATTGATCATGGTGTGTGCCAAACCAGCATTGCCAGTAGTTCTAAGGGTGATGACCACCGTTATGAGGAGTGCACAGATGGGGGCATGTGTGGAAGAAGTTCTCGTAGAGGATTCATTTGTTGTGGTAGACGCGGAGGAGGAAGAATTGAGTTCCTATGTGGAACCTATTTTAATTGTGGGTCTACATACCACTACAAGCGCGAGTTCCCAGACTTATTGTAGTGCTCATAGTGCGGGAAAAATCACAAGTATGAAGAGTATCCAGAACTCTATGAGCATATGAACCAACAAAGACCAGAAAGATAAGGGAGCTTCTATGGTAAGCGTAAAAGGGATGATCCACAATGGATGCCAAAAGTGGTGCATGAGTCATAGCTAGAACTGTCTTTGGTGACAACAAGAGCGAAGCCACGTGCATAAAGGAAATGCCAAGACAAAAGAACCTAGTTTCAAGGGAAGAAGTGGTACATGGGAAGTACCCAAACCCTGCACATCAGAAGGAGGTATATCAAGAAACCATGGACATCATTCGAGTTTACAAGGAGAAATCCAATGTCTAAAGGAGCAGTCTAGGAGGGAGGAGCAAAGAAGGAAGGTCGAGGCGCCAAAGGATGACTTGGATGAGGTCAAGGAAGTATGTAAAATGCTAAGGCAAGAGAATATTATTCCCTTGCTAGGAGCATGGTTGAGAGAGAAGGTGGTCTTGCATGCAAACCTTCCCCCTCACTACCTTGACTATGATAGGGAGATCATGTTAAATTCGGTTATCAATGGATGGCTCCTTAGTAATATCCTCATTGGCACGATCGCGAGGTCAATGTTTTCACCTTGGATGCATGGCATCAGATGGAAAGACCTACATTACAGCCATCTTTGAATGTGTTGTATATGGTGAAAAAAAAAAACAAAGGCAATTCCCATTAGTGTATTAAAGGATGTAGTTATCACCATTCGGGGGGCTAAGTTTATCTTGGGGACTTCAAAGTCTTGGCGCTTGCCGAGGAAGACAATTTCCCAAAGCATTATCTAGTGCCCGTGGTGCTATAAGAATAATGCGAATATTTGGTTAAATAAGGGATACATAAGCTTTGAAAATGAGGAGGAATGGGTCATCATACCCCTGGATGATGGAAAATCAACACCCTATATTGAACCTTTGGGAGAAGAGGTCTTGGATAGAATATATGTGCACTCAATTAGGGATCCAGAGGTAATCCATCCCACGAAGGAGTTATCCAGTTTGAGGATGCTCAATCCTTAAGTGAAACCACCAAGTATAGCATGTGATAATTGGGTGCATGGGACCTATGATTTAATCGGATGGCATTTGAGAGGATCGGTGACAAAGGTGACAAAGGCGCATATAGTCTGGCACCTAGGAGGAAAGAAGCTACCTAAGTATTCAGGAGGAGCCTTCCCTGAGGTCTTTTTACAGGAGATGGAAGCTCAATGGAAGAAGGATAATGAATGAAGAGGGATGTTAAGTTATGTCCTACTCGGAATTATTGCACGCTGGTGGGAAACACATTGGGATAACCTCTTGGAATAGCGCGAGGTGAGAATTGTCTTCTCCATAAGATTTTGCAGGAGCAATGCACCCACGGCTATAAAAGACTACCATGGTAAAGAGACTGCTTCCTTCCATATCCAAGCATGTGAGATAGCCTGGATGGGAAGTGCAGAAGCATTTCCACCTTCATTATGGGTTCAAAAGTTGTACTCCACCTTGCAAGGTTGTGCACGCGCATGGTACATCCACTCAGAGATGCGCCATCAAACTGGTAATTGGCGAGAATTGGTGGCTGACCTCATTCAAACATTTGAGTACCAGAGTACAAATCCATTAGTACATAAGGTGTTGCAGGTTTTCAAGCACCTTACAATAGGGGATAGTGCTATGGTGGAAGATAGAATACAAGAATTGCTAGGTGAACTTGGCCTAGAGGCACGCTTTGAGGAAGAAGAAATAGAAGAGATACAGTTTAAGCACGTGTGTATAGAGAAAGAAAAGGGGAAGATGGTGTATGTTATTGATGGAGAAGAAATGAAAAATTAGATGTTGACCATTCTATGGGGACACGTGAGGTGTTAGACAGTTCTGATGAGTGAGCGCGCACCTATCATGAACCTTTAAAGACAAAGAAGGTTAACATCAGCTTAGAAGAAGATCCTAAAGACGCTATCATCGAGAGACTATTGGTCAGAGAGGGAAGTCTCCAAGATCATTGATATTTTATGTGAGTTTGAGGATTTATTCCCATGGTGGTTACCAAGAGCTTAAAGGCATCCACCATTCCTTGGGGGAGAATAGGATAAAGCTAAAGGAAAGTGCACGCCCAATCAGGAAAATACCATACCAGATGAATCCCAATTTTTTACATAAAGGTCAAGGAGGAAATAGACAAAATGATAGCATCATGCATTATTGAGGCCATGGAAGAGTCAGAATGGATAAGTCTAATGGTGATTAGTATCAAGAAGGATGGAAGGATAAGAATCTGTGTTGATTACAAGGACCTAAATGTAGTGTGTATCATTGATCCTTTCCTAACCCCATTTACTAAAGAAATCTTAGAGGGAGTGGCAAGATGCGAGGTCTACTCTTTCACGGATGGATTCTTGGGCTATCACTAGGTAAGGATTGCGAAGGAGGACTAGAAAAAGATGACTTTCACATAGAGTGAGGAGTTTTTTCCTATACATCATGCCTTTTGGGTTAAAGAATGTGCCTACTATGTTCTCGCGCATTTTTGTACAAGATTTCCCGAAATTCATCCATAAATTTCTTCAAGTCTACCTCGATGATTCGACAAAGATATGGGTTAGTGAAGGACCATTGTGACAACTTAAGGCTAATGTTTGAAAGGTTTTAGTAGTTGAGAATATCCCTCAACATTAAGAAATGTGTCTTTTTACCCATTTGGAACATTATTGGGGCACATCATATGTAAGGAGGGCCTACTAGTAGATCTCACAAAAGTTGCAGTAATTGTGGGATTGAGGGAGCCTACTAGTCAAAGCGCAGTGCATGGATTTCTTGGGCATACGAGGTACTATAGGAAGTTCATCAAGGGATATGCCAAGATTGTCATGCCTTTAGAAGAGTTTCTTAAGCATAAAATTTCCTTTCATTGGGGAGATGCACAGCAGAAGGCATTCGACACTTTGAAGGATAGGCTTGTCACCACGCCCATCCTACGTTTCCCCTCTTGAGATAAGCCCTTCCATGTTCATGTTGATGCCTCAAGAACCGATATCTCGAGCAATTATTACACAGCCTTGTGAATGGATTGTTGATCATCCTTTGTGCTTTGCAAGCAAGAAATTAACACCAATGGAGCATAATTATACTACAACTGAGCGCGAGGCATTATCAATGATCTACGTGCTTCACAAGTTCAGACAGTATTTGCTAGCAACTCCATTTATATTTTACACTAACCATATGGCATTGAAATATTTAGTGAACAAGCCCATTCTACAAGGGTGCATATGTCGGTGGGTACTATTGTTCCAAGAATTTGAGTTCACAGTAGTTGTCAAACTAGGTAAAAGTAATTCCAGGACCTGATCATTTGTCTAGGATTGATTCAAGAGAGGATGCACAGAGCATTGAAGAAACTATGTCGATGCGCAATTGTTTAGGTTGCGTCGCGCACCCTTGGATGTGGAGGACTTTGCGGTATTCCTTAGAATAGGTGTGGCACCAGTCAGAATGAAGGCCTTAGAGAAGAAGAAGTTGGCCATACGCATCATGCCCTACATGTTAATTAGTGGAGATCTGTACAAAATGGGTCATGATGAGGTTCTGTGCCGATGCATGCTAGAACATGAGCACATTGTAATTATGGAAGAGGCACATGGTGGGATTGCAGGAGGACACTATGTAGGAAATACAACCGCGTGGAAGATTCTACTCATAGGGATTTGGTGGGAGACCATTTATCAAGATTGCATTGAGTTTTGCAAGGCCTATGACCATTGCCAACACCTTGGAAAACCTGGAAAAAGGGATGAAATGCCCTTGCGACCAATAGCCAGTGTGGAACCATTTGAGAAGTGGGCTATCAACTTTTTCAGACCAATCTCGCCAACAGCACGAAGGACTAGTTCGTGGTATATCCTCACTTGCACTAATTATTTAATAAGGTGGGTAGAGGCAACACCTACAAAGGATTGTATAATGCAGCTACAGCTGCTAGATTTTTATGGGAAAACATAATCAATAGGTATGGATGCCCATTGATTTTAACAAGTGATAGAGGTACGCACTTCCTTAATGAAATGGTCAGGATTCTATTATCAGAATTCATGGTGGCCCATCACAAAACTACTCCCTATCACCCTCAAGCAAATGGAACTGTTGAGGCGTTTAACAAAATACTTAGTCACACGTTGACTAAGATCTGTGATGTTGGTAGACATGATTGGGATGAAAAAGTATCAACCATTCTTTGGGCATATAGGATAACCTACAAGAGGTTGAATAAGGCCACACCATTTCAATTGGTGTTTGGCGTGGAGGTTGTCCTACTAGTTGAATTTGTGTTACCTTTTCTGTGTATAGCACGCGCAGAGGATTAGATGATGAACAAGCATTGGAAGAAAGAATTGACAAGTTAATGTAATTGGATGAAAGATGATCACTCGCCAAGTGGAGCCAAAGGACTGAAAAAGCAAAACAAAAGGCATGGCATGATCGTCACATTAAAAACAAGAAGTTTTAGGTTGGGCATGTTAGAGTAGGTATTTACCTTAGCTCATGTTCACCTAGGTACTTTATTTACCTTTATTGTATTTATCCTCACCCACTTATGTGTGTGGATATTTCTTTTATCTTATTTAGATATTAGGAGATATTATCTAGTTATTAGGTATAGTTCTTTCCTTGATCTATGGTATTGACTAGATCCTTGATGTCTAGTTCTCTCCTAAATCTATGGTCTTGACTAGTTCTTTGATGACTAGTTATTTCCTTGATTCATGGCTTGATCTACGACCTTGACTGGTTCTTAGATTGTTATTCCTTGCCTATTTAAGCAAGGTCCATTCTCAATGTATTGCATTGAGTTCCATAATAATATATGATATTGTTTCTCATTTGTTTGCAAAAGTTTTATGTAAAGTTATTCTGGTGAATTACTTTCATCTTATTGATTGTGGTGTTTGATTAGCATTTATGTTCTTGGCTTGGTATGATCTGGTTATCGTTCCTTTTAGGCCGAGATGGTCTTGATATATGATTCAAAGTTTCTACACCATCACGAGAAGTTAAAATTCCATTGGTTGGCCCCTACATCATCTTGTACATCCTTGATTCGGCACGTGCCGATTGCAAAACCTTTGGATGGGACAAGATTACTAGGAAACTTCAATGGGAGTAGGTTAAAGCCCTACTATAAATAAGCCTTCTTGGTGTTTGTAAATAAGGCAATGTTACCGGTTAGTTTAGGAATTCCCTTAATGCACTTTATTTTCTTGTGTTTTTTTATGTTGCGCCTTGGCGCCGGTAAGCTCTTTACTTTTTGAAGGTTGTGAATGCACAAAGGACCACACATCATTTTAGTGTGGGGTAGAATAATGTAGAGGAAAGTGCAAAGTGTGAAGAACCAGGAAGGATTGCGTTGGAAAGCCCGGTTGAATAGCCCTAGGAAAGGAAGTGCATGGAAGGAAAGGTGAAAAAGGATGGTTGGTGTCAGGGTAAGGCTACATTGTGGATCCACGTACAAGAAAGGAAGAAGCACAAATGCAACACGAGGGAGGCGAGAGAAAAATCATGATAGAAGTACCTTCAAACCGGTGATGCACTCGCAAGAGTCTCCTGTCAAGATGGATTGGTTGTGTGCCAGAAGGTTGGGGGATTTTCTGCGCAAGGTTGGGCGCATGAGTTAAAGTGCTAAAGTCAGGTTTTGTTGAAAAAGTTGCATTAAGTGTTGAAGTACGGTGGTAGGTAAGATAGCATTTAATGTTGAAAAGTGGGAAAAACTATAAATAGAAGGTTGGACACTTCATTATTTACATTGCGAATACGAAGAAGGAAGATATTTTGTGAACTAGGGTTTCTAGAGTTGATCCGTGTGAAGAAAAATTGGAAAAATTTAACCATGAGTGACTAGTTTGGATCTGCAAACCAGAAGGGAAGTAGTTCACGGGCGTAGAGAGGGTTGTGGAGAAGTGTCGTCTTATGAAAGGGATATTCCAGTTAGGGTTTGGTAGCTAGGGCACGGGTTGGAAAGGATTTTCTTCACAAGTTTGAGATCTAAGCTTGGAAAGGGTAGAGAAGTAGAGCAAGAGAATTTGAAGTGTAAAGATAACCTACATAATGGCACCCAAGAAACCAAATAACACCTAAGAAGGGTAAAGGCAAGGGAAAGGGAAAACAACAAGAAACTACCACAAGTACCAATGAAGAATGGTATGCAGAAATGCAGTACCTAGATGGGGTTTTGCTTGGAAAGGAGTGGGAGTCCCATTTAAGAAAAATGACAGTAAGTGATTATAACCATCACAAAAATGTGACTGAAAAGGAAATGGCACTAGAGTTAGTGTGCTTGAAAAATAAGAGGACACCAGAAGGGTTACCCATTTATAGCGACGAAGTAAAAGTGAAGTTGGAGAAGGTGGGATTGTTGCAACTCTATGAGTTGCCCTACTTTGGGAAGCCTGAGTGCCTCTATTAGTGGTTGATGTTGTGCGTACATGAAGATCACTTTCACTTCGCGGGTGCAAGATGTGCATAACCCCTCAGCTGATTTCAAAATTCACAAGTCTCATCTATGAAGGATAAAGTATAGAGGATGACCTATGCGACAAAGAAGCCATCAAAGAAATTGTCGCCACATATGCATACAAGAAGGGGTCAAGGTACTTTTATATTGTGGATATCCAAGACCTAGTGATGAGAATGGTTGTGTGGTGGTAACTAGACCGAATGAAAAGAGGGGTGGATACAAGTGAACAAGTCATGGCTCAATGTTTGCAGAAGAATATCAGAAGGTGCCATCTACAACTTATATGTGTAAATCACGGATAATATTATCCGTAGCACGCAAGAAGGTGAAAAGATACTTTTCGGAAGTGTCCTCTTGACTATTGTATTTTCAAAGATCAGAGTGCCAAATGTGGTAGATAAGTTTGTTTGAAAGTACCTAGAGGAAGACCCCTCGCCCGGAAAGAGATTCAAAAAATAAAATTGTGATAGCATGATGGTCGTTCACAAGGTGCATCTTGAGAAGTGGTATACGTGCTTGAGGAATGTATTTGGGCAGTGGAGGATCCCAGAACAACTACCAAAGCACTCATAAAGGGAGAGGCTAAATTTGTAGTATACCAACATTTCTGCATTGGAAAATTTAAGTTGGTTGATGAAAACATAAGCCCTTGGTGTAAAATTTCATTTTCCTTCCCCACTCAATATTTTCAGGTAGGGGTAAATAGGTTTAAAGAGGCTAAAAGGCTAAGGTTCAACCTTAGTGAGGTGGACCGGGACCATAAGGAGATGCACAAGACGTTGGTCTACCCCAACAAGCATGCGTACGTGGAAAAGTATGTATCGCATGAAGTTTAGATGATGAAACCCCTGACTCTGCCTATTGTAGGGAGGTTCATGGTGCGTGTATACCTTCACATAAGGCCCAAGTTTGAGAAGGGAACTTATCTTGAGAATGAGATAGCTATACCTGAAGACCTAACAGGTAGAAAGAGGACCACGCCCAAGAAAAGGGAGACGGAAGAAGTCAAGAAAAAGGCACCAAGTGTTCAAGATACTCAAGTGGTGGGTGCCCCAGGAACAAGTGCTAGAAAAAGTAATTACACACGCAAGAAGAGGTCCCCCACGAAGCGGAGGCATTAGAACAAGGAAAGCTTATTGCAGAGGAGAAATCACCAAAGGAGGAAGAAGAGAAAGCATAATCTCCTATACTTTGGAATCCCCAATTAGGAAGAAACAGAAGGTGATGGATGAAGTTTATTCGAGAGAAAAGAGAGAGCTTGGAGAAATACAGGGGTGAGAGGGATGACGATGAAGAATATAAATCTGAAGGGGACCAATAACCACTTGTTTTCAGAATGCACGATTAAGAAGAAAAGGGTGGAGAAGAAGAAAATGAGTTCCTTTTCATACGGCACAAGGGTAGCCGGGGAAGGAAGGTGCCTAGGACATGGGAGAAAGTGAATGCATTGGCACACAAGATCGTAGAGCTCAAGCCTCACAAAGGAGAAGATAAATGAGGCGGTAGAAAGAGAAGTAATGAAAATCATTGAAGCCTTGGTAGAACAAGAATTGGAGCACAACACTGATATAGTGATGAATGAAGATAGGGGAAAAAGTGTAAGGAAAGATCATGGCTGCACGAGAGGCCCCAGTCTATCGGTAACTGTTCCTAAGGGCATGCACACATGAGGAAAGTGCATGGAGATCCAGAGGCCAAGAATGAGCTACATTAATGATCCAAACAAGGTGTTGCGCGCGCTTCCAAAGCATAGTCCCAATAGATCAACTCTTGGAAATGAAGTCATTTGATGAAGAAGGTGCATACCCTCGGACGAGGAAAATGCTTTCTTGGGTAGTTGAGTCCGACATCGATAAGCTGAGTTTGAGGTAAGCCAAGGGGCACTAATGAAGTTTCCTGAGTCAAAATGAGACAACCCCTTGGTGAGCACTCAGCAAATTTCGGATGAACAAGTCTGCAATGCGTTGAATAAGGTCTCGAGTTGAACTGGAAGCCAGGTTATTCAGGAGGAATGATAGGGTAAAATTTCTAGAGGTAGAGCTAGAAAAGAGAGAAGAGGAGCTAGAAGAGAAGACCAAGAACTTAAAGTAGGAGGAACTAATTAGCACACAACTAAAGCATGAACTAAGGGAAGAAAAGGAAAGGGTGCGCAAGGTATACAAGAAGGTAGAATCCATCACAGATGTCATTTTTTTGAAGCATCTAGACCTAGCACCACATGCGCAAAAGTATGGATCTTCCCTTGAGTGCCTTGAATACTTAACACGCATCCTCACCATGGAAAGGCAACCTCTAGCATTAAAATGTGGAAGAAGTAGCAGCATGCCTAGAGAAGGAGGAAAAATTGAAGGTTGTAGCAATCATTTCTGAGTATAGAAAGGTTCTTGCTGATGTGAAAATTACTACCCATACTATTGAGGCTGCGTATGACAATTGCATAGACAGAGATAAAGTGGCGAGTATTCTGGTCACCACTCATGAGGTAGAGCTCAAGGAATTCCAAGAGAAGAACAAAGGGAACAAAGCAGATTAGGAGAGGATCCTGGTTAAGGTCAAGAAGAAGTCAGAAGCTATTGAAACCTTACAAGGTTCAATTAAAAACCAGCTGAAGGAGTTGTACCCATAGATTACAAGAAGGATGGATGTGCTTGAGGACATGGGAAAGGAATTGGAAGGAATGGTTGAAACATTGAACACTCAAGGAAATGGACTGGGTTTTGAGGAGGTAAGCACCCTAGTCGGTGACCTCTTCCAGAGAGTGCAAAATGAAGTCGATGCCTGGAACAAGTTGGAGGCTGACTTGCAAAGAGATTTTCCTATCTTGTTGCAGTAATGACAACACTTCCCCATTCTTTCATTTTTCCCAATTCTTCATTCCCTTATTCTTTTTCCAAGATGTTAAGTCTATTGTAATTCTTTCTTTGAAGAAGTTTTCCGAGGGCGGAGAATAGGTAAAGTGTGGGGTGATGTTGGGCCCCTAAAATATTGACTAAGTAACAAAGGTGCATGAGTGCGCAAGGCCTAAGTTGAGGGTGGGCATGCAAGAATCATGTGTGTAAGGTCAGGTTCTAGGAAGGTTTTAGAAGGACCGTGCTACATGCCGACGAGAACAAGGTGTCACGACTTATCCATATTTGGTGTATCGGGTAAAACATGAGAAAAGCGTGACCTGCTTGCACATGATGAATGGATAAGTCATGTCGACTAGCGACGAGTTGGTCTAGGAAGTAATATGCCTTGTGATGGAAGCTTCTTGAAGACCATCATGACAAGGAGTGGAGATCTCATGCAGGAGGATCATGCTCCCATAAAGGGCCACATCTGGACACTTGGTGACGGATTTGAAGCCTCGAAAGAAGAGTTGGAAGTTCAGGAGGCCTATAAATACAAGCGCCCACGGGGAGAGAAAGAGAGATCAATGAAGAGTGGAGATCTACGAAATACTACGAGGAGTTATATTGGGTTGGGTAGATATTATATAGGAGAAGGATGCATAAAAGGGGCTTCATCTGTAAACATTTTTTTAGAGCAAAGGAATGTAAATCTAGTTATGATGTATGACTTCAGTCTGCTATACTGTGATGTCTTTTAATGGATCTAATGGATGTAATGAGGTTACCAAACCATTTTGAATATGATCATTAATGATTCTGGCCCAAGCATATATCTTCATGGTTCTATTTTATGTCTGTTTATGAAATGAGTGTGAATCCTTAAGCATTTTCTTTTTGTTTTGGTTTTTTCCTATATTCATTAAGTATCTTTACTGCTAAAATAACTGCATTGGTCTAGAGGCCATTCTGAGCTCTATGATGATTGCATGTCTCATTTCCACTTACTCTCTTTAATTTCCTATCATAGATGATGTTTCCCACTAAACTCACATAAAGGAGAGACTCGGCGCCCGCGCGTGCCTCGGGTGAGTGTCCAATGCCTGTTGGGTGATAGGCGCACGCATGGGATTATCTTGTTCTTTGGTGGGTGTAAAAATGACTACATTCGGGAACTCTCTATCATCGAGGCTACAATGAGACATTATTGCGTTGTTTAAATTCTAAATAAGTTATCCAAGCCACCAAAGAGGTGTATGAAGTCATATGTGGTTCTCACACTAGTGGCATGGTCCTTGTAAAGAAACTTCTATGCGAAGACTATTACTCACCTACTATGGAGACGGATTGTTGTCATTACATGAAGAAGTTTGTTTTGTTCCAAAATAATGACAACTTAATCCATGCACCATCTCATTATTTACAACCTATCACTACAATGTGTTTGTTTCCCAAATGGGGGATCGATCTCATAGGAAATCTTACACCCACACCATTTGATGGCCATAAACACATCATTATCATGATTGAGTACTTTAAGAGATGGGTGGAGCTTATTCTTCTCATCTATGTTATTGGTCTTTGAGATCTCTAAATTTATTATGAACCACGTCATTTTCATTATGGCATCCCTTCTATTATTATATTTGACAATGGAAAATCTATTAAAAACAAGCAAGTGAAGGCCCTTTGCCAATTCTTGAAAATATGTCAAAAGTGGTCTACTCCTCATTACTCTAAAGGTAATGGGAAGTTTGAAGCCACAAATAAAACCCTTGTTCAGATTATGGAGAAACTGGTCAATAAGACAAACCATAATTAGCATCTCCAAATCCATCATGCCTTATGGGCCTCTTTGCTTTTCTATATGCATAGCCACATGTGTAACCCCATATGCCCTTGTGTTCAGTATTGAAGCTATCATTCCCTTAGAGATCGAGCTTCCCTCTTTGCGAATATCCTTAAAATACTATCTGGATAATGAAGAGGACTACATAGTGGCTAGAATAGAATATTGTGAACTTCTTGATGAAAAATTCCTCCATGCCTTGGACCACCTCAAAGTGTATCAAAATCAAATTTGCACTAGCTATAACAAGTGCATTATCTCTCATGAATTTGAGGTTGGATATATTATTCTTAAATAAAACTAGTTCATTAACAAGTGTGTTTTGTTCCAAAAGCATGACAACTTAATCCATGCACCATCTCATTATTTACAACCTATCACTACAACGTGTTCATTTTCCAAATGGGGGATCAATCTCATAGGAAAGCTTACACCCACACCATTTTATGGCCATAAACACATCATTACCATGACTAAGTACTTTAAGAAATGGGTGGAGGTTGTTCCTCTCACCTATGTCATTGGTGCTCAGATCTCTAAATTTATTATGAACCACATCATTTTCATTATGACATCCCTTCTATTATTGTATCTGACAATGGAAAATTTTTTAAAAACAAGCAAGTGAAGGCCCTTTGCCAATGCTTGAAAATATTTCAAAAGTGGTCTACTCCTTACTACCCTCAAGGTAATGGGAAGGTTGAAGCCACAAATAAAACCCTTGTTCGGATTATGGAGAAACTATTCAATAAGACAAACCATAATTAACATCTCCAAATCCATCATGCCTTATGGGCCTCAACTTTTCTATATGCACACCACATGTGTAACCCCATATTCCCTTGTGTTCGGTACTGAAGCTATCATTCCCTTAGATATCAAGCTACCCTCTTTGCGAATATGCTTAAAATACTATCTGGATAATGAAGAGGACTACATAGTGGCTAGAATAGAATATTGTGAACTTCTTGATGAAAAATGCCTCCATGCCTTGGACCACCTCAAAGTGTATCATAATCAAATTTGCACTAGCTATAACAAGTGCATTATCTCTCATGAATTTGAGGTTGGATATCTTATTCTTAAATAAAACTAGTTCAATAACAAGTGTGTTTTTTTCCAAAAGCATGACAACTTAATCCATGCACCATCTCATTATTTACAACCTATCACTACAACGTGTTCATTTTCCAAATGGGGGATCCATCTCATAGGAAAGCTTACACCCACACCATTTTATGGCCATAAACACATCATTACCATGACTAAGTACTTTAAGAAATGGGTAGAGGTTGTTCCTCTCACCTATGTCATTGGTGCTCAGATCTCTAAATTTATCATGAACCACGTCATTTTTCATTATGGCATCCCTTCTATTATTGTATCCGATGAATGGCAAATTTTTTTAAACCAAGAAAGTGAAGGCCCTTTGCCAATGCTTGAAATTATGTCAAAAGTGGTCTACTCCTTATTACCCTCAAGGTAATGGGAAGGGTGAAGCCACAAATAAAACCCTTGTTCGGATTATGGAGAAAGCTGGTCAAGAAGGCAAACCGTAATTAGCATCTCTAAATCCATCCCGCCTTATGGGCCTACCACTTTTCCATATGCACAACCACATGTTTAACTCCATATTCCCTTGTGTTTGGTATGGAAGTTATCATACCCTTAGAGATCAAGCTTCCCTCTTTGCGAATATGCTTAAAATACTATCTGGATAATGAAGAGGACTCCATAGTGGCTAGAATAGAATATTGTGAACTTCTTGATGAAAAATGCTGCCATGCCTTGGACCACCTCAAAGTGTATCGAATCGAATTTATGCTAGCTATAACAAGTGCATTATCTCTCGTGAATTTGAGGTTGGATATCTTGTTCTTAAATAAAACTAGTTCAATACCACCAAAGAGCGTGAAAAGAGAGGAAAATTTGAGCCTAATTGGTTAGGGCCATACATTATGGTCCCAAAATTTAGTTCAGGGGCCTATAAACTTTCCTATTGTGATGGTGAGAGTTACGGGATCCCATGAACATCATGCATCTTCGGCATTTATATACTTAATATTAGAGGCATTTTGTAAAAAATACAAATATCAAAATATAGAAATATAAAAAAAAATAGTAAAGAGAAATAAATTCGTTCAAATGTGAAAACCACGCAATTGTGGCACTTTGGGCGGTCCTTTGGTGAAACCAGTTTCGGCACCTTAGGAGGATTCTATTATTCACAAGCACCTCACACTTTGGGGCATGATCACTTCTTCCTAGCTTTGTCTTTGGCTTGTGTTTGTAATCTTGTTGAACCTATCCCTTTTGGCCTTGATCCAGCTTATCCTATTCTTGTATATATGTGTGGAATTTTCCCTTGTATATTCTCATCTCTCATTGGGGAATCTTGGTGTTTCGTTCTCTATTACATAGTTTCACAAAATATGAAAATCCTAAACATTCAAAACATCTAAAAATCCAAAAATATTAGTAAAATCTTAGAAAATCCTAAAAATTTGAAAAATATTAGAAAATCCTAAACATGCAAAATTTTCAAAATCCTAAACATGTCAAAAATCTAGCAAAACTTAAAAACAATAAACATTGGAAATTATCCAACAAAACATCTTACTTCATTTCTTGCTAGTTCTAGCATGCGACATGTGGGTCATATTGTGATCTTCTTTCATCAATAAAGTGTGTTTCCTTGTTATGTCTTTCTTCCCAACATTTATCATTACTCGAAGCGGTTTCATAGCAGTGCACATTTTCTTTTCCCGAACTTCTATGTCCTCCATCTAATCCCTTGCATGTATCCTTGCTTGGGGCACCATTTTAACCCTTGTCGTATAACTTGAACATTTGGGTATTGAATTTGGATAACAAAAACATTGAGTACAATTGTCTTAAACATTGCTTTTTTAAGTTTATTTGATTGTGTTTATTTATTTGTTTGTTTGATTATTTGTTTACTTTCTCATATTGCATTGCTTATGTATTTTTATTTGATTCATTCCTTTAGCATTACACAAAAATCAATATTATGGCTTTTTATGTCATTTTACCCTTTTGTTGTATGCTTACATCAAATAAAAAGGTACTTTTGAGCCAAGACAGTGATTAAGTAAATATTGGAATAAATAAATGCTAAATCTAAATATGTACCAACGACAATGATATGAACAATTAAGTACATATTTGACCCAAGCAAATAAGCAATTTAAATTTGAAACCCTAGTTGCAAATGAAAGAGATAAAAGACTTAGTTGATTTGCAATGATGTTAAAGTTGTAAAAATGTTGGAACAGAGAAGCGAGAATGTCGCAATCGGACCAGAAAATTACAGGAGTGTCATAAATGCCAATATTAGGGCACCTACGCAGGGTTAGGGAATCTAGGGTGCCATAAACCTAATTTGGGTGCATGTGACTGCTCATAAGTTGTGAAACCCAATTTCACAAGGTCGCGAGATGTTCACTAGTTATCACCTTTGATCACCTATATGTCACTTTGCACTTCGTTGTTATTCACATGAAACCTGCAATAAGAAAGAATCACTTACAAAACCCCAAAACACATGAAATCCCAAAAAGAAAAAGATGTAAATGGAGAGTTAGATGACCCACAACATGACCACTGACCGAGTGAACTTATGATCGAGAGTTGCACTAAATTTTAGACTCCATGTATTTTTGTGTGTGTATAGAATCATGTCCTAGGTGGATCTTGTGCGAGTAGCACTTGATAGTGAGAAATAGCTAGATGTAGAAGATGTAGATAGATGTGTGCATGGAAAAATGAACTTCCCCTCTTATGAAGTGTATGGAGAAGAATGTAGTCTATTGTCCCTTATGTGAAGCTAGATGGATGCTTGAATGCTCTTAGAATAATCTTTGATACAACCTTAGGTGGTGATAGATAATTCTTAGTGCTTGGTATTTTATTATGATCACATAGCTTCATATTTATATGATTCCCTTGTTTGAATTTCGTAGTTAACTAATAAAAGACTGACTAGTAAAAATCAAGATGCCCAAATGGCTAGAAAATATCCAAAATATGTGAGCAAAGTACAAAGAGGTCGGGGTGCCCAGAGGGGATAGGGGTGCACAGGCGTTGGTGTCCAGAGTCAAAAATGCCAAAGTATGGAAAGACAAACTAGGAAAGAAGGTGTGTAAGACCAAAAAGGAAAACAGAAAGCATGTAAATAGGCCAAAGGTAGGGATCAATTAGTACTTTTCTCTCTTAGATATCATATGAATAGTAGTATGTGATTAGGACTAGAAATATACCCAAAGTGTGTGATTTAGTGTCTACATTTTCTCCCACTTTATGTTGTTGAGTGAATGTTTGATAACATAAAGTAGATAAGATATGTGTACCTGATAACCAATATATTAATGGTGAAAAATGTGTCGAGAGACAAGAAAAAGTGTGGAGTGATAAAAATATGAAGTGTGGATGCTATAGAAGAGGAAGTAAAAAGATGATGATGACCCTAGGGGTGAGAGCGTATGTGTAGATATCATGTTGGACCTATCGTTGATGTCATTTGATGTGTGATGATGTGTGATTGATGTGACTACCGCTTCCCATAAGGACATGCCTGCAAAAGAGAAGAACGAACAAGTAGTCAAATATGTGTATATGAAAAATTCGATCAAAACGCGTAAAAAATATGTAAAGAAGTATGTGAAAATGCGAAAAAGGAACATGTGCACTTGATCTGTGATGAGTGAAAGAGATAGAAAGGATCCTGAAGATGTTGTAGAAGAACAATTTTTTGGGTGATCTCACACCAGTTGTGCTAAGTGCAAGTTTTTGGGAGATCTCATTTAAGTTCAAAATAAGTGTAGGGAGAAATGTCTAGTGTTATTCTCTAACCTTTGACTACTTCCCGAAGTATAAACACCACTACAGATGGTGTGTTCCATTTCATTCGAATGTGAAAGTAGAAAAGAAAGTGTAATGCATGCATGTTGAGTTCTAAAGGAATGTGTGTCCTATAAAAGTCACTCTATGTACTACCGAAAATTGTATTGAAATGAGAAGAAAGCAGTGTAACTTCCTCCACAGTCACGAGGCACCTAGGAAGGGTCAAGGGTGTCTAGGCATTAATATTTGTGTCTAGGCATTGGTGTATGTGCTATGCTAAGGACCCAAGTCAAGTTTTGGGTCGTTGTTATGACTAAAGAATGTGTTGTTTCTATGTTGAATTATATTGTACTATGGTTGTAGACTATTGAATGGGGTGATGATTCACCCATTGATGCCCCCCCTCATTTGAGGTGCATGTGACATCACGAGGAGAACACATCCCAAAGGAGGATCAACCATTGAACTGTAACTGATACCCTACAGGGGGAGGGAGTGTGCTTGGTAGAAACCAATACGCACAAAAAAGTGCCAGATGGATTAAGTATTAGTGCAAACAAGATAAACACGCATGTAGAATACAATGTATAAGCTAGTAAGAAAGAAGACAATGCATAATATAACATGCAAGAAGACAATGTAGACAAAAAAAATTGGGTTACAAACATGGGACATCATTCATGATGTCGCGAGACAATCGAGGCCGAGTTGGAAAAAATCATACGGTGCACACACACGATAAAGGGAAAATCCCTCAAATAATGGCATACAAGAGCAAGCAATGGAAAATAGTAGCCAACAAAATAACAGAGACAACCATGGTGGAAAATAGATCTGAAAAACAAATCTTGCATGTGAGAACACCCATTAGCATGTTAGAAATATATATAAAGTATGTCAAAGCGTGTATAATCCGATATAGTAGTGTGCTATGAAAAATGAAACAATAACACTGTAGTGTGTATGAAAGTGGATGCCCCAGGAGCCGATGCGGGACTGGTAAGAGGTATTACACCAAACATCCATGTTGCATGTAATGATTTGTGTAGAGTATGTGATCACAACTAGAAGGCAAGTGAACGTGCATGTGTATATAGAAAGATGATGACATACAAAGTATCTATCTAACATGTGTAATAAATCGTACATGTAAAAAAATTCAAGCAAGACTAAGTGCGACCAAGATATGCAATATGATATAAGTGTGAAATGGAATGGAATGCAGAGTGAATGTTATAGGATCTGCATGCCCCCTAATTGGATGTGTATGAGTATGCATGTGATGAGGTTCATTTATACATTCCCCTCAAAGAGTTGAGAATGAAGCATAGAAAAAGAGTGTATCATCAGGAAATGGTTTGAACTCATGCATTAGCAAGATGTGATCATCAAATTGTAGAGCATAGAGAGTGAGTGATTGTGATGAGGTTCATTTCAGATTTATACCCTCAGCAATCAAGTATGAACAGTGGAACTAGAGTACGTCATAGGGTAGTGTGGTTTGATGAATGTGCACGAGAAAGATGTGTCGTGAATGCACCGAGTGTGTGTAGTGTATTATGTGATGTGATGTGAGGTTCATGAGTGTAGTATTCCCTCAACAGTCAAGTGTGAACCATAGCAGTAGAGAGTGCCTCATATGGGAATGACAATACAAGTGTATATTAAGATGTGTTAGACACATGTGAAATACTAGATGCAAAAGAAGAAGTGAGATGATAAAATTGTGAGACACTTGAAAATGCTAGAAAGGGGGAGAAGAAGTATGATGCCCCCATGTGTGTGGGAGAGAAGGGTGATAAGGTAACATCGTCTAAGAGATCTTCATGCATCCGAGACTTGGTAAGTAATAGTATGTGGTTGATCAAGTAAGGAGCCATTGCGGCTTTGCTTAGATTATACATGCCCATTGCATATTTCTCATCATTGAAAGGTGGTAATGGACATCCATGTATATACCAACAAGTAATTTTTGTGAATAACCAAGAAATGAGTCATTCCAAATGAAAACATGGCCTAAATCCATAGGGAATGAGATGTTAGTATGATCAGGATCGAAAGTGCTGCCCATATAGTCAAGCCAAGAGTAAGTGGTGAAATATGTGGAGTGTGTGTGAAAAGATGAAGAGATGAAATACTCAAAGGCCATAAGCGAAATAATGCAAGCATACCTATGATATAAATGTGGTGAATGAGGTGGTGGTAAGATATCATCGAGTGTGAACCCAAGCTGAGTCAAGCCATCAAGTGTGCAAATAGTGTTAGAGCAAGTGGTATCTAATGGAATGTGCAACCAGAAAGTATTGTTTATGAAAAGAGTGCATGTGAAAGGAGGTATCACAAATGTAGGATCTTTGAGGAGGAGGAAATGAATTTGGTATGATGTCGAATGCACGGAAATTCCCCGATAAAGTACCATAGCAAGTAGTATAAGGAGGTGGGATTACAGGCGGATGGAATAGCGCCTAATGTGCAAATAGTTCCTTCGAGTGGAGGTAAGTTGTTTGGATAGTGCATGGGTCACAGATCAGCAACATGATGAATAATAATAGAAATTGGAATAGGAAATGCAATATTTGGATCTAGGTTGCAATGTTGGAATGGTGTGCTATCAGTGGGAACCTCATATTCAAATCCCTCATGTAAGAATATAACACATCGGTGAACTGTAGAAGACATTGCTTGCATACGATGAAGCCATGGCCGACCAAGCAAATATATGGAAGTGGGATATCAATGACAAAAAAATGGAATTGGAATAGTCTTTGGCCCAACTATGAGTAGCAAGGTGATAATGCCTAAGCATGGACATGTAGTAGAATCATATGCTCAAACAAAAATAGATGTTGGGTTAAGAATAGATATGGGGAGGCCTATAGCCTAAATGAATGATAAAGGGAAAAGATTAAGCTCATATCTAGTATTGACTAAGGCACGCTTGAGTTCCGAGTTATTAACGTAGACTTGTATATATAAAGGAGTGATCCAAAGGACATTTTGGGATACTAGGATTTCCCTAGATCTCCCTAAAACCATGACAAAGTGGTAGAGCATTCAACAAGCTTTCCATTGGTACCTAGAATGCAGAAAATAGACTTTGTATGCTCAAGATATGGTTGGTCAAAGTTTGGTCAACACTCAGACTCTACACAATTGACCAATGTGCGGTGACACATGGCAGCAAGCAGAGTGTACTCGAGAGGAGAAAAATAAAATCTTGGTATTACGATACCGGTCTTTGACACTTGTATTCGGATGGCTAGACCCCACTTTTTGTTGGTCGGGGGCCCTCGACTAGGTTTGGCATACTCTTTTCACAGAGGGTTGCCTTTGTCGCCGCATCATTTTTACATCACGTGGTGGGTCCTTAGGCCACCACTTAGTTTTCCACCACGATAGTGCATTAGACTGATCCAACTTGGTTAGATATGGATAGCTTAGTGATCTCATTATTCATATTGCAAGGTGAGCTTATACTATGGAAAGTGAGTTATACACTATTAGGCCGAGCCAACTCGGCGAACTCCCCACATGGCTCGACATTCACCTCATGTTCAAGCTTTGAATATATACACCATAGGCCACAACTATGCCACCACCAATGCATTCTCGGTGGGCTATATTCCATGTTCAGGCTTAACATCTCGGTTACACGATGTGGCGGTACAAATTATGCCACCACTCGGGTAATAACTCCACTTTTGCCCACATTATTACCTAAAAATCTACATGGCTCAATAGTCACATATGTGGTGGGTGAAATAAATCATGGGACCTATTAAGTCCCCACCGACACAAATTCCCACCGTCATGACATAGCTTGGGCATTACAAACTGGCGGCAAGCACACCGACCTACACATCCCGACAACCAACCACATGGCAAAATATGTATGGTGTGGCCACGGCCAAAAACCAATGTAGTAGGTCGGGTGTATAAAAAAACACCTCCCTCTCTTAATGAGTCAATGTGGGATTTAATTGTCGGAGGTAATGTAGTTGGTGGGTCGGTTGGGGAGGATCGAACCCCCAACTGCCTCTCCAAAAATAGCCCATAACCATTGTGTTACATAGCTCAACGAGCTATAAAATGGGATCGATTCTATTTGTTCACACAACTATTTTGTGTAGATCCATAGGCTTAAAAGGAAGTTTGTATAAATCACCAATTTTTGAGCACTTAGACTCAAAATCAACCTTTTGCTCTGAATTTCCACATGCTCCTAATGGTGGTATTGGTTTCCTAATTTGGAGTGTTTTTGATGTTGTTATACCTTACGAAGTCATATCAATGCTTAGAGTTTAGATGGAGCCTTCGTCAAGTGTGTCTCTCATCAAGGGAATAATTTTTGAAGATTCATACTTCTGGAATAGTCACTATACATCGGGTTGTTACTACTCGGTGGACTTGGAGGAGATATTTTCTTCATCTTTTTTCGGATTCATATTGAATCAACAGGATATGTGGTCATATTTCTTATCTGGTTCAAATTCATGGGTAATCGGCTAGGTATGTGATCACTTGGGTGGAATCCCTATAAAACTATCATTGGGCGGAATCCTATACAATTAACATTGGTTGGAATACCTATAAAACTATCATTGGGAGGAATCCCTATATAACTATCATTAGGTGAAATCCATATAAAAATATCATTGGGTGGAATCCCTATAAAACTATCATTGTGGGTTATCGGTTACGATACTTTATTTGGTATGCTCATTAGGTTCATCACTTCGTTGTATGTTTGTACTAGTTTACAAATCAGAAGTGTAATGGATCGGTTCAACATATGAACCTAGTGACGTAGACATTGCCAAACTTCATTATCAACTTTCTTTACAGTGTGTATGTGTTTTCATTTTACATTGCATTTTAATTTAAAGTTGATAATATCTACAGATAAAATTTTCAAGTACCTATAGGGGTCCGAGACCGTTTAAATTTTGGACCTATTTACGGATCAAGGAGGATCATTGTCATATACAACAATATTTTCAGCTATAACAGATGGAAAAGTAATTTGTTGAGAAAATGCATTGATGAATGTTTGATAAACAACATCTGGATGAGTAGTGGAAGGAATACGAGTAGTAGCCAAAATATTAATGATTTTAGCGTGACACTCAGGATTGGCTAGCAAGAAATCATGAATAGAGATATCCATGATGAGAAGATCCTAGGAAAATAAAAGCAATAAAAGTATGAGGACCCTAAGAGTGTTCGAAACAAGTTGGGTTCACCAAATGATTAAGCAAATATTGAAATAAATAAATGCTAAATCTAAATATGTACTAGTGCAATGATATGAACAATTAAGTACATATTTGTCCCAAGAAAATAAGTAATTTAAATTTGAAACCCTAGTTACAAATGAAAGAGATAAAATATGCAACTGATTTGCGGTGATGTCAAAGTTATGTCGAGTTGTAAAACTATTAGAACAGAGAAGCAATATGTTGCAATCAGACCTAGAAAATTATAGGAGTGTCGAAAATGTCAAGACTATGGCACTTATGCAAGGCCGGGGGAACACAGGTACTATAGACCTATTATGGGCACCTATGATAGCTTAGAAGGTGTGAAACCCAATTTCACAGGGTCATGAGATGTTGGTTAGTTATCACCTTTAATCTCCTGTATGTCGTTGTATTTTGTTTTTATTCACTTGAAACCTACAATAAGAAAGAAGCACCTGCAAAACCCCAAAACACATCAAATCCCAAAAATTAAAAGATACAAACGGGGAGTTGGGTGACCACCATCGGTCACCCGACTGAGTGAACTTACAATGAAGGTGCTACACTACATTTCAGACTCCATGTAGATTTGTGTGTGTATGTGTAGAATCGTGCCCTAGGTAGCTCTTGTACGAGTGACACTGATAGCAAGTAATAGCTAGATGTAGAAGATGTAGATAGATGTGTGCATGGAAAAATGAACTTCCCCTCCTATGAAGTGTATGCAAAAAGAATGCAGTCCCTTGTCCCTTGTGTGAAGCTAGATGGATGCTTGAATTCTCTTAGAATGCTCTTGGATGCAACCTTAGGTGGTGATAGATAATTCTTATTGCTTGGTCCCTTATTATGATCACATAGATTTATATTTATATGATTCCCTTGTTTGAATTTCGTAATTAACCACTAAAAGGCCGACTAGTAAAAAGCAAGATGCCCAAATAGCTAGAAAAGACCCAAAATATGTGAGCAAAGTACAAAGAGGTCATGGTGCCCGGAGGGGACAGGGGCACTGGCTCTAGCGTCCTAGCTTTGCGCTGGTGTCCAGTCGAAATGTCAAAGAATGGAAAGACAAACTAGGCAAGAAGGTGTGTAATACCAAGAAGGAAAACAGAAAGCAAGCAAAGAGGCCAAAGACAGTGATCAATTAGTACTTTTCTCACTTAGGAATCATATGAATAGTAGTATGTGATCAGGACTATAAATATACCCAAAGTGAGTGATTTAGTGTCTACAGATGGTGCGTAAGTTACGTTACGATCTTCCCATCCAACCTCTATCATTTTCCCATTATAACTAATTCCCCATTCTACCTAACATTCCTTCTCAAGAACTTTTTTATTTCTTCTAGCTTACTAAAACACAGTTTACTGAAAATGAAATGTTTCTTCCCCCTCCCCTTGTTTAAATCTCATTGTATAAGGGATACAAGAAATATATCAAATCAAACAATGGCCAACCGAGCCAAGTTTGACTCTTAGCCACCACAATGATCTTTTTATGTCACCATGGTCATTCTCCTCTTGTTTTCGAGCGTTAATCAACCTCTTTTATCACCCCATTGACACTCGAGGGGCATCATCCATCCAAATAATTTTTATTTTACCTATACAAAATAAAATTATCTATTGTATTTGGGATGGCGTCACTTGCACTACACCATATCAAAAAGGGAAATTGTAGACACCTAATTTTGACCGCGTAATTTTAATAATAAAATTGCACTAATTGTCTTCTTTACCTTCATTTCATTATAATTAAAAAATTTCCACTTATTAGCTAACATTCCCTTCATCTCGATCCATTGAATGACACTTCGTTGATTAACTATCTCTTTCACTCATCCTAGATGCCAATTAACATCACTTCATTAGTTAAAATCCCCTTTTAATTAATTAATTAACCATTATTAGTTAATTAAGATTTTAATCTCATATTTAATCAATAAACCCTCTTATTGGTTAAATCCCCCTCTCAAACTCCTCAAATTCTACTAATTTCCCTCCAAATCATCTCCAAATGGCTTCTATAAGCTTAACTTGGCCTATTAATTAATCCTAATTGATTAATTAAACCTTCCCAAACTCCCATGAGTTGTTAATCTCTAATTAATATCTTATAATCATACTTATCCCTTTCTAATTCTACATTCACTTTATCCCGCATTCACTAGGTTGCAAGCTTCTCCCAAAATGGAAAGCTATATAAGAAGCCTAGTACACCATGTCACACCTTACACCATGTCCTTGACAGACATTATACTTGAGAAGAGCATTTCATGTTATTGGAAGGCTTGTTAAATCTCCCCTTTCTACTTGCTAAGAGTAGTAAGAGAAGAATCAAAAATGGCAATTAAGCCATATTTGATGAGATCTCTTCCTCTTTGCTTGAGAAATCCTTGATCGTGCATGGTCTACATTTTCTCACTTAGTAAATATCTACATCCAAAGCACATCAAAAGATTAAAAGGAGGTTTGCACTTAGTATAGATTCATATTTTTATTTAATTAACTTCCTTTTTCCCTTTATCATGATGTATTTTCTTGAATTTTAGTAATTTAGGATCTAATTAACATATTGATCAAAAATCCCATAGATAATTCCAATTGTCGATTTGTAGACGATATGCCGAGGTTAGCGAAGTGTGTTTTTCATTGTAATAAATACACCTAACCACATAATAATGTTACAATATGTAGGTCACATTATTTATACACAAGATTTGAAATATGAATGAGTGCCACACAACTATTTTCCTCATCTTGCTACAGATATAGTAAATACATTTTTAGTGTAAAAATAGCTAATACTAGTTGTATGCATGTGAAACTTTAAACTAAGCCTTTTCAAAGAACCTAACACTAAGTAGATCCAAACTTAGTTAAATTCAAGCCAATACATCATGATAAAGAAAAAGGAAAGCTAACTAACTTGCATAAAACATGAACTCGACATTAAATAGAAACCTCCCTTTGATATTTGGATGTGCTTTAGATTGTAGATACTTCCTTAGTGAGCCAAACATAGACTACACACGATTAAGGATTTCTCAAGCAAGAGGAAGATATCTCATCAAGTATGGATTAATTTCCATTTTATTATTCTCCTACTATTCTTTGGCAAGTAGGAAATTAGGAGAGTTAACAAGCCTTCCAATAACATGAAATGCTCTTCTCAAGTATAATGTCTACCAGGACAAGGTGTATCGAGCTTCTTATATAGCTTTCCATTTTGGGAGAGCTTGCATCCTAGTAAATGTGGGATAAAGGGAATCCAGAATTAGAAAGGGATAAGTATGATTAGAAGATATTAATTAGAGATTAACAACTCATGGGAGTTTGGTAAGGTGTAATTAATCAACTACGATTAATTAATAGACCAAGTTGACCTTATAGAAATCATTTGGAGATGATTTAGGAGAATATTAGTAGAATTTTAAGGGTTTGAGAGGGGGATTTAACTAATAAGAGGGTTTGTTGATTAAATACAAGATTGAAAGGATTAACTAACTAATAATGGTTAATTAATTAATTAAAAGAGGATTATAACTAGCGAAGTGACATTAATTGGCATCTGAAATGAGGGGAAATCTAATTAATTAATGAAGTGTCGTTAATTGACCAAGACGAAGGGAATTTTATTTAATTAGTAAAAATCTCTAATTATAATAAAATGACAATAAACAAGATAAATAATGCAATTTTATTATTAAAATTGTGCTTTCAAAATTAGATGTCTACATTTTCCCCTCTTTAATGTGGTGTAGTGCAAGCGATGCCACTTCAAATATATTAGACAATTATATTTTGTAAGGGTAGAATAAGAATTATTAGGATGGATGATGCCCGTCAAGTGTCAATGGGGTCATAGAAGTGGTCAATTGGCGCTCAAAAAGAAGAGAATAATGACCACGGTGGCGAAAAGTTCATCGCGGCAGTATGGATGTGAACTTGGCTTGGTTGGCCATTGTTTAATTTGATTTATTGGTTGGTTGAATCCCTTACATGATTATTATTATACAAGAGGGGAGGGAGGAGGAAGAAACATGTCATTGTGAGAACTTTTTTAGCAAGTTAGAAGAAATAAAAAGGTTAGTGAGAAGGAATGTTAGTTAGAATGGGAAATTAGTTAGAATGGGAGAAAATGATAGAGAGTGAGCGAAAAGATCATAACATAGAAAACACACCATCCTAGCTCGGAACTACCTTTTTATTTTATGTAAACCTACGAAAAAGGGTAAAATGACATAAGAATTCATAATACTGATTTTTGTGCAGTGTTAAAGAGACTGACTCAAAGAAAAATTCATAAGCAATGTAATACAAGAAAGTAAACAAATAAGTAGACAAATAAACAAACAAGAACAGTCAAATAAACTTAAACAAGTAATGATTAAGAGTATTGTACCAATTTTTTTAATTTGTCTTTAATACCCAAATATTTGAGTTATACGACAAAGGTTCAAATGATGCTCCAAGAAAGGATACATGCGAGGGATTGAATGGCAGACATGGAAATGCTATGAAAAGTGAATGTGCACTATGAAACTACCCCAAGCAATGATATATTTTGGGAAGACAAACATATCTGATATAAGAAAAAGTAGAATATTATGATAAACCCTAATTTCATAGTCACTTATGATAAATAAATGCTAAAATACATATTTTGACACAAGTAATAAGCTAATAAATATGAAACCCTAAGTGTAAGAGAGACAGGAATGAACTTAGTTGATTTATGCGCTACACGGGACTGGTCTAAGTTGGGAAAACTATTGAATAAGAGGTCATATGTGTCACTATTTCTCCAAATAAATTTTGTAGGTCATGAAACAGTGGACACGGGCACCCACGGAAAGACAGGGGGCATGGGCGCTAATGACCTCTACTTGGGCGCATGTGAATGCGAAAATGGTCAAAACCTGATTTCTGGAGTGTTGCACAAGTGTCTCAAGTATTCGTTGTTGATCACTTGTGTGTTGCAATATTATTAATGAGGTACATGTAACCTAAAAATTAAATATTCACCTACAAAACCTAGAATACCACATCAAATCCAAAAATAAAAATGCAATATGGGGAGTCAGACTAACCCCGGTAGTCACCCAATAGAGTGAGCTTACAATTGAGCATTGCACTACATCTCAGACTCCATGTAGTTCTTGTGAGTGTGTGAAAGAATCATTCCCTAGGATCTCCTTATGCAAGTGCACTTGATAATGGGCTCATTAGATGTAGAATATGTAAGTAGATGTGTTGATGGAATAAAGAAAATTCCCCTTCCTATGTTGTATATGTAGAAAATGTATTCCCTTTTCCCTTGATTGAATGCCAAATGGATGCTTTGAAGTGCTTTAGAATCATTTTTAGTGCAAGCTTGGGTGATAGTAATGATGCTTAGAGCTTAGTCCTTTATTTTGGTCACATAGCTTTTTATTTATTTGATTCCCCTGTTTGAATTGTGTAATTGACAAGTGGAAGGCCAACCCATAAGAAAATAAGATTTCCAAAACATAAAAGAGGCCAAAAAGATCGAATAAGGTGGAGATAGGCTAGGGCCGCCTAGAGGGGCGGCGATTCTGGGCGTTGGCATCCTATCAGGCTAGTGTCCAAAGTCATAAAATATAAACAAATAAAGTACCAAGTGGTTTGTAGGGTGTGCAAGACCAAAAAGGAAACAAGAAACATATAAAAGAGGCCAAAGACATTCGTTAATTATTATTCTTCTTGCTTAGGAATCATATGAATGCTAGCATGTGTTTATTGACCTAGAAATGTACCCAAGTGCAAAATTTTATATCTACATTTTCCCCTACTTTATGTTTTTGAATTAATACTCGATAACATAAAGTAGATAAGAGATGTGTACCTTTCATTCTTGTATAGTGTGATGGTGATAGTGTGTGGAAGAGATAAGTGAAGAGTGGAATGCATGTAAAATGAAGCATGGAAGCTAAGAAAGGAAAGTGACCCTAGGGGTGTATGCATGTGTTGTAGCATGTTATACCTATTGTTTTTGTAGCTTGTTGAAGGTTGCTTCTTGTTGCGTATTAAGGATGGACCTGTAAAAGAAGAGTGAAGTAGTCAAAGATGTGTATATGAAAAATTTACATAAGTATGTAAAGCATGTGAAAGTATGTAAAAGTAGTAAATGGAAAGTGTGCACCTGATTTGCGAAGAGTGAAAAGGATAGAAAATGTCTTGAAATATTATAGAAGAGCGATTTTTTGGGTGATCTCACGCCAAGAGTGAGTTTTTTGGTGATCTAATGCTAAGAGTGAGGTTTTGGGCGATCTCACACTAAAGAGCAAGTGTTAGGGAGAGAGGTCTAGTGTTACTCTCCTTCCATAACTCTACCTTGATTATACACCACTGCAAATGGTGTGATCTTGTTTTGTCCATATTGTCCCTAATTTGTTCGATTGAAAATGGAGATAGAATGCATTCTACTTATTGGAGGAATGTGATTGAATTGTGAAACCGGTCTCGTAAATTATTGTGAATTGTGTTGATCTAAGAATATTGTTGTGTGTGCTCTTAGGACATTATCCCTAGGGGAGGATACGGGCACCCGGGCACTCCATCGAGCATGGGTACTAGTGTCCATTGTGATGAGGACCCAAGTCAAATTTTGGTTTGTTTGGTGACCCTATGACTACTTTGTTCTGTACTTATGCAAGCATGTCTTCTTGTAGCTATGAGTTTTTGTATGGGGTGATTGATTCACCCAATGTATGCCCCCTCATTTTAGGTGCATGCGACATCACTACAAGTATGTGGCCCAAAGAGAGGACCTGATTCTAAAATGAATTATATCCTGCAAGGGGAGGTAATGTGCATGGTGGAAACCAAGGCACATGCAAACAATGTGGCTAGTAAGATGTGTTAGTATAAAAAGTAGTAAGCATGCAATAGAAAACAATGTAACAAGCAAGTGTGCATACAAGATGGACCGTGAAAAGCAAGTTTCAAACATGGGAAATCGCTTATAATGTCACAAGAAAACTAGGGTCGAAGTGTCAAAATCATACAAGTAATTATAGAACAAGACGTAGGGCATAGGCCGCAAAACAATAGCATACAATAACAATCAACGAGAAAACCAAATGTAACAGAAAAAACCATGGTGGAAAATAGTTCTTGCAAGGAAAATTTTGCACATGAAGCACCCGTTAGCATGTTAGAAAGATAAAAAGTATGTCAAAGCATGTATGTACCAATAGAAAGTAGTGTGCTAGTAAAAATAGGAAGTAGTAAATAATGAAACAATAGCACCTGTAATGTGTGAGAATGTAGATGCCCCAGAAGCCTCGGTGGGACTGGTAAGAGGTACAGTGATAAGCATCATTACAGCATGTAAATATTTGTAATAATTCGGCATTCAAAACTAGAGAACAAGTGAACGCGAATGTGTATATAGAAAATATATTGACATGTTAAGTATTCATTTAGCATGGGAAACAAAGTGTATATGTAAGTATAAGCAAGAAAGAATAAAAGCAACCAAGATAGGCAATATGATGTGTAGGAGTGAGATGGAATGGTATGTAATGTTAATTTGATAGGAGTAGTGTTCCCCCCAACAAATGTGTATGATTATGAGATGAGGTTCATTTAGAAAAGACCCCTCAACAATAAAAAAATGAACCATAGAACAAGAGTGTGTCATTGGGTAGTGAAGATAGAAGTTATGCATCAATGTGTATAAGAGAGAGATATGTAAAGCATGAAGTGTAATGTGTATGTGTAGATAGTAGAAAGAAATAATGTTGATGGAATTGGGGAAGAAATCATGATGCCCCCAAGTGTGTGATGAATAGAAGAATAAAGTAACATCATCTAGGAGATCGTCATTGTTAGGGTCGAAGCCTAATGGAGTTGGATTAGAGACTTGATAAGTGATAGTGTGAGGTTGATCATATAGAGATCCCTTGTAGCATAAATTGTACATGCCCATTGCATATTATTCATCAATGAAAGGTGGTTGTGGAAAACCATGTGTATAGCATCAAGCGATATTTTGGGAATAGCCCAATAAGGATTCATTGCAAATAGAAATGTGACAAAAAGGCATAGGAAATGTGATGTCAATGTGCTTTGGATCTAATGTGCCACCAATGTAATCAAGCCAAGATTTCCCAAGTGTGAGTGGATAAGAACAAGGAGTGCATGCAAGGAAGACTGTTAAATGGAATATGTGGAGGCCATAAGCAGCAGTAATGAATACACATCCATGATAGAGATGAGGAGAGTGAGATGGAGGAAGTAGATTAGAAAATGTGAATCCTAACCAAGCCAAACCATCATGTGTGCAAACAAACTCAGATCAAGTGGGGTCGAATGGGATATGAGGCCAATAAGAGTTTCGAATGAAGAGAGTGCATGTGAAGGGATCCATGCATGGATCAAAAGGAACCCGAGGAGACATTGTAGATGCTAGAACATCTAATGTATGTATTGTGCCTTGGAAAGGAATCATGGAATTAGTAGATGGAGGAAGCTTTTTGAATTGATATTCACTAGGTCTAATAGAAACAAAATTATCTTGAAAGTAAGATTCATCAATTTCAATTGGATTAAAGTTAAGATTACGCAATGTGTCATCATTAAATTCTATGAAATTAGACTCATCATCAAAATCATCAATACTAGCATTGGATTTTTGTATAGCATTATGAAGAATATTGGTAGGAGTGGAGTCAGATGTAGAATTGGGAGGAGTCGTGACGAGGCAGAGAAGTAGCATCCATGGGGGTGGACATAGTGGGTGATAGAATATCATTAGTATGAATAGGAATGAATGGAGTGGATGGAGAAACAACAAAAGAAGAAGAAGTAGGAGCACTAGATTGACTGACATCATATGTACTAACTTTGTGATATGGAATTGGCTAAGATGGAGGAATGGGCATGGCAATGACATGGTCTATGTGGAAAAACTTGAATGGCTTGGTATCTGCAGCAATAGTATGTTCATAACCATCATGTAAGAATTTAACACACCGATGAACTGTAGATGGAACATCATACATAGCATGAATCCAGGGTCTTCTAAGTAAGAAATTGTATTGAAATGTGGCATCAATGACAAAGAATACAGTAAGGATAATTTTAGGTGCAACATGTAAAGGTAGGGTGATAGTGTCTATGCATGTGTGAGTGGTAGAATCATAGCTACGAATGACTTGAGAATATTTGTTAATTATATTTTTGGGAATGCACATTTGCTTGAGGAGAGAGAGAGCATATGTTTATAGCATATCCATTGTCAATAAGTACGCGCTTAATGTAAATGGTACCAATAGTAGCAGTGATAAGAAAAGGAGCAAATGCATCTTCATAGCAGAAGGAGGGATATCCTCATTACTAAAATATATAACATGCGGTAAAATTTTTAGAGATTGAATGAGGTGAGAAAATGCAACAGGTGAATTATTTCTCTCAATGTGTGACAATCGGTGTGCCCGCACAATAGATCATAAAGAGATTTTTGCTAGTATATTATTGATTTTATCAATGATGTCATAACCCTTAGAGGTAGTGGAAGGAACTACATAAGTGGTAGGAGGTGGGACAAAAGTGGGTGGAGCCATAGGAGGATGAGTGCGATGAGTGGTAACAATATTGATTTTTAGATCAGATATGGGAGTATAAAGTGAGGAGGATGTTGAGTACGAACTTGCATAAAATTAGAATCGTAGTAACAATAACATAAACCTTGGTCGAGAGTAAAAGAAGGATAAAAAAATAACCCATGAATGTAGAAGAAGGAGATAGATTTTGATACATTTTCAGAATGTAGGGTTTGAACGATGGGTTCACCAAATAATTTAACAAAAATAGAATTTTATGCTAAAACCTAATTCCATAGTCACATATGATAAATAAATGCTAAAATATAGATTTTGACAGAGAATAAATAAGCTAATAAATATGAAACCCTAAGTACAAGAGAGAGAGGAATGAACTTAGTTGATTTACAAGTTGCCTAAGACTGGTGTGAACTGGGAAAATTGTTGAACAGGAGGTGATCTGTGTCGTTATTGCTCCAAATAAATTCTACAGTCACAAAATAGGATGAACATGGGTGCCCACAGTGGGATAGGGGCATCTGGGGTGCCGGCGACCTCTACTAGGTGCATGTGATTGTGAAAGTGGTCATAACCTGATTTCTGGAGTGTCATACAAGTGTCACAAGTATTCATTATTGATTGCCTGTGTGTCGCAATATGATCATTGAGGTACATGTAACTTGCAAAACAAAGATTCACCTGCAAAACCCACAATACCACATCAAATCCAAAAAATAAATATGCAATATGGGGAGTTAGACTGACCTCGATGGTCACCCGATAGAGTGAGCTTACAACCAAGCGTTGCACTACATCTCAAACTCCATGTAGTTCTTGTGAGTGTGTGAAAGAATCATGCCCTAAGATGCCCTTGTGCAAGTGCACTTGATAACGAGCTAGCTAGATGTAGTAATGTAGATAGATGTGTGGATGGAATAAAGAAAATTCCCCTTCTTATGTTATGTATGCAAAAATGTAGTCCCTTGTCCCTTGATTGAATGCCAAATGGATTCTTTGAAGTGCTTTAGGATCCTTTTGAGTGCAAGCTTAGGTGATAGTAATGATGTTTAGAGCTTGGTCCTTTATTTTGGTCACATAGCTATGTATTTATATGATTCCCTTGTTTGAATTTTGTAATTGACAACTAGAAGGTCAAACCATAAGAAAATAAGAGGCCCAAAAGATAAAAGAGGCCTAAAAAGAGTGATTAAGGTGGAGAGAGGTCAAGGGTGCCCAAAGAGGACGAGGGTGCTTGAGTGTTGGCATCCTGGCTGAGCGCTAGTGTCTGAAGTCATAAAAGATGAACAAGTAAAGTATCAAGTGGGTTGTAGGGTGTGCAAGACCAAGGAGGAAACAAGAAATAGAGAAAATAGGCCAAAGGTAGTTGTCAATTATTAATCTTCTTGATTAAGAATCATCTGAATGTTAGCATGTGTTTATGGACCTAGAAATGTACCCAAGAGCATAATTTTGTGTCAACAATATCATGAAAACAAGCTTTGTTGATGAAAGAAGATCACAATATGATATGCATGTCGTGCACTAGAATGAGCAAGCACTGAAGTAAGATGTTTTGTAGTATAGTTTCCAATGTTTAGTGTTTTTATTTTTTTTCACATGTTTTTGGATTTCCTAATTTTTTTACTTTTGGATTTTTGAAGGTTTTACCAATATTTTTGGATTTTGATGTTTTGAAATGTTTTTAGATTTTTATAGGTTTTCCAAAACTATGCACAATAATAACTGAGTGCTAATATGCCCCTAACAAGAGATGATAATATACAAGGGATAATCATGCGCATATATAAAAGAATAGGAAAATTTGGATCAAATCCAAGAGGGATAGGTTCAACAAGATGATGAACCCGAGCCAATGAAGAGCTAGGAAGGAGTGAGCATGCCCGGTGCAAGTTGTTCAAGAAACAGATGATAGAAAGAAGTAGAAGATTCTTTATTAAAAGGGGAAAAAAATTCCCTTAGACATGGTAAAAAGGCAGTTTATATACATGAATGCTCTAAATGAAGAAGAATAACATTGTGACTGTTATGGATGGATATGGAAAATGCAGTTAGGATATTGGTGATGAAAAAGTGATGAGACAAAGGCACAAATCATGAGACAAAATATGGACTAAAGCAAGAGTTTGAACAAGGTCCAAAGAAAAACTTGGTAACATACTAATCTTGTTTTTTCATCGAGATCCAAAGTGTTTGTATATGAAAATTAATTACCTCTCGAAGTGAAGATTTGATAGGAAATAAGTGAATACAAACTAGCTGATCTATAGGAATGATTGGTTTTGATAATTTATTGGTGAATAGAGGGTGGAAGGACAGCCGTACATTACTTCGTTGTCATCCAAATGTCCATAGCCTTGATGGAGATGTATCTAATTCTATTCATATCATTTCTCTACTTCCATCTAGGCATCCATAGCCACGATAGAGATACTGGAAATACCACCGAGACGCTTTTATTACTTTGTTTTTTTATTTTTGATTGATTTTTTAGCTTTACGAAAAGAATTTCATCTCTCTTGATTATTTTGATAAGGGGTTAAGAACCACTAATGGATTGATGGAATGATGTGGAATTAATTATGATGATGACATTGGATAGTGTCAACAGATATGCCCAAAATTTATTTTCGCAACAACAAGTTTATTAAATGTATGATAGTGATATGATCTCTAAGAGGTCAGTCATTCTTTAATTTACCAAGGTAATGAAAGACCAAGGTCAAACGGATACAATAGAGATAAATGCCGCACAATGAGTGCAAATAGACTAACCAAAAGATCATCGAAGGGATGAAAATGATGGGTGATTTGCAGAGGAATGGAAAGAAAGGAAAGAACATCCATGTGTATGCAATACCTGATTTTGATGTCTGATGTTTGTACCTTTTTTTAATTTTTTTGAATTTTAGGATTTTTAATGGTTTTACAGAGGGAAAAACGCAAAGGGAGAGGAAAAAAATAGATGAATATGGGGATATATAGGAGGAAAAATATATGTGATAGGGTAGGAATAATAGGATGGGATGAAGTAGAAGTTTGTGAGCAAAAATGTCACTCCATGTGATAGGATCCAACAACAATGTTTGTTATTTCTCTTATTAGGGAGACTAGGAGTTTTTTCTTATCAAGAGTGATATTGTCTCCAATCTCAATGATCATGGTGAGATCATACTTGATAAGTGACTGTGAATTATCTTGCAACATGGAATTTTTATGTGGGAACTTGAGTTCCATATCCATAGATTTGTGAACTTTGTGTCATACTTGGTGTTTGCATTGTTGTGCATGTTTGAATCATGTTTAATTTTGGATTTTTAGATGTTGGATTTACTTGAAGCTTTGGATCAGCTTAGAGTTTTGATTTGATTTTTATGAAGAAACTATTTGCGCTTCATACAAACTAATGTGTGATTTCATTGATCTCGAGAAATTAGGGAAGAAAGAGGATGTTTGCTATTATTGAGAGGGTTGTAAGGGATGATGGTGGGCTTGCCATAGTTTTTAATAGAGGGAGGATATGATGGATGAATATGTTATGATCCAAGGATTGAAGTAAATGGGATACTAGGAGGTGTCCTAAGGATAAAAGGTAAAAGGCTAGGAGGTGGCCCCGAATAGAAGGTAAAGGGATACTAGGAGGTTGCCCAAGGATACATGATGATTGGATAGGAGTTGGCCCAATGATAAAATATTATGGGCTAGAAGGAAGTATCCCATGCATTGATTGTGATTGAGAGGATGTGATATGTAAGGAATGATTGGGTAATGAGAAGATAAAAGAGGGATCAAGGACAGAGACCCGTTGTTTTTCCATGTAATGGGATGATGGGAGGATAAGAGGAGGTCCTTGTTGGTCGATGATAGAGGGTTGATTTGAAGGAATAATTCCAACAAGTGTTTGGGATTTAGAAGTTTTGTTATGATGGAGATGATGGGATTGGGTGGTTTTGACCTTATTGTTTCCACAAAGGAACTTGCTAGTGTGTTGAAAATATATCTTGGCACATCATTGCTTGTTAATTTTTTGACGTGGACACAAATATCAGTCTTTAGAAGATTGGTGAGGATAGAATAAGGTATGGTTGAAATGACCCGAGGGCTGAAGAGAGATTGGATTTGGATTGGTAGAAGAAGATGACTCAAGAGATGAAGTAGATTTGGATTTAGATGTCTCAAGAGTTGAATTAGATGTGGATTTGGGATAGGTTGGTATTGGTTTGTTTAGAAGATTACATAATGTAAATAGAAGAAGGAGATCTTGTGGAAAGAGAATGGATTGTGATGCGGGGTTGAATTGGATGTTTGATTAGAGGAGTTTGGATCGACATGGATCTTTAATGGAGGAAGACGTCGAGTTAGGTGACTGATTATTCCATAGAAGAAATTTGAGTGAATGAGACTCGGGAGTCTGAGGAGAATTGGTTCATGGATAGAATTGATTATGAGGATAAGATTCGAAGTGAAAGGTAGAATGGGTTCCCTATTATCAACAACGTGAGGAACCATCAAATATCTAGTCATGGTTGGCATCGTTTGATTTGAATGCCTAGACCTAGATTGTTTGATTGAACTCCTTCATATTGAAGGAAGTTCCATGTCAATTCAAGTAGTGTAACAACTACAAACTATAATTTTGTGAAGATTTGGGTGTTCATGGGAGTTTCCAAAGGGAACCTAAGGAAAATAGACATCATAACGACACAATTTTGACAATTAAGCAAGTTTGGAAAACAAGTGTCAAGTGTGAGTGTCAAAATGGTTGATGAAAATTGGAAAAGTTTTGGATTGTTCTCTTTTGATAAATGAATCCAAAATTATGAAAGAGGTATGATTCTTGATATACAAGTACGTGGGGAAACTTGGATAGATTTTCACCTTGTTGTATCACTAAACAAGGTGGTAACTCGGACAAAAATTTTCTTTGTACGAAGGTATGATACACACAAATAAGATAAGGTAAGGTTGGCTCCAATGCCAAATAGCTTCCTAGGGATTTTAGATTGTTCACTCACCAATATTTGTCTAGAACCAATATGTGTACAAGAATAAATCTTGAATACGGACTATGCCCCACAATCTATACAAATGGGGTGGTCACAACGGATAATATTATTCCTCATGGGTTTTACTAATCAAGTAAGTGATGGGGCACTTGTCATTTCATTTGCTAGTTACCTCAATGTGCCAACTACTTTGGGGTTCCTGTGGCACTCCTTGAAAATGATTTTTAGGGCTTAAGCCCAAGCACTTCCACAGTTAAATCATATGGGTTTTACCCTTATCGAATATGCAAAGACAATGTATTTTATTCATTTTATCGGATTTAGCCATGTTCTATTTTGATCTTTTAAACAAGGAACCTATATGTAAACTTTGTTAGTAGTTTATTATGTTTGACTTTGTGTGGTAAATGTCTTCAATTTTTCATAAATTTCCTACACACAAACAATTAGTAATTTTCCATGTATCACGATGTTAGAAAAATACCAAGGATCACATTTGTTTCGATTCTCAAGGTCGCTCAAGAGCACAAGAGAAGAGCATACATGGCATTGATCAAATAAAACAAATGAAACTTTAAGAAAATATATAAAGTGTTAGCAATATTTTAAGCAAATAACCCGTGTAGATTATAGTCATAATTACAAATAAAATAATAGGAAATTAAAAATCAGAACTAAAACTTTTAGGAAATTTGAGAAAATTTGAGTGAAAGTTAGATAAAGTTTACATAGTATGCTAGCGAACGCATGCTATGAACATGGACGCAGGCACATGAACTAAGATGTTAGAGCAAGCGGCAGAAAATCAATGTAATGCATGCATGTGCATAGGGACACTAGCATGTGCAGCCAAAACAATAGTATAATGGTAACACGTCGAATGATATGAAAGCGCATAGACGATACGTAAGCGTGTGCAAGTTGAAAGGTAGTTTAGCACAATCGCATGAAGAGATACGCAAGCACGCACGATCGCACGCTAGTCCTTTGAGTGCTACACTAGCATGTAGACTGCTACACTAGCACATGAAGACCTATACCTGCACAAAAAGTTATAAAAAAATGACCAAAAAACATCAAAAAGCTTGGAATTTTCCCACCAAGATTCAATTTTGACACCACTTCGCCTCCTTTATACCTGCAAAGAAGACTCAACACTTTGCCAAACACTAACACACATACTAAAAATAATGAAATTTCAACAAATTGAAAGAACTTCCATATAAAATGGAAAAATGAAGCTTAAACTAAAAATAAATGAAATTGCATGAGACAAAGGACTGTCTCACCAAGTGTTTCATATGTATGCATGCTAAACTTTAAACTAAGCTATTTGAAAGAACCTAACACCAGATAGATCCTAACTTAGTTAAATTCAAGCTAATACATCATGATAAAGTAAAAGGAAAGCTAATTAACTTGCATAAAACATGAACTCAACATTAAATGCAAACCTCCCTTTAATATTTGGATGTGCTTTGGATTGTATATACTTCCTTAGTGAGTCAAACGTAGACCATACACAATCAAAGATTTCTCAAGCAAGAGGAAGAGATCTCATCAAGTATGGCTTAATTATTATTTTTATTCTTCTCTTACTACTCTTTGGCAAGTAGAAAATGGAGAGAGTTAACAAGCCTTCCAATAACATGAAATGCTCTTTTCAAGTATAATGTCTATCAAGGACATCGTGTACTAGGCTTCTTATATAGCTTTCCATTTTGGGAGAAGCTTGCATCCTAGTGAATTTGGGATAAATGGAATGTAGAATTAGAAAGGGATAAGTATGATTAGAAGAGATTAATTAGATATTAGCAACTCATAGGATTTTGGGAAGGTTTAATTAATCAACTAGGATTAATTAATAGACTAAGTTCAAACTTCTAGAAGCCATTTGGAGATGATTTAAGGGGAGATTAGTACAATTTGAAGGGTTTGAGAGGGGATTCAACCAATAAGAGGATTTATTGATTAAATACAAGAGTGAAAGACTTAATTAACTAATAATATTTAATTAATTAATTAAAAGAGGATTATAACTAATAAAGTGAAGTTTTGTTAATTGACTGAGATGAAGGGGAATGTTAGCTATTTAGTAGAAAATAACTAATTATAACGAAATGAAGGTAAAGAAGATATATAGTGCAATTTTATTATTAGAATTGTTCAGTTGAAATTAGGTGTATACACTAGAAATTGCACATGGGAAGTGCAATTCAAACACCTAAAGGTATGTGTCAAATGAATAGAAATTGGAGTGAAGTAGGAAAGGAGGAATTGGAGTAGAGAAATGGAAGGAAATTGGATTAAAGGAGGAGGAAAGGTGGAGGGGAAATGATAAGGCCAATAAAGGAGTGTAAAATAGTAAGTGTGAATGATAAAAAATGTAGAGGATAAAGCATAGCGAAAGAAAAAGACCTGAGAGCTTGAGGGGGGAGGAGCAATTGGAGACCTTAGAAAAGAAGGAAGGAAAAGATGTTTTTGTTGGTTTGAGGGGGAAAGAGATGACATAGTTAGAAACCCCATAAATTTTTCAACCAATCATTTACCATATAGGATTATCTTTGATGAGATTTTAAGAAAATTATTTATGCCAAAAGCATTCTCCAAACCAAAGCAGAGGTTGGAAACTCTAATGACCGACAAAGACATAAACAATGCAAATTTGTTTGGTCATTAATGCTTGGCCTTCTCATGGCCATCTACATGGTGTTGTATATGAGGTGAAATCTAAATAATTTCACCTCTAATGTTGTATAATGGCTAAATCTTCACCTACTCAATGCATGAAGTAGTTTTCTCTATTGAATTCAGCAAAGTGCGAGCATCTTTGTGTCACCACCCAAAAATAATATGCATAGCATTAAAATGTTATAGAGTGGGTTTCATAGATTCATGATGAAAAATATGAAAAATCACCCATTGAGAGACCCTAAATATTATGACTCAACATGTATCCTTCCTAAACATGTAGCATTGGTAATCCAAAGGGAATAAATGGGCATTAGATACGTGTGTGCGCGTGTATGTATGTATGTATGTATGTATGTAAATTTAATCATGAAAATACATATGTTACCTTTTATTGTTGTAAAAAGCGAGGGTGATTGGGAGAACATAGTAGATGCTTTGCTTGAAATTACTCATAATATATTTGGCAAAATTGCATAAGCATATCTTTTACAAGGTACATACATAAAAATAACATTACATATTTTGGAATACCAATGCGTAAACTGAATTAATATAGAAAATGGCAAGAAGATAAGTGTGTTGGGGTGGGGAAGGGAAGACATTTATTTTTAAGAGGGCAGGATTTGGTTGAGTTATTTAAGTCCCGACTCCTTATTTATGTGAACTTGAGTGAGGGGTATTTGTTATTTTTAGTATCCATCGAAACAAAAGGGGAAAAATGTGAAGATATGTAAGGAGGGGGAACTCTAGATATTTTGGCAAATATAAGACCTTGTTTCTCAATGTCACCAATGTCGATAGTGGCCTTATGCAAAGTAGGGCCTTAAGACTTGTGGATAGTTAAAGTCGAAGCCATTTTAATATGCAATTGTTTGTGATTCCCTCTGGGCTGGAGGCACCATAATATGCAACAAGCTGTTGGGATCCCAACATGGACCGATATATCTATCAAATTTGATGACAACAAAGAGTTGGAGTCTAGGCGGTGCCATGGAAATGTCGAAAAATTTGCCAATTGCACCATTTGGAAGACTTGTTTTGAATTCCACAAATTAGTGGTTAAAAATCACACCAAAGGAATGTAATGGAGATGCTAATAGGAGGCAATGTGAAAATCAAATTGGAAGGAGAATAGGTGAATTATTCCATAGGGAGAGAGGAAGATGAAAAGGGAAATTGCATCTCATAGAAAATGCTTTACAAAATTGAATCTTCAACGTTTCTTACAGATTTAGAAGGAAAAACATGTGTACAATTAGCCACCACCTCAAGAACATAAATAAATATTTTTTAGACAAACATTAATGAGATGTAGATGCATTGTTTGAATCCATGATCACACATCTACTCTTTCTCCTCGTGGTTGACTTCATCACACAAACATCCCACTAAGACATCCAATTCCACTACCACCTTAACACTCTCCTTGCTCTACACATCACAACGCAAACACTGAGTTGTATCCCTTCTCCAATGTATTTTGCAAATTTTCCACCACCAACTTTGCACTATGCACCATCACCTCCTTGATGTCAATGGTCAACAAGGAATCTTTTCTCTAAACTTCTCAAACACAACAAGACATAAAGGACGTCAACTCCTAAGAAAACTAATGGCTCTTGCAAAAAGAAAATACTTTATAAAATTGAGTTGTTTGGCCACCCAAAACCAAACAATGGAAAATCCAAGAGCCATCTCACATAAAACCTAATGACACATGCAAAAGGGTAAAGACTCAATCCATTTCCCGTGATGTCCACATTCTCTATGGTCATGGAAGCTTTGAATAGACTCCCTCAATATGTGTAAATACCTCACATTATTGGCCTTTCCCACCTCTTTGTCAAATTCATCATAAAAATTCCCCATTGCGACGGACCCGAGACAACTATTACCTCCACAATCTCCTTGCTTTGTGTGTCTTAGTGGAAAAAAATTAAGCCCTTTCCTAACTTGTATGGTATGAACCTTTGCTTTAGAAACTTCTTAAACATATACCAAATCTACACGTCATGCATAATTTTTGCAATGAAATCATCCTCAAGTCCACCGCACCATTCTTTCCAATAGGCTATGTTACTTCCCTAATTACCCCAGGGCATGGTGTACAAAACTTGCACTTCACAAGTACAAATAATATAGTTTGTATTGTACAACATAAATGATTCATTTGAATTTTTGCTTCAATGCATTCATAGGGCTAAAATTCTAAATGTCGATTGATGAAAAAGATTAAAAAAACCTAAATGTGGAAAGTGTACGATGTTGAGAATTGTTTTTCACGAAAGAAAAAGGGACTCATACTACTTCAAAAGACAATTATTTATATGGATGGATAGGATAGCCTCTGCATGGTTTACAAAGGCTTAGTTATTTCTAACTTTGATGGTAGGTTTAGTACTAGCAATCACATATGTACAATGCATATGAGAACGCCGAATGGTATATGTTATTTGATTTAGAGGGATAGTTATTACTTTTGTAGTTGATGTTGTTAAGGGGTTTGATTGATTTGAAGTGTAGATATCACTTCATTTAAAGGTTCCATCTCTACATTTCAAACTTGTTACAAATTCATACATAGCCTTGTGCAATTCTTATATCATGAGTGGTAGCGTTATGGGTAGTAGTTTATTTGAATTAAACATGTATACATGAAGTCTTCTGTACACTCGATAGGGCGTGTGATTGATAGTGGTAGTGTAGGAATATAGATGTGACATTACATTGAAATGTTGTATGTGTACATTTAAATTTGTTACAGATTCGTACATAAAAAGTTGCAAATCTTATATCACGACATTTGAACTAAACATGTATACATGAAGACCTTCGTACATTTGAAGAATTATATCATGAATGGTAGCCTTTTGTGGGAAATTTTATTTCAGGTAAACATGAATACATTTGATACCCCTTGAATGGCAATGCCACTTAGGATAGAAGAAGTGTTGAGTAAAGTAGTAGTGGAGGTGCTATATAAGTAGAGTGTAGTATTTATGACGGGTTGAGTGATAGTAGTCTCGCTTCCTCCTTTTTTCTTGCTCCAAGTGTTGATAAGCATTCAATGTACGAGAAAAAGCACAATACTTAATAGTGAGAAGCTAGCAACCAACAAGTCATACATAACATAATCTCCACATTACAAAAATGACATTTATTTTATCCTAAATGGTTAATGTTGATAATTTCAAAATAGTTGTTATGTTGCAGGCTTTCTTCAGATCTCAAAAATATTATACAACTTTGAAAAAATGTATTCTCTGCTGATAATTTCAGGCTTCCACAGTCCATATTAATGTGGAAAGATGATAGTGTGGTAAAAAAATGAGTTAGAAGTTATCCTCTATTTTTTAATCATGCAGGCAAGATTGTTTCAAATTGCAGGTATCAACATTGCGTCAAGGTCCAACTCCAAAATCTATATTGACAAAATAATAGCTCATCAAAGTGGAAAACAAAAGGGAGGGATATAATAGCACTCCAGAGAAGGAAAAGGTAATCCATGATTACTACAATTTACCATAAAATTTTAATCAAAAGTCACAAGGAATAATAACGGATTAGATGCGACGTTTGAATCTGACCACATTCAACCATTTAAATATTGGATACAAATATGAGAACCCCCACTCAACAAATTTAATATGTAGTGTCCCCTTTCTTATGCCAAAGGCCTAAGGGCCGAGTCGAGTCCCAAACCGTGGTCATACCCAAGGGGCTATGGACGTTGGGGGCTATTGAGAAGGGGCCACATGGTACTAATATTCATGTTTGGCATTTGGGGGTCACTTTGGACCATGGTGACTTAAATAGGAAAAAGTAACTTTAGTTACTTTTATTTTACTGGCCCCTCCATGGAAAGAAATGCATCTAGGGTCTATTGGGGCTCTTTTGTCATGGGAAGTATATAAGGAGTTGGGTGAGAAAGGAAAAAAACCTTTTGTCATATACATTTTTAGCCTCCTTCACGTGCGCAAATTGCTTTGTTGTTACGCATCTACTGACTTATGGAGTCAAATCCCACAGGGACCCTAGCTTTGGTGGTGAGAGACATGTCCCTAGCTAGCAAGGAATTCTTCGGTAGTGAGAGATCTACCCTAGTCTGTCATTTTGGAGCCGCTTTCAAGGATGTGTGGCGAGACACTATCGAGAGATTTAAGAGGAAGGATTTCAAGAGGATTTGGGGGAATTTGGGAAATTCAATCGAGGGGCTCCAGATTAGATTCATGGCAGCCATTTGGGCTAGGCGTGGCAGCATGTTGAAGGTGCCTCCATCATTTTTGACCCCATTCCAAGTGAGGCGACTTGCAGCCTTTATTTGGGGGTTTTCCAGTCGGTTGTTTTCAGATCTGAAGGTGGAACTATTACTGCCTATATCTATTAATGTTATTTCCAAAGACCCTTATTATTGCTCTTGTATTTAGAGGGTTACGAACCTCTGAAGTTTTCCAACTGCCTAGGGCATTCTGTAATTTTTCTGGCAGCAATATATTATTCCAAAAATGTTTTCATAGTGTTTATTATTACTGTTGCAAGCTTCCCTCAAATTTCATGCATTGTGGGCAAATATTTTGTGTGATATCAATTTAATACCATTCGCTGTCCTAGCTGGACATTTTCAGTAAAAATCAGAAATTTTACTCTGCTGCAATTTTCCCATATTTTGTGCATTTTTAAGTAGTATCCCATAAGGGATATTTCAGTGGTATCAAAGTTGTTGTTCCTCCAACTTATGTGGGTTAAATATGGTAGTTTGGAAAGATCTCAATGTGGGTTTTATGAAGGAAATGTTCACCAACATGGTGAAACAACAGGAAGCCACTAACCTTTATTTGAGCTAGCTCACTCAGAATGTGAATCAAAGCAGATATAGGGAAAATAAGGAACATGGTGATAACAATGATAAAGGGCGGCCAATAGAGGTGATTGATGAGGATTCTTATTGGAGGAAGTACCAATCTTTGAGTAGGGGTTTCAAGATAATATGTCATTTCCAAATTATTACATGATGAAGATTGGTAGCAAACAAGGTCATCATATGCTAGTACTTGAATTACAAAAGAACTCATTTGAAGAAGAAGCTTCTAGACAAAATGGTATGATTTCCATTGAGAAAAATAATTGCTTTAGTGAAACTTTGCTTGTTAGAGAAATTATTCCAACTCGGTATAAGAAATTTGTATATGTAAGCAAGGAGGATGTAAGGGAAACTCTTAAAAAGTGTGAGGAATGGAATAGCAGAGCTGGAGCTGCTAGGTTGATAGTGACTCAAGCAAGACAACACTTACAAGAGTTCAAGGAAACGATGAGGGTAATTGATGCAAGGAAGTCTACACCCACGAAAGAAGACTCTATGGAGCAGATGGCACATGAGGAGGAGCCTCACATGGACACTTGTGTGGAATTGCACGTTGTTGTAATTTCCAAACTAACAACTCCTGATAAGCTGATTTATGAAGAATTTTAGCCCATTGTAGACCAAAATGCTCAGGATTTGTGGCAAAAAATTCAAGTCATTTTGGAGACCAAGCTTGATGAGGATACTCTAAGGGATGGTGTTTTGGAGGTTTCTAAATCAGCAATAGAAGGTGAACCTTTTGATGATATTCTCTATAAGGAGGTTAGTAGTAGCATGGATGTATTTCATCATCTTCATCCTACATCATTACAGCAGTTTTATCATGATGGTATTCAGCCTATTGTCGATAAGAATGCTAAGAATTTGGTACATCAAAGTCAATTCATCATGAAGACAAAGAGTAATGATCTTCTTTATGTAGAGATACAAGAGAAGCAAAGATGGAAGACCTTACATGATACAAGGGTTCATGGGCATTATAAGGTATGGGATCCTGGTAATATGTTGCAATTATCCAAAACTATCAATTCTGATTTTGAAAACTTTGTGACTAATTTCGTAAGCAAAAGAAGGAATTCAAATGTGCCTTTTGGGATTACAAGTGTTGGCAAGCATGATTTCTTCATTGGGGACTCCGGTGTAAGAAGGGAGAGTAACTCTCAAGGTACTAGCGTTGGTTTTTTGATTGGTAAAAAGGGTAAGAGAATATTTTTTAATCATCTTCAGCGTATTGGACTGTGTTTAACAGCAGTCATAAAGAGAGGAGAAAGTGTTTTATTAATAGAGCCCATGACTGATTTTTATACCAACTACATGGTGGAACCCTTGGAAGGGTTAGTGGGGGCATTTGGTCCTCAAAGTGCTCAAAGAATCAAGGTGCACTTTGCTTTTAAAAAAGAAGAGTTGAATTTAAGGTGCATTCATGACTTTAGCATCCTAAGGTATGAGAATGGTTACCATCTTCCTAGCTTGTTGAGTTCTCCTATGTTGTTGCCATGTTTTTATTATTTGGGACAACATTTACATGCTTGGATGATTGAGGAAGACTATTTCATAATCACGTTTCAAGGTATGCTAGATGGAATAAACACATCTTCCATTCACATTGCTCTTGATTCAGCCAATAAGCATATGTTGGCAAAGAAAATAATGTAGGGGCCCATGATATTGAAAGGACATGAGGTATGTGGTGTATTTATTGTGGTTGAATTTTCTAGAGGTAAGGTTGTTTTGGGATGCAATGGTTGCATGATGTTAAGGAAAATGATGATGCATGGGTTGAAAAATCAAAGGAGAATGAAGATGTTGATCCTATATCAGAAATTCTGAGTTGCAAAGGTATGATGAGCAGCCCCAATTATGCTATTTCAGATGTGTTGTCTTCTCTCATGATGAGAATCAATGGGTACAACAAAAGGTATGAAGTTCCTTATGATAAAGTTTATGGATGCATGAGTTCTAATATTGATTTCCTTTTCTCTTGCATTTACGGTGAAATGAAAATATGGGGAAAGAGAATAAAGTATGATGAGGGAGCAGCCATGTGTATTCCCAACATACAAGGAATGGATGAGTTATGTCCATGGAAAGATATGTCTTGCACAAAGAAGGTAACTCATTTCTTTATTGTCATTAAGAGATGTGAAGTACTTGAATGTGTTTGTACATTTGGGTTACTTGAAGTTGGAATCATTCATTGGACATATTGGCTTCCATCTTTTGGGAAATTTGCATTCATCCCTCATGTGGATAAACTAAAAATTTTCAAGGAAAACAAAGAAATCAGATTTCGGGGATACAAGGGCAGATTGTAAAAGATGTGATTGGTGAAGAAAGAAGCATGTCGTTGCAGTGGTTGAATTGTGAAGGAACGTAACCTCTTGTGGGTCATGGTAACATCACAAGGTATGAGATAAGTGGGGTATTTGATGACTCCTATTCTGACGGGTTATTTGCTGCAAACACAGAGCATGCCATGATGATTTATGTGGAGAGTGAGTCGGGTGATGTTCAATTGGGGAGTGAGTTAGATATGATGGAGACTTTGAGTCTAAATAGAGTGAGTAGAGTCATGGGTGTGGGTGTAACTAGTAGTGTTACACATGAGACAGTTACAGAGATTGGGAGTACAGGTTCAGATCATCCGAGTTTATCATTATGTTGGTTATCTGAGGTTTCGGTAGACTGGAGATCTCATTTTCTTGTTGAGTACTCCAAGAACCGACACACTTGTGAGATTTTGGATGGTCACATACAGGATGACAACTACAGATTAGAGGAGGAGATGATCTTCTATCAGGGAAGATTGTACCTTGTGTCAGGTTCATGGTTGAGGATGGAGATATTGCAACATGTGCATTGTTCTTCCATGACTGGGCACTTGAGCTTCAATGAGACCTACAGGTTCATGTCAGAGAGGTTCATACGACATAGGTTGAGGGAGGATATCCTCAACTTTATACAGGCATGTACGGTTTGTCACTATGACAAGTCAGAGCTTACGGGTTCATCATTTTTTGAGTCGACATGGGATAACATTCCTATGTATTTTACTGCTTCTATGCCCGGTGAGCACTTTTCGCCCATGCGTTAGTCAGTGGAGAGATGAGTTTGACTCATGGTTATTCAATAGGTCCACATTCAGCGCAGGAGGTGGACTATGTGGAGCTGATATTACCGGTTGATTGTCTACTGGAGTCTTGGGACTTTTCCCCACATGACACATTGAGATACATTATGAGGAGCTTTTCTCTCACATGAGTGTAGGTCATGTGGGAGAGTTAGCACCATTTGTGCGTATACAGGTTGTGTCACAGGTTGATTCAGGGGATTCTACAAGATTCAAAGTGGACTTTCATACCCAGGAGTTGATTGGAGAGGTAGTGAGTGATCACATGATGACAACCTTGCATTGGCAGGGATTGGACAAATTAGCAATTTCGGTGTGGGTACCAATGGAGAGTTGGTGTGGGCATCATACTACTTCAGGAGCAACATTGTTCTCTACATGGCATGGAGAGCATGATGACTACATGAGGTGTCTTGGTTACTTTGCATCACACCGATCATTAGTTGACTGCAGGGTGAGGTGGAGAAACTTACTCGGTGGAATTCAACTTCTGTAGCATGACAGGATAATGCTTGGGGTCAAGCATTTCTCGAGAAGGAGGATTTGTAATGTCCCCTTTCCTACGCCAAAGGCCTAAGGACCGAGTCGAGTCCCAAACCGTGGTCATACCCAAGGGGTTGTGGATGCTGGGGCTATTGAGAAGGGGCCGCATGGTACTAATATTCATGTTTGGCATTTAGGGGTCACTTTGGACCATGGCGACTTAAACAGGAAAAAGTAACTTTAGTTACTTTTATTTTATCGGCCCCTCCGTGGAAAGAAATGCGTCTAGGGTCTATTGGGGATCTTTTTCATGGGAAGTATATAAGGAGTTGGGTGAGAAAGGAAAAGAAAACCTTTTGTCATATACATTTTTAGCCTCTTTCACGTGCATCATTGTTGTTGCACATCTACAACTTGTGGAGTCAAATCCCACAGGGACCCTAGCTTCGGTGGTGAGAGACCCATCCCTAGCTAGCAGGGCATTCTTTGGTAGTGAGAGATCTACCCTAGTCTGTCATTTTGGAGCCACTTTCGGGCTATGTGGCAAAGACATTATCAGAGGTTTAAGAGAAAGGATTTTGAGGGATTTGGGGGCATTTGGAGAATTCAATCAAAGGGGATCCAGATCAGATTCATGGTAGCCATTTGGGCTAGGTGTGGCAGCACGTTGAAGGCACCTCCATCATTTTCCAACCCCATTCCAAGCGAGGTGACTTGCAGCCTTTATTTGGGGGTTTTCCAATCGATTTGTTTTCAGATATGAAGGTGGAACTATTACTACCTATATTTGTTAATGTTATTTCCAAATACCCTTATTATTGCTCTTGTATTTAGAGGGTTACGAACCTCTAAAGTTTTCCAGACTGCCTAGGGCATTCTGTAATTTTTCTGGCAACAATATATTATTCCAAAAATGTTTTCATAGTGTTTATTATTATTGTTGCAAGCTTCCCTCAAATTTCATGCACTGTGGGCAAATATTTTGTGTGATATCAATTTAATACCATTCGTTGTCCTAGTTGGACATTTTCAATAAAAATCAGAAATTTTACTCTGCTTTGTAATTTTCCCATATTTTGTGCATTTTTAAGTAGTATCCCATAAGGGATATTTCATAATATTCATGGACTTTGAGTGGGTAATGTTGAGGAATTCTATGTAGAGGACATGTTGGATTGTTAGTTTTAATCTTAAAACCCAATGACATAAGCCTTAGAGATTTACAAATGCTTGGAAAACTCTCAATAACTTTCAACCTATGGAAAAAAGAGTTATCTTTCATTTTTAATGTTACTATTACTGACTACTTTACTGGTTTTGTGTTATATTCACTGCTTGGCAACAATAAAAAGAGTTATAAATTGTACTTTTTACATGGCATATCAAGGAATTTATTTTCCTTTCCCCAGTTGTTTGAGGCCCTTAACATGTACAACAAGGACCTGTAATTTGCGACACTCAATTCGAATTACTTAATCACCATAGAACTTCATTGTTACCCTGTTCTCGGGGAAAATTTAGTAGGAATAATAAATCCTAGTGGCTACATACTACAATTATTTCATATTTTATTAATTTGGCCATTTGTTCAAGTCCCAACGGAAAGGCATACAGATCAAAAGAATCGCATCTAAAATAATAAAAAACCATTTTTAGTGTATCCTACTATCATTGCATCTACGACTTGTACATTCTATCTCAGTACCCAATCTTAAAATAATAAAGATCAAAAGTATTGTAAATACCTAAATGCACGCAGCCGTATTTTGAAACTCTGCTTCTGAACTTGCTCGAGATGAAGCGAAACAAATTTGTGGAGACCTTGATCTTACTTCCAACAGTGTTGAAGAATGCATTGGATGTGTGTATTTAAAGGCTATTGCATGCAAAAGATAAAAAAAAACTTAAAAATAGCAAACCCGTCATAACATGCAAAATTGGAAAAGCAAAATTGTTAAAAATAGCAAATCTGCAAACCATCATTTAGGTCGTCAAATTTGACATAGTCCCGTGAATGTCTACAAAGCCCTTTCCCATTGTTGGTGTGAGTTATCCTATGTGTCCTCCACTCACATATGGAGGGTCATCTCACATGGGTTAGGTTTAGGGTTTTCTATTGAGTCATGCACTAGGGTTACTCAGCACCCTATATGTATCCCTTCATTTGACATTTATGAGCATGCCAAGACACTCCGTTGTCTTTCTCTACATGTGCAAGCTTTGTTTCTGTTATGCAAGTTATTCAGTTGTTGATCGATTCTTCCTTGTGATTACATTGGAGCCATTACAATTCAACTAAAGTGTAACTTCATCGTGGTGCATAGTTTCCGATACGATTCGTCAAATCTAATTAAATACGATTAATTAATTAAGATTTAAAAAATTCCTAATTAAATATGATTAATAAATTAAGATTAAAAAAATCCTAATTAAATATTAAAAATACTTTCCCTTTTTTAAAAGAAATGAAAATTTAAATTAATGTACATTTATCGCTTTTTCAAACTTCTATAGCTTTAAAATTAGCTAAATTAGGTGTTCCAAAATGATAATTTTTTAGGCGTTATTGGCTTTTTTTTCTAATCGTGTGCTCAAGTGTGTAGAGACACTCTTAGCACTTCTTGACTTCCGCATGTGCCCTTCCGGCATTCTGAAGATCATCAGAACTCATCCTGAGTTCATCTAAACATTGTAAATTACCCTTATTATTGCTTGCGACTAGTGAGCACATCTGCCTGATTTGCGGAGGGGGTATCCATTGCGATATGAGACACTTTTTCTCACAACCAGAATTTGATTTTGTCTCCTTCCTAGTTTTTAGAAATTGTGCTTGTGTACGGTGTCACTTTGTTGCGCTTCCCAAAACACGATTGTAGTCTCCTCTCGTGCTCATTATTACGCTAATTGCAAGGTGAGTTACCAAGTGTTTCCAAATGCACGCTCGGACCCGATTGTATTCAACGCACTAAACTATAAAGTGCCAAAAGCTGGGGGACTATTATATTTTCCTGGGTGGTTGTGTTTCTTTTCTACATTTCTTCTCGCTCTTCACTATGGATGCACTTTCAATTCCTTTGCTCACGACGTTTAACTTTTTTGAATGGAGATCAAAAATAATTATGAAACTAAGGGGTAAAAGGTTATCCCGCATCACCATGAGAACCGAGACTAAACCAGAGGCGACCCTGAAAAATCTAAGTGGTTAAACCATAGTGATGAAGCTTTAGGTCTTCTTTGCATGTCCATTTCTCTTGACTTGCTCTTCCACATTGAGTCATCTGAAACACCTAAGTCTGCATGGACAATGTTAGATGAAATGTTTGGACAACATGATGACATGAGAGCACATGAGTTGGAAAATGAACTACTAGGGTTAAATCCTAGTGATTTTGAAAACCTACAAGCATTCTTCTCGAAGTTTGTCCACACTAGATCGTTGTTAAAGGAATGTCAAGTAGAGAAGAAAGATTCTCAACTGATCTTGTCAATTCTCTCTAAGTTAGGTCCTAAATATTTTGTCTTTGTGTCAACTTTTTACGCTACAAAAGTTGCCTTGGGCAAGGATTGGAATATGTCCTTTGACTATTTTTCATCCCAACTCATTCGAGAACATGAAAAACTCATTCAAATGGGGTCTCTCAAGTCCAAGTCTCATGCCCTTGTAGCAAGTACTAGTAAAGAAAAGAAGACTGAAAAGAAGAAAGAAAAAAGGATCAACCTAAGAAGGAAACCAAGACCAAAACTAAAATTGACATGAACACTTCGACTTGAGCCTAGAGCACGAGAAAGACGGGTATTTGTGTTCTATTGCAAGAATCCCGATCATAAAGAGCATATGTGTATGAGAAAACAAATTGATCACCTTCCTCAATTACTTGAGAAAATAAAATCGGTGTTCCTGAGTCTATCAAATAAATGCTCTGAAGGCCGAGTCTTCCACTGCAAAAGGTTCTAAATCTGATAAGAAGAAATGAAAGGCCCTTGTAGCCAAATTTGTTCCTTCATTGACGTGGATTATAGATTCGGTGCCTTGCACCACATGGGTTCTTCGCATGTTGAGTTCTCCAACATCGAGCCTTGTGGAATGTCCCAAATCACGATGGGTAATGACATGACAATGTCGGTTTCCGATAGTGGATCGGTAGAGATGGATAGGGGAACATTTAACCAAGTGTTAAGCGTTCCTGATCTCTCTACCAATCACCGAGTTGAGCTTAACGATGACACTACAGTGGGTGAGGGAAAGGTAGATCACCATTCACGATTGTATACCTTTTCCCACTTTACTTCGATTTTATGCCCACTACTTTGCTCACTCATGCAAATGAGGTTAGTAAGTTATGGCATGAGCGGTTCGGACATCTAAATTATTGCTACCTTGAACAATTGAGCCAAAATGAAATGGTCAACGAGTTACCCCGCATCAAGTTTTCTAAGGGTCTTTGTGAGGGTTGTAATGTTGGAATGCATCCCGAAAATAACTTTGACAAAGGAAAATCCTGGAGAGCTACTCGTCCCTTTGGATCTTGTTCACAACGATATTTATGGTCCATTTCCGTCTCCTTCATTTACTAGAGCTCTTTATGTGCTAACCTTCATTGATGACTATTCACGATATACTTGGGTATATTTTCTTAAGCTTAAGTCTAAAGTATTTGAACATTTTCAGGACTTTAAGGCTCTTGCTGAGAAACAAGCGGAACGGTCTATCAAGGTTCTTTGAACCGACAATGGAGGTGAATATGTAAACAATAGGTTCATGGATTTTTGTACTTTTGAAGGGATCTCCTTACAGCATACAGTTGCATACAACCCTTCGCATAATGGAGTAGCAAAAAGAAAGAACCATACTCTTAAAGAGATGGCCACTTATATGATTCACTCAAAGTCTCTTCCTTTGCGGTATTGGGTGAAGCGATGAATTATGCTAATTACATTCGAACCGTGTGTTCCACATAAGGCATTAAGAGGATGACACCCTTTGAAGCCTGGTTTGGGCCTTGAAACCTAATGTTGAGCACTTTCGAGTCTTCGGATCCAAGGCTATGGCTCAGATTCCCAAGAAGAAACACAAGGCTTTGGAACCACAATCCAAACCTTGTATATTTTTAGGGTATCTTGATGGCGTGAAGGGATATCGATTGATGAATCCTACTTCTCATGAGTTGTATATTGAGAGAAGTGTTAAGTTTGATGAGTCTTCTTTGACTTCTACTTCTCCACCTATTGAGGTTCTTTAGCTCGCTGATTCGGATTCTAACTCATCAGATGATGATACTGTTGAGCGTGCTCCTCTTCCTGATCCTCTCGACCATCAGACCTCTGAGTCTTCTGATTCTGACAGTAGTGATGATGAGGACTATGTCCCTTCTCACTCAAGTGAAGAATCTTCGACTCAGAGCACGATCCTCTGGTCCTCTTTGGGCTAGGAAAACTTTGCAAAGTCTGGAGATTTAGTTGGAGATACTTCGGATACGAGACGTACTCACTCATATTTCATTGGACCCCACTCTTTCTTTGCCTCTGCTTCTAATCCACAGTCTTTCTGGGAGGCTTTCGGTATTCCTAAGTGGGATTCTTCCATGGATGAGGAGTATTCCTCTCTCATGAAGAACGATACTTGGGATCTCACCCCTCTTCTGAAAGGAAGAAAAATCGTTCGGTGTAAGTGGGTGTTCCGAACAAAGTATGGAGTAGATGGAGATGTCGAAAAGTTTAAAGCGTGATTAGTAGTTAAGGGTTTCTCCTAGATAGCTAGGGTTGATTATCTTGAAACCTTTGCTCTCGGTTGCAAAGATGACTTCTACTCGACTGACCCTAGCCATTGCCGCAGTAAATAGATGGAAAGTCCATCAAATGGACGTTAAGAGTGCCTTCCTTCATGGTGACCTAGAGGAAGAGATCTACATGGAACAACCTCTGGTTATGTCCATGATCCCTCCCTCGTTTGTAAGTTAAAGAAGTCTCTTTATGGCCTTAAACAAGCCCCTCGGGCTTGGTATGCCAAGATGGACTCCTTTTTACTTACATTAGGGTTTACTAGGTGTCACTCCGATCCAAATATTTATATTCTACAGCAAGATGACTCCATACTCATTCTTGTTCTCTATGTTGATGACTTGTTGATCACAGGCAGTTCTTCCTCTATTATTGATTCCGTGAAGATCGCCTTGCAGCCAGGTTTTCCATGAGTGACTTAGGTCTGCTTCATTACTTTCTTGGGATCCAGATTTCACAATCGACTCGGAATTTTGATTTCGCAACCTATGTATGCTCTTGATTTGTTAGCTCGTTTTCAGATGTCCAATTGTAAGTCTTCTCCTACTCCTTTTCTTTTTGGGGTTAAGTTGGTTTCGATTGCTCTACTCCAAAGTTGATGGTACCCTTTATCGACAGGTTGGTGGGAAGTTTGATTTACTTAACTCGCTCGACCGGATTTATCGTATGTTGTTGGGATTGTGTCTAGATTCATGCAGGAGCCACATGAGCTACATTGGAAAGCACTAAATGGATCCTTCATTATGTTCATGGCACCTATATTGATGGCATTCACTATCATGGAGGGGTGGATATTGACTTGATTGGGTTCATAGATTCTCGATTGGGTGGTGACTTAGATCACCGGAAATCTACTTCAAGCTACGGTTTCTCTCTTGGTTCGAGTATTATTAGTTGGTCTAGCAAGAAGCGAGAATGTAATTGCGATATCATCTACGAGATGCGAGAATACGAGGGAGCATTTAATGCTTTGCCACACGAAGCTATTTGGCTACGGGTATCTTTGATAGAGTTTGGCATCCACCTTCGGCGGCCTACCATTATCTATTGTGATAACACGAGCACTATCTCTATTTGCAGAAATCTAGTTCAACATCAATGGACGAAGCACATTGAGATCCATATGCACTTCATATGAGAGCTTATTCATGATGGTATCATCGACATTCAATACATTCAGATAGCTGATCAGATTGCAAATTTATTTACCAAGCCCTTCACTGAGATGAAGTTTCTTCACTTACGGTCTCTTCTTGGGGTGAGGTCTTCTGCAGCTACTCATCTTCTTCGGGCTATGTAGTCCTTTCTTCTTCTTCTTCTAGGAAGATGTTGTTTGTATATGGGCACCTTATCAGGCCTTTAGTTTTCGGGCCCAGTGACACTTAATTGTTTAAGGGTGTCTTCTCTTTTAAATCTGACTCATCATAGTCCGCTACCCCGCTTCGATGAAGGGGGTGTTGGTGTGAGTTATCCTATGTGTCCTCCACTCACATATAGAGCATCATCTCACATGAGTTAGGTTTAGGGTTAGGTTTAGGGTTTCTTTATTGAGTCATGCACTAGGGTTACTCAGCACCCTATATGTATCCCTTCATTTGACATTTATGAGCATGTCAAGACACTCTGTTGTCTTTCTCTACATGTGCAAGTTTTGTTCTGTTATGCAAGTTATTCAGTTGTTGATCGATTCTTCCTTGTGATTACGTCGGAGCCATTACGATTCAACTAGAGTGTAACTTCATCGTGGTACCACATTTTCGATACGATTAAATCAACTCTTTCACCCATAGGGGAAACGCCTTCGGCGTAATTATAATTTTTTAATTTTTGACAAGTGACAAATTTGGAAAGATATTTTAACTTTTTATATAGGTATGATTTAAATATTTTTCATGAAATAAGTATTGAGTAACATGAGTCCACTTAATCAAAAATAGTATGGAACTTAAAAATAGTGTTGTATTGCGACATTTTCAATATATAGAGAGGTCATTAAGTTAGTGATGCTAACTTTCCCATCATTTACGGCGCAACAACTAGTTGTGCCCTTTACACAAGCAAAGAAAAGGGGAATTTTGAGGAAATATGAAAAAAAAAGGGGGCTTAGCTCTTTTATTTTTTTGCAAGCGCAATTTACACTTAGGGGCCAAAAAAATTTAAAAGAGGAAAAATCCAATAGGTTCCATGTTCAAAACCCAACCACAATATTTTCTTGTTGTACCAACTCTTTATCGAGTTTTAAGCTCAAGTAATTACTTGAGAAACATGTTATGCACAAACAACCATTGATAATTGAGACCCTCCAACAGATTGGCCATACTAGTAATAGGTACCTTTTATTTGTCGATCCCAAGTTTTAGAATGAGACTCCATGTGATTTCTTTCGTTGTTAAGAGCAAATTGCTCTCTCGATTTACAAGGAGGGATTTTTAATAATAAAACCATCAAAGTGTATTATGCCCTAGAAGGCACCAAACTCAACCCTTAAGCAAGTGACCTAATGCTAGAAATGAATATAATCTACATAAAATCACTTTGAAGTTCTAATGTGACCTCCATGTGAGATCACCCTTGCACACAAGAGGGTTTTCGTCTCCTAGTGTGATCCTATTGAAGGGTTTAGTCCTCAATATGTGACCAAGAAAGGGTTTTCATCCTTCATGGTAAAAGAGAAGCTACTTGCTCCACCTCCAAGAGAAATCAATATCATAGGTTTTGTGTTCAAAACCCAATCACAATACTTTCTTGTTGTAGCAACCCTTCATTAGTTTTAAGTTAAGTAATTACGAAAAAACATGTTATGCACAAACAACCATTGATAATTGAGCCCCTCCAACCATTGGCCATACTAGTAATAGGTAAATTTTATTTGTCGGATCCCAAGTTTTAGAATGAGACTCCATGTGATTTCTTACGTTGTTAGGAGCAAATTGCTCTACGATTTACGAGGATTTTTAATAATAAAACCATCCAAGTGTACCATGTAATGTACAAGTCTGAAATAGATTCCTTCGTTTGCTTAAGATAAAATTTGACATACTTACTCTAGGTTGAACCAGCTGATTTCTTGCCAATTCTAGCATGGAACTCCCAAAGAAAATAATCAAAATTGGAGAATTTTTCAACTTCAACCATGTTCGATCTAAACATTGACCCAAAGAGTAACGAGACAATAATAGTTGCCTAGAAAAAGATAGGAGGAATGATATTAGAAAGCAAAGGCAAGAACATTGTTGCTATTAAAGGTCTTTTCTAGCCCGTAATAGTGGGAGATGGAGGAGCAAAAAATTTCTTCTCCTTCTTTGATTTTGCTTTCTAGTGACTAGCAATAGAAAGCCTCTAATTCCAAAGTTTGCAATAGGAGTGGGAAAACCATCTGCATCCAACTTTATAAATTATACCTCATGGCACTTCACATATTAGCTTATGATGTGTTTTCAACAATTACAATTGTGACATCCTCTAGATTTAAACATTTCAGTCTGGTTGCTACTTTATATTGAAATTATATATATAAGCTAAACTACCATAGATATCTTAAATACATTTATCTAAAAGACACCAAGAGATATCAATCTCAAGGTGCCTATATTGGAATTCTCACATAAATTAGATAGGCACCTCGAGATTGATATCTCTCGGTGTCTTTTAGATAGATGTATTTAAAATATCTATGCTAGTTTTAAAATATAATTATTATTTTTAATTAATTAATGTAAATATTTATTTTAATTTTTAATGTTTGTTATGAATTAAATATATTATGTAAACCATTGTTTAAAATTAGAGATAATATAAAATACATTTATTTTTAAATATAATTATTTATTTAATTAATTAATTCAAATATTTATTTTTTATTTAATGTTTGTTATGAAATATATATATTTTTTGTATTTATATTTAAGTATAGAATTGTATTTATTAAATTTTAATTACAAATATAAAACATTTATTTATATCTTTTATCTATAAATATTTATTAAACACGTCTAAAAATAAAAACTAAAATAAAAATATCCTAAAAATAAAAACTAAAATAAAACTATCCTAAAAATAAAAAAATATTTAAAAGTAAAAACTAATCTAAAAATAAAAATACATCTTAAACTAAAAATAGTATAAATTCACACTTATTATTTATTCGGCACAAATTATCTTCCATTAAAAATTAATAGTCACTTACATATAAAAATAAAAAATACATCTACAAAAATCTAAAATACTAAAAATAATATATAATAATATTATAATTACTTATCGATTTACACGTATTATTTAGTCCCCACTAATTATCTTCTAATAAAATTTAATATCCCTGAACTAATCTTGAATTTCCTTCCACAAAAATCATATATATATATATATATATATATATATATATATATATATATCTTCTAATAAAATTTAATATCCCTACACTAATCTTTAAATTTCCTAACCATTAAATATTAGTCAACAAATTAAACAAAAATTCAATGAACACACACCATTACACTCCTTGCCTACCACTGTGGGTACACTAGTGGTAGGAACACTTCACTGTGTAATAATTTTTGAAGACAATTCCTTGTGATAAATTTTTGCTTCATTAACCTCAACCCTCTTCTAGGGAGAACACTTTCTGCAGTAGGAATTCCAAGAAAAAGGTTCAAAAGCATTACATATATGACACCACTTCATATTTTTAGTTGCAAGGAAAATTATTCCACCTTATACACATGTTGTACCGATAAAAAGTTTCTATTTGGCATTATTTTATATAGCTCCCCAATGCTCTAAACATTAACCCAAAGCAAAGTATGTGGACTTCTGAACTCTTCTATCAATATCTTAAATATATATCTAAATAAAAGTATTTTTTAGATGTCAATCTTAAATTCATTTATTTTAGTCATTAGTGACAAATGGTGTCAATCTAAATACACTAATGTGTGAGACTTTAAAAAAATTACATTAAAAAACTGTACCCACAGAATCACCAAGAAATGATGATTTTTCACTTTGTAATCTTAAAAATGTGAGTGTCTAAATAACAGTCAAATAAATATCAAATTTAAGATAAGAATTAAAAATGAATACACTCACTACAGTACAGCCTATCACCACTCCCCAAGACACCATTGTAGAACCTCTCGCAGTATATTTAAGGTAGACATTATTTCATCCATAGAAATTCACCTAATTAAATAATTTGAAAAGAGGAACAATGTGATCCGGTTATCAATTATTTGAAGGAAATTTAAATAGACATTATTTCATCATCTCACTGAATCCTTCACTAGCATAAAATGGGGACCTCTGTTGTTTCTAAATTTTGTGCAATTTATAACATTTTACTTCCTTCTAATAATTATATCCAAAAACTCCCAATAGTAAAACATAATACAGACACGTATTTAAAAAGGTATAAAAATTCCATAGAACTTCCAAATTTCCTTCTCTAAAAATATCCACGACCAAAAGGTTTCAAGCAAAACAATTTTTGAAAAAACAAAGTGGCATTTAAATTCAAAGTTGCTTATTAATGCAAAATCCCATTTACATCTACGCAACATCTTAGAAAGGGAATCCATTTCACAGGACTACACGATTTAAAATAGCTTGGCATTATACGTTAAAAAACAAAAAAATTAAAAAACTCCCTTACAACACAAAATAAAGCACCAATCCATCCAATTGCTCACCATTGGATAGAAAGCAGTGTATTTGTGCACATGATCATTTGCACGAAACGAATCCAATACATATCCAATAACACTTACATGTTTTCTACTTCATAATCATGTGTCGCGCTTACACCAAAAACACAAAAAAGGGGCCGCATATTGCAATGTTTGTCACCAAATTACTAGGTAGCCAAATGTAACTTGATGTTGATGATGTAACTTGGAGTTGATGTAACTCGAAAAAAAAATTGCAAATGTATAAACTACTCCTAGCCACAAGTTCACGGCCTCTCGTAGTATACAGACTGCTTTTCTTCAAATAAAAAGAAGTTATTCTAAAACATCTCAATGTCAGAAAAACAAACAGGACCTTCTGCCTGCAGCTTTTAATTCTGTGTACTCATTCTTGAACTTGAAATATATATCAGAAGATGGCTGCAAAACTTCAATTGGGGCATCAAATCCCCTACTACACTCACATCCTTCAACGGGCAGAGAAGTAGCCCAACTTGAGTCTCATCTGAAACATAATTTTTAAAATTATCAAGTTCAATGGTACATCATTTAAAAACCAAAGAAACCTAATTCGCTGGCCCTTTCCTTCTCAAAGGTTTCAAAGTACTGGTAGATAATGGTTACAGCAAGAAGAATTCCTGTCCCAGAACCAATAGCACCCATAAAATCAGCCATGACAGTAAGGGCACCGATGCACATGCCACCAAAAGCTGCAGCAGTTGGTATGTAACGATTCAACTCCTTCTGAAGATTAGACTCTCTGTGGCCTGGCATAACCATTTGTTGCTCCTGCAGTTTGAATGCAAGCAAATGATGTGATACCAAAGAATAAACATTAAACAAAAGGCTAAACAGTTGGAAAGCTCTTCATACCTTAAGTTGTTTTGCCACGTCTCTAGCAGAAGAACCTGATACTTCAATCCATGTCTTTGAAAAGAGTGCACATGCTGTCAGCATAAAAGTCAAATAGAAAAGAGCATGGAAAGGATTTGCTGCCATCTCCGCCAAACTGCATAACAAAAAAAAAAATTGACAACCGGGGTAAAATTCAGATCTCATTAATAAGGTCATACTGGACATCATTTAGACCAAACATATATCAGCATTTACCTGGAAGGAGGAGTGATGTAATAGACAAGACCACCCACAGGAACAAACTGACCACTTGAAGAATATTCTGATTCTTTCCACTTCCCTAACATATTAATGAGGAAGTTGCCACTATACCTTCTGTAGAGCAACTGAAAGATAATACAAAAAAATGAAGTCTTTCAATACAACTAGTATAGATATCTTAAACACATATCTACAAAATGCCATGAGATATCAATCTTAAAGCCTTTATTTTGGACTTTTCACATACCATAATTATTAATAAATTCATTTCTTTTTTGACATATTTAAATCTAGATTCACTAATGTGGGACTTGGACAAAAAAATTGCCTCGTAAAAAGGATTCCAAAACACACCGTATCACTAAGATATTATGATTTTCAATTTACATTCTTAAAAAAAAAAAAGACTTGTAAGCGACAGTCAAATGGATGTCAAATTTAAGGTCAGAATTAAAAATAAACACTCACTATGTTACAGACTACCACCACCCCTAGGATGCCATTGTAGAATCCCTCTTGCCGTAATTATCATAAGCAAAAAATAATATAAACAAAATTGACAAGTTTATACAACAAAGAAACTACAAAATACCTGAGAAATGAAATACAAATTTGAAACAAGCGCTGACTGCAGAATGATTGGCATGTTAGATGTATAAAATAACTTAATAGGATATGATCCTTGCTGCCCACGTGCATTCTTTGATCTCACAGGCAAAACAACCCGAAAGCCTTGGAAGTATATCACAATGAGAAAAACCAAAACTGTTGCAAGCAGATTGGTCACATTTGGAAGGTTCTGCCTGTAAAAAGCCTCTCTAAGTGCACGGACCTTGTCTGTCCTAGTTATCAACAAATGGAACAGTGCAATGACAGCTCCCTCAAACTCAGCACCTCGTCCACTATTAATTGTTGTAGGACTAAATGCCTTCCATATAATACTTTCACTGCAATTACACACTCATCAAAATAAAAAAATGTTAGGAGAAGCAACAAACAAAGACGGAATATTTCAGTCAAGTTCTTCCTCTGGAATTCTCCCGAAGAACACATAAAAGAGGCAACCAAAAACTACAATAATCCAAGAGTACTCACCATATGTTAGTTGCAATGAATAAGGAAATGCCAGAGCCCAACCCATAGCCTTTCTGAAGCAACTCATCCAAACATATCACAATTATACCAGCGAAAAAGAGTTGGACAATAATAAGGATGGCATTGCCAGCTCCAAGGTCCCTGATGTCACCATACATTCCTGAAAGCACATAAGCAACTGCTTCGCCAATTGTGATGAGGACACCAAGTAGCTTTTGGGCCCCATTCCTGCCATCCACAGGAAGCTTACATTACTACTAGATCACATTAACTAAACAAAGCATTTTCATAACCAGCAGCAACTGAATTTTCAACCGACCTGTTGCAGTTTAAGGCTGGATTTTCCTTTTAAAGCGTGGGAAAAGATTCATAAATTACTTGTTTCCTACTCTTGCAATGAAAACTACCCAAACACTTACAGGAGTGCACGATCTTCTCGAACACTATTGTCAACCTCAATTATCTTCGATCCTGCCAAAAGCTGCATCACTAGGCCTGAAGTAACAATAGGGGTAATACCAAGTTCCATGACAGTTCCACGATTGGAGGCCAGGATAACACGCATCCAATAGAATGGATCTGCACCTGTAGCTGAATGTATGCCATACAGAGGCAACTGACTGCATACCAGAAATATGAAAAGGGAGATTACGGTGTAAAGAACCTTCTCCCTGAAGGGAACTTTTCTTTCAGCTGTCTGAACTTCAGGCAAAATAGAAAGAAATGGCCTCACAAGATGTAGCACCCTAAATCCACCGCTCGACATTTTTCTTGGAAGGGAAAACCAAAATATTAAACTGTAGACATGTAACACAATAAGCATGTACTATCAGATTTCTTATCAACAACGCTGAAGAAATCTAGTCAAACTCTTGAACATAAGAAGGAATGAGAGATAACAGACATTTTAAATGATAAATAATAATTTATTTTCCAAAACTATAATCTGCAACATCAAACTGAACAAAATCTGAACCAAATCAAAGAATTTTTATTTAATTCTATCTAGACATATCTACAAATTTGGACAACAGGGAAATGCACCACAAATCTCGAAGAAACTAAATAAAGTTTATTTTATCCAAAAATCAATTTCAGCTAGGACATATAACTAAGAAACATCCACGAGGTCTAAAATACCCCAGGCATAATGGGCACTACACTTGGTCAAGAAAATTAGTCTTCAATGGAATGCCTTGTTAAACAGATTCTCCCGAAGCTTCTCCTACACTCCTTGGTACTAGAGTATTTACATAGATTCATATCCCTCCATGATTATAGAAAATAATGATAGCATAAGATGATGAAAAAAACTTTGAATATATAAACTGAATCTAAAAATGAGAAATATATTGTTTTGGAGAAGACTCCTTTACTGATTTACAAGGGATAAGAAATATTTTTTGAATAAGGTAAGAATACCATATTAAGAAAATATAATATTTTAAAAGATACTATTTCTGGACCCTACGAATACTATATTAAGATAATATAATATTTTAACAGATACTATTTCTAGACCCTACCCTAGGCATTAATTATAAGTTACATATCTTTTGAGCCAATGCCCAGTCAGGTACAGCAAACCCTCTTGTTGGGTACTCAGAGATGACAGAATTTGGTTTTTACCAGGCATATATGGAAGCAAGATTGTAGCAGTAACCCCCTTGCTTCTATCTGTGTTAATGAGATCCCAGGTTAGTAGGATCACATACTGGCCAGATGCAACTGTTGCAGTAGCACACATTAGGGGGTAGATCTGCACGTAAGATTAGGAGATTCCCCCAATCATCGAGGATAAGAACTTGGTGGAATGTAATCAGTCAGCACAAGTGGTCCCTGAGCGTCACCTGCTCAAAATCAAAATCTTTTCATAATCATTCCTTGTCATACATGTCTAAAAATAGCACATAATATCAATCAGTTATAAGCTATGTATCTTCTCATTACATAAAAAATGTCGACATTCTTGGCTGAAAATAGCATATATTCCTGAAGTGTCACAACAGTGCCCCTCCTTGAATCACTTTCCCCTCAAAGCAATTTGAATGCTGGATGTTGCATGGCATTTTTAGCTCTTTCAACAACTTCTTTGAACTGCTCTAAACTGCTTCTCCACGGTCAAATCACCGTATAGATATAGCTTGTATACATCTACAAGAGCTCGCCCATTTTTCATCCATATTCCTTGGACAACGAGATGAAAACAATTTCTTGCCTTTTAACTACCATGTAAGCGTACATCATTGCATTATAACCCACCCCAATAATAAATCCTAATATACTCAATTGTATCCACAAGAAACAGATGATGAAGTCGACAAAATCCACAAAAGAAATCAATGAAAACTCCTTGAAGTTTTGCCACTAGCAGACACTAAGTACATACAATTTGTTCCACTTAAGCACAAAGGCGATTGCTCCTAATGCCCAAGCTGTTTTACCGGTTAGAATAACCCCTGGATCATCTTCATCTTCAATTTATCGGGCTTACCAAGTCTAACAAACACAAGGTATCAAGTAATGTTAGCCCCTCAGCCACTTCTCAGAACATTAAGAGCAATATAGCTGGATTTGTGGTTAATTTTGGTAGTAACGAATGGAAGGCAAAGCAAGAATACAGTAATATGTGGATGACTGGTAATGAAGTGTTTGAGCTACAGAACACATGCAGACAGCACCAAAAAGTTGAGGCTGTCACTGTATGACTTCAGATTAATGATGGTGTGGATGCTGTTAGTTCAACAGTTAATGTAAAGGACAAAATACAATCTTCTTCCTGTGTTCTGTTACCTAAGTTAGAGGTGTTGCACACTTTGATTTCACAACTTGCAGCATTACCTGCACAGGAGATAACACTGCTGGATCCATGTAGAGACATTGAAGGATGAGGAATTCTGTTTGAGAATAATAATTTTAATTTAATGAAAAGGATTTGGATGACAAAAATTGCAGCAAGAAAAATGGAAGATTTTCATTTAATCAGAATCATATGTTGATGCAGAGAGCAGATTTAGTGTTGTTGGAGGGCTTACCACTTGCTGCTGCTCCTTTATGCACAACAGTTGCCATGTAGTTATATGGGTCCGCTATACATATAAAGTGCCATGTTGTTTTAGGGCCTTGTTAAGAAATCATGTTCCGATGGTCATTAGGTCTAGGTATGGAGGAATAGTTGACCGTGTCATGGATATGTAACTCACCAAATTAAGAACCTATTTTTTAGAGTTGGGATACCATTCAAATAAAACATGAATCTAAAACCACAGGGAAGGGCAGCACATGTTTAAGCCTCAAAAAAACTGCATCCCAATTTTTGCCCTGCACAAACAAATGTTTAAAATAACTCCCACAATACCCGAATTTCCGCCCTGCCTTGTGCAAAACTCTATATTCCCACCATAGCAAACTCCTGCACCACCAAAAAAACAAAACCCTAAATTTCCAATACACCAAACAGAAACGCCACAAATGTGTAAATTCCCACCATACCCAAAAGCTAAGGACTCAATTCCTGCCCTGCCGTGTGTAAGTACCCACCACACCAATAGGCAGAGAGCAGAATTCCTGCCCCGCCTAAAAACAAAACCTTAAATTCCCAATACAGCAAACAGAGAAACCCTTATCTGTACCATACCCAAAACAAAACCCAAACACTTACATGTACCAAACCCACAAACAAAACCCTAACGGAGAATAGCAATCCAAGAACAAAAACACATGTGCAAAGCAACGGTCACATTAGGTGATGCAGAAATTCAAAGTAGAACCAACAAGATCAGTACAAGATCATATGCAACATATAAACAAGCACCCAGAAATATCTTCTAAGAGAGAATCCATCGATTATCCCCACGTTCAGTGTACCCAAATTACAAAAATACATCGCCTCAAAACAGGGCACTTTATATATCACTTTCACGACTTTCCTAAAACAAAATCAAAACAAAAACAATTCCTTATCCCTGTTTATCCTCCATCGCGGAGTACAAAGGTTACCAAAGACTACAAGTTGCTCAGAGTTTAACAGATCGTGCAAAAAAACGAACAAAGGAGATCTCGAAATCGAAAACAAAATTAAAACCCTATCATAAACATTGTTCCACAAACAGATCTGCCGCAAAATAGTGGAAAAGACGAGTAAATCCATCCGCGGGACAAAATTACCTCAAATTTTATCGACGAAAGCGTTTACAGAAAACCCTAATAGAAAATGAAAATAGCAATACAAAGAAAGTCGAAGCATACCTTGGAAATTAAGCGATCTAATGCCGGAAAGACCCGATCTGCAACAAATTTGCCTCAAAATTGGTAATTTAAGCCCTTCCAGAAAATAAGAAAAGGGCTAAGCAATACTGATGCTCCTCCGCGTGGAAAACTGCATGTCAACTAAACTATGGTCGGGGTTGAATTTTTATTAAATCGACACAGCTTTTTTCGAAAAACAGGATTTGGGTTTGTCTTTAATACACCGAGCCCTAGGCGGGGCTTACACGTCATAGAGCCAATAATAGGTTGCCATGTCAGCCGTTGAATGCATAGCTGTTTGGGGTCGTGCTTTTTTAATTGAGGCGGCGTCCACTCGGAATCGCGTGACGAGGATGAGGACGACCTTCACCTTCCTCCGCCTCTTCCGAATATATCATCTTAAATGTGGAACCATAGTAACATTAAATTTATGTTATAATGAAAGATTTTAATAACACCCACAAGACCAAGTACTCTATGGGACCAAGAGCATCTCTAAGATTACTCTACATCAACATAATCAATTAGCGGAGGTGGCTGCCCTATAAGAAACTAAATGGTAAGAAGTTTTAACAGTAAACTTTAATTTTATTTGTTTCTAAAGTAGAAAGTGCCCTCTATCAATCATACATTTAATACAATTTTATTATTAATAAAATGGAATGGCTTTGAAAATAGCACTTTTGTTGCTCAACCATGTAGTGTTTAACAAGAGCAAGTTTTGACTCAATGTATGTAAGTGGTCTTTTATGTTCTTTCCGAAAGTCAACGGGTGGTTTGTGATTGCCTATGATCTATCAAAAACTACATGAAGTCATTATGTAGATGGTTGTTGATAAAGTTCCAAGGATAGATGGTTTCCCCTACAAATTCTACCAACTTTTGTGGGACACTAAGCATTCTAAGGCAATGTTCGGCAACATACAATCTCGACCTCATTTACCAAAGTACATGGGATCATGCATAGTGCAAGGAAACTTATTCTTAAAAAATAAGGAAGGGAGATCCTCATATGCCCATGGGTTTTGAGAAGGGATTATCCATTAGTGAATTTAGCCAATGATTGAATATCATGTGACAATTGATAGACACACTAGACGTAGTATGTTATGAGCAAAAATAATATTAGTATCTCTAATGTAATGTTAGATGTCCGAATGTTTTCTTTTTTGTTGAGTTTTTAGAATATTGATAAAGAGGTGCTATAATAGGATCCTATCAAGATGATGACAAGGTAAATCCATGTAGATTATATATTTGGCCATTTGTGTAGCCTTATACTCGATAGCAAGATGTTGAGAAATATCATAATCATTTACAATTGCATTGGAGACATATGTATGAGGGAAGAAGGATTGTCATAAGTAACATCCGTACATTCAAAAATATTATCATTAAAATTTGATACATCTTGTTGCTTTAAATTCACTAAAATGTGTAGACAACTTTGTAATTTGATAACTTATCCTTTTATAATGCCAAGTTTGGATATGTTCCCTTACTAAAACAAATGCTAACATTCATAATCATATTACTATATCTAGTTATCTCTTTCGTGGCATATGTGCACTCTTCTTTGTCATCTATTTGGGAAATATTATTTAATCACAACAATAAACTAGTCATATACATCACTCCACAACTTTCTCTTTTGTATCACATTTCTCTTGTTCGGACCATAAAATTTGGTCGATGTGAAATCGGTCTGGTTCACTTGTATGGTCTTGACCTTTCACATTCTTTGAGTCGAGTTTTCAATTTGAATATCTTTATTGTGTTGTTTCATCTTCCTAGGGCCGACCTTATTAAAATATTTCACCTATAGAAGGATATATAAGCAAGTCAATATCATTTTATAACTCACTTAACACTCTTACAAGCTCCTCTTGTAAATATCCTTCGAAAGCGCTCAAGGTTCTCTAAAATCTTCCTAAATCGGTGGAACATCAATTAAAGCACCCCTACTACAAGTATGAAGCACTCAACTAGGTCAAAGATTCTAGCTTCCTCCATTTCCAAGCATGTAAATATCCTAAAATCATATCTTAAAGAAGAACAAATTCAATCTAAGCATTGTCAAAGGATTTTAAAGGAACAAAGGGTTAGAAGACGCGGTTGAAGCACACCATACCATACTACTACCACACTAGGTACATTCTATATTATACAAACAGCCCACTATCTTTGTGTCACGAGACACAAGGCCACTATACGCACTCCATTTTGCACAATGCAATATTTAAAATACCTAATGATGATTACAAGGATCTCCAAAAACATGACAAGAGGTTTTTAAATGCTCATATTATTCACACAAGCCAACATTTGCCCATTTTTCCTATTTTACCCTTTTCCAGCTCCTTCCAAACTACTTTGGAGAGAAATTTTATGTTATGCTCCTTCTTCGTAACCCTTTACAAACTTGACACGTTATTATCGAAGCGGTTTCAATTGTCATTGTGATGGTTTTGTTTCATGTCGAAGTGGTTTCGTTTCTAACTGCAGTGGTTTTGTGTTGAATAATAACAATTGTCTTCATATAGTAGTTGTGTAACCACCCCCACTAAAAAATCGATGGTTTTGTCATAGGAAAATTGATTTTGTGCATGATTTTTGTTCTAATTTTATACAACATGCACGTTTTGCCTTATTTTTAATCCTGTTTCACTTCTCCTTCCCCACTCCATTTGAGTTCACCACCCAAAGATCTTTTTTTAGCCATAGATCTTTGTTTTGATCTAGAGTTACAATTTGATTAGTTAAAATAATTCCTATTTAGGGAAATTGTGTGCTCATTTGATGCCCCCTCATAATTTTGAAGCTTTTCCAGAGAATACTATTGTTACCATTTTTTGATCCATAGAGAAACCGATGCTAAGGGAAATTATTTCCCATACAAAGCACCCCTAAGGACTTTGCTTGTTGTTGTTATTCACAAAGAGAATACAATGGTTTCATATCGATCTTTTAACCCCCTTGAACCAACCACATATATGTTGATTATTTTACTTTCATGATACATCCAACTTTCGATCTCCCCTCATTGCGGTGCTACCATCACACCAGTCACATTGAACATCAACTGGAGTAGTTTTATTGAGGGTACTAATGAAATAATATAAGCTCATTTACCTTTTATCTTAAAGAAAAAGGTTCAATTTGTATTTAGTTTATTTATCTAGTTAGTATGTTTTAGCTTTATTTTTATTTAGATCTAATCGAAAATTGCTCAAAAAGGAAAGGAAAAAGAAGCTAGATTAGATCTCATTCTAAATTGTATGTTTTATAGCTCGGGTTTTGAGATTATATCTCATTTATATGTACTTAGATTTAGATTAATTTTAAATACTTGTACTTCTCCAAACCATAAAACACTAAAAACAATCTCGACTCTAGATTTATTTCATAATGTAGTCACTAAATCACGCACTTACTATGTACATATAGCCTCTAAATACTTCATTTATATGCATGATTCCTAAGCAAGAGAATTAGTCATTGACAACAATTGTTTTGCTTTGATATTGCTTTTATCCTTCTTATCTTTGTTACTTGTCTTTTTCTGGATTTACACCTTACTATTTTTGCACACTAGTTGACATCCTATTCAACTTTGATTCCATTGTTTTATCTTTCTGGCACCCCATACAAGATAGCTCGTTAAGGACAAGAGCGCCTTGGTCCACTATTGTTCCCTTTGGGCACTTTTTTCCACTTTCTCTCTTTTACTGATTTTTTGGATGTTACTTCTTTCATGTCTTTGTTTACTACCCTAGGTCACCTTTCACTTGTTAATGATGAAACTTAAGTGAAGGAATCATATATATACATGTCTTATTTAACCTCATTAGGAGAAAGCATTCAAGAGGCACATACTATTACAAGGAGTTAATATTTTCTATCTACTACATCAAGGACTACATACTTTTCTGCATAGGATGGTTTATTCTAAATTCCATACCACACATTTGGATTTGGGAGAAAGTAGTTGTAGCTCGTTATCTCTTTGTGCGACTGACACTAGGGCATCCTAGGTCAAGGGGCAATATTTCAATCATGCACACACAAGAACTACATAGATTCTGAAATGTAGTGTAGTGCTCGGTGACAATAACATTGTGGTGACCACCGAGGTCAGTATGACTAAAACATTTACATTATTTTATTCATCTAATGTGTGCTTAATTATTGTGCATGTATCTAGGTTTTTTTCAGGTTATAGGTGTGACATAACAAATCTTATGTGACACACATGAGCAAGGAGCGATATCGGGAGACATATTCTCGAGCACTTCCATGTACACACAAAGATCCGAATGAATGACACTAGCACCTGGGCGGCCTTGTCCCCTTCTAGGTGCTCATATCCCTAAGATCGTCACTTTCTAGAATCATACACAGAGCTAATACAATCCAGAATTTGCCTTTCCAACCTATTCATCAATCCAAACATGCAAATGAACAAGATAAGTCATTCTCCAAACCTTATCTATCACACTTGTTTGAATTTCCTTTGATGTGATATTGCTTTTTTTATTATATATATATATATATATATATATATATATATATATATATATATATATATATATATATATATATATATATATATATATATAATCAACATGTCCTTACATTAGATTTAATTTTGATAAATCACATAGACTCTAATCAATTACTTCAAAACCCACTTACGACTTTTTGTCACCCTCAAAATTCCCCTCATTTTTCAAGTCAAGTTTTGAAAATTGTGAGTTGGTACCTGTTATCCCAATTTTACCCCCTGGTGAAATTGATCAAACACGACCCCGTACATAAGAAAATCGGAAGGGTTGGTTTAATCATGCAAGCCCACATTCCAAATCCAACAATGAAGGGGCAGGGTCGGCGAAGGAGACCAACGGCATCAAAGGAGATCAGAGCGCATAGGAGAAAATGGAGAAAGGCAGTGTTCAATCGAGGCTCGAATCGGCTAAGTATAGAAGGACCACGGAAGGTGTCATATGTCTCTTCGACGCACTTTTGGTATGGTGCACAACCACGGAGACCCTAAACATACGCAGCCCTCCATGTGGTCCAAGTCCGAAAAGACAAAGTCACCATTGAATCGACTAAGTTTAAAGAGTCGGTGGAAGCCTCCATGTGTCCTAATGACGCACCTCCAAAGGTCAAGTTCAAAGCAGGATCCTAAGTGAGCACAAACTCTCCACGTGCCTCATCGATGTAAATTCAAAAGGCGCGCCCAAAGAGAGACCCTAAACTTGCGCTAGCTCTCCACGTGTCCAAGGTCCAGAAAAGGAACATAGCCAACTGTTTAATTAACTAAGTATAAGAGGGCTCACAGCGAAGCCTCCACGTGCCTCATCGGCGTAACTTCATAAGTGAGACCCAAGGGACAGACCCCAAATGAGCACCAGCCCTCCACGTGCCTCATCGGCGTAACTTCAGAAGTGAGACCCAAGGGACAGACCCCAAATGAGCACCACCCTCCACGTGGTCAAAGCCTCAAAAAGTTAAATCGGCCATTGAAAAGTCTAAGGCCAACAGAGACGGCGCCACATGTCTCATCGACGCACCTTCAAGGGTCAAAGCCAAAGGTGGTTCCCCAAACAAGTGCCAACTCTCCACGTGTCTAGGGTCCAACAGAAGTCAAAAGGGGTAGAACCGACCATTGAATTGGATAAGGAAAGGAGAACTAGTGGAAAGCCCCACGTGTCCCTTCGGCACTCTTTCAAGGGGCGAATCCAAAAGTAGGTCCCAAATGTGTGCCAGCTCTCCACGTGTCTCGGTCAGCAAAACGTCTCCGCCAACGGGAGGGACTTAGGCAGAATACAAAGGAAATTGAGTGGGCCCACACACAACGCCACGTGTCCAACGGCATACTTCCAAAGGTCAAGTCCAAACAGAGTCTCCAAATGAGCGGAAGCCTCCATGTGTCCCGAGTCAAACATAAAGCCTTTGCCAAATAGAGGGACTTAGTCAAAACACAAAAATACATAACAGGCCTACAAAGGGACACATGGCCATGTTTCAAGTCAAGGCGGGAAGGCAGATCGTCGAGAGAACTTTGAAGATTTTGGCTTTATTGCCAAAAGGGATAAATTCAAATGTTGAGCCCACATCGAAAGTCAAAGCAGAGAGGCGGGTTGTCGGGACACTTTAGGAATTTTGGCTTTGTTTCCATAAAAGGCGTAAAGTGATAAAGTGAACCGTGACCCCACTCATACCAAGGGATAAAGTCAAATGTTGAGCCCACATCGAAAGTCAAAGCGGAGAAGCGAGGTTGGCAGAGAACTTTGAGATTTTGAGCCTGTTTCCAAAAGAAGTAAAATTATAAAATGAATCACGACTCTGTTACCACTCGGGCAAAGCCACATGTCAAACCTAAACCAAAAGTGAAGTTACAAGGCTGCGGGGATGTGGGGAACTTTTTCACTTTTACATCTTTTACGCTAAAGGCGCAATTTCAATTTCGGGCCCATGGATCCATTTTGCAAAAATTACATTTTCGCCATTTTTGTACGGATTCAATTCAAATATTCAAATGAGCATAACTTTCACTCCAGTGCTCAAAATTTGACAAATTTGGTACCGTTGGAAAGATATCAACATCCTCTATGCCATAGAAGCATAAAATATTATTTTCAGCAGGCTTTGATGGGTGAAAATCTAGGAAAGTCTTTCAAGCCATTAATACAGGATCCAATTACTTCAACTACCCAAATCTAATCTGATTTTCCATCCTTCCTTCTCCAACATGCCAAACATACATGAAGAACTGACTTGGATGTCTTGATTTGGGTGAAAATCTAGAAAATATCTTTCACGCCATTAATATGTGATCCGATTGCTTCAACTAGATTAGATTTGATCTGATCTTCCATCCTTCCTTCTTCAGCACACCAAAGACATGCAGAACCAAACTTGACAGATTGCAGTGAATTTGCGGGCATCATTGATGGTTGGTGGTTAAGCTTTGAAATCAAATTTCTTTCCTTCTCTTCTTCTCCTCTCTTCGCTTCATCTATAAATGTAAGAGCTTGGCTCATTGCAAATGTTGGACTCTGATACTTTTGAAGTGTAAATAGAATCGAAAGCAATCAATACAAAAGAATTTCCCCTTTCTCTCTATCTTCATCTATTGTCTCTTCTTGCTTGCCTGAAATATGTGGATCATTTATCTTCTGTAATAAGAAACTTTGTGTTCTTATTGATATGATTTCTAGAACTTTGTGTCTATGGAATGATATCTTATGTTGTGAATGTGAATGATTTTGTTCTGTATCACCTTTTCTCAGTACGTATAAGGTTATACTCTGCTATCTATATTTCCTAAAAGTACTTGTTATATTATGCTCTTTCCTTTCTTCAATTTCTTCCATTTGTTTGTATTGATAAGCTATTTTGGTAAAAAACATTTCAAGATGTCAGAAGTCCAACCTTAAGATGAAAGTTGTACATTTGTATATAAGCTTTGCTACTTGCTTTCAATAAGGGAACCTCTCCCATAAAGAGGAGGGACTTGTTGTCCCCTGACTATGGTTTTGTTAAAGTACCATTTTAAAACCCAACAATTTTTGGTGACTCCACTGGGGATTTCGTTTCAACGTATCCCTTTCTAAAATAACTTCAAGATCTTTTTCGGTCTCGACTCTACAATATACACATGGGAAGAAAGATCTCGGGGTTGAAGATTCTCATTTTCAACTTCTGGAGCAACAAAACTTCTCTCTTCTTCTAGCAAGAAGGAACAGAGGAAATTGTTCTGCAAGCACACCTCCTATTAAAGATAGAAATTCCAAGAATAACATTCCTCCATAAAAACTCAGCCCTAATCTTCTTTCTCTGATAATTGTTGGTGTTTTAGTTCCCCTTCAGAAAATCTTCCCACATATGGCAACACCTTTGCCTTGGGGACAATGGATTGGGCCTCTTGATCTTCCTCGACCATTGCATGAGTTACCCAGGAGTAGTAGGAAAGGTTTTCCTAAATTCTAAGGTGATGGGAAGGTACACCCAGATGAACACATTGCAGCCTTCAACGTTGCATGTGGGATTCTTGGGATTGAGCATGAAGATGTTTCGTCAGGGCTCTTTGTCAAAACATTACAAGATAATGCTACTTGATTGGTTCTATCATCTTCTGTAGGGTCAATTACTTGATTGGACCACCTTGACAACTTCGGTTTGAGCAACGTTTCAAAACTGCTGAAGATGTACATGCTCTCTTGGCTCAAATTTCTCATATCAAGAAGGAACCACATGAGCCCATGAGAGAATTTATGGCCAAATTCAACAAGCTCATTCATAAAATTCCACAGAACACTCGTCCTGTAGATCAAATCCAAAAATGCTTCTTCCTTAATGCTCAGTTACCTAAAGTAAGTTATGCACTAAGGAGAGCTAACCTTACAACTTTGGATGTTGATCAACGTTTGGCTATTAGTGTTGAGGATGATTTAATCATGTTTGGTAAATTGAAAAGAGAACCCTCCAAGTCTAAAGCATCCTCCTCTTCCTCTCCTAGAGCCAATTCAGATCAGTTAGTGCAGAAGTTGGCAAATGATCTCATTGCCATCAAAAAGTAATTGGCTCAACATACTCCTTATCAAGATATTCCAAGAAGGAATTTTTAGCCTAGGAACCGTTACCTCCTTCTCAGAATAAATTGGCTATTGAAGGCCCACTTATCAAGGTTCTAATCAATGTAACTTGTGAAGTTCAAGAACCTGATGATGAGGAGTTTAATGAAGACTTTGAAGACCCAGAGGAAGAGGTTGATGAAGAATAGGAGGAACTTGGTGGATCTCAAGCTCATTTCCTCACCACTGAAGGTATGGATGATAAAGATGAATATGATGAAAGAGTGGCAGATATGAATAGTGAGTCATATGTTGTTATGAATCATAACAAATGAACATAAAAGAAAAAGTGATGCATCCTGCTAAGAAATCCAAGGAGTTTCCTATAACTATTCTAGTGGTTGCAAGAAGAGGAGCTCTTATTCCCACTGCCTCCATGCAAAAGGTGAGTAATGTTAATCCTCCTCCTTCTACCTCTATTTCCAAAACTTCTTGTCCTTCAATTCCTAAAGTTGATAAATCAAAAGTTTCTCCTGTTCCTAGTAGTGATGCCCCATCCACCTCCGGGTCTTTTGATATCATTGATCACCTCAAAAAGACCAAAATCCAAATTTTAGAGGCAGAGTTTTACCAAACCCATCCAAAAGCCTTTGCTAAAATGGTAAAATTTGTCAATTCCAAATCTAAAGCCTCATCCAATACTTCTAAAGGTCTTTTTCCCACTCCCTCTTCCTCACCTCAACCAAGCCTTGTGGCTGCAGTCACTTCCCCTAATGAGAAAATTGAACCATTCTATGTGACTCTCCTCATAGCTGGCCATAAACTTAGTAATTGTGTTATAGACTCAGGAGCATCAGACAATGTAATGCCTACAAAAGTAGCTCATGCTTTGGGCCTGAATCTAACACGTGCCTTTGGTTCCTGCTATTCCATGGAGAGTAGAAAAGTGCCTTTGGTTGGAAGGATTAAAGATGCACAAGTAGCCTTCACTACTTTTCTAGAGAAAAGGGTCTTAGCCACTATTTTGGTTGTTGATATTCCTCCCTCATATGGTATGTTGCTGAGTAGGAATTTCTATAAAGAGGTAGGAGGTGAAATTCAGATGGACTGGTCACATGCTTTGATCTGGTTAATGGAAAAATAAGAAAGTTGTTACCAGAAAAGAAAATTGAGTATATTGTGCAAAAGACTGATGATCCAAAAGCAAAAATACTCTATGAAGATATAGGGCATGACAACTATATGATCATGTCAGAGGATGAGGCAAGTCTTCCTAAGGGAGTGATTCATGATCCTAATGGAATTTGGACTTTGGAGTTTGATGGAAGTTGCTCTTCAGCTGGTTTTGGAGATGGTGTGGTGTTAATCTCTCCAGAAGGGAAGATTCATCCATTTTCTTTCAAGCTTCATTTTGAAAATACAAATAATATAGTTGAGTATGAGGCTCTCATCCTTGGGTTGAGCATGGAAAAATAAATAGGAGTAAAGAATCTTTGTGCTCGTGGTGATGTAGAGTTGATTGTGAAATAGGTAAGGGATCTTTACCAAGTCAAGAATAGGAGATTGAAACATTATAGAAATCTTGTTTGGGATTCCATTGAATTCCTTGATGCTTTCTCAATTAAAGTTGTGCTAAGAGAAAAAAGAATACTAGACCTGATTCTCTAGTCTGTCTCAGGATCTTTGTTGATTCCTCATCCAGATTTCTCTCAAGAGAAATTTACCATTGAAATGATTCATAGGCCTAGTGTGTCGGATAATGCAAGCAACTGGCAGGTTTTCAATGATGATCAACACTTTCTCTCTTTCTTGGAGCTTAAAGATAACTTCAATCAATTATATTTTGAAGGAAGTGAAAATCCTAGAGAATATGTGTTCTTCAAAATGCAGAGAACATGGAGTTTCCCTCAATCCTAAGAAGTATGTCTTTTGTGTTACTGAAGGCAAGTTATGGGGCATATTGTTTCCAAAGAAGGGATCAAGATAGATCCAGAAAGAGTTCAAGCAATCCAGCAGATTCCTCTTCCCACAAGCAAAAAGGGTGTTCACTCTTTCTTTGGCAAGATAAATTTCTTGAGGAGATTCATTCTAGATTTTGTAGAATTGACTATGAGTGTTGCTCACATGATGAAAGGAAAGCAAAAATTTGGTTGGAATTCGAGGGTAAAGAAGCATTTGAAGGTATCAAGAAAGCCATTGCTAGAACCCCCATCTTAGCATGTCCTGATTTTAGCAAAGATTTTATTATCTATTGCTATGCTACAGAGAGTACCTTGGTTATTGTGCTAACTCAGAAAATTATAAGGATCATGAACTTCCAATTGCCTTCATGAGCTATGTTCTAAAAGCTCATGAATTGAAATATACTATGATGGAGAAACATGCTTTTGTAGTGGTCAAAGCTATCAAGTAGTTTTGTTTTTATATTCTTAATTCTTACTCTGTTGTGCTTGTACTTGATACAACCATCAAGTCCATTCTTACACAACATGAGTTTAGAACTAAGAGAGGCAATTGGGTAGCAAAAGTCCAAGAATATGACCTTGATATCAAGCCAACTAAGCTAGTCCGGGTAAAGGCCTATGTGAGCTTATTCTTTGAAGGAGGATGATGTAGAATTGTCTAATGAAGCGATTGATGTTCATGTTGTTCTCTTCCTCAGTTCAACAAATGAGTGGTATGTTGATATTGCACATTTTCTTACTTATGGATAGTGTCCATCCCATTTGAGTGCCAAGGAAAAATATATATTAAGTTAAGGTCTGCATAATATGTATTATGGGAAAATATTTTATTCAAGCGAGGTATATATGGAAGATTCCTTAAATGTGTGGACAAAGAGCAACAAAAGAAGTTGTTTTCAGATTTTCATGATCAAGCTTGTGGAGGGCATTTCTCTTATTGTCACTGCCTATAAAATCCTTTGTGTAGGGTACTATTGGTCTACATTGTTCGAGAGATGCATCGAAACGGGGTAGGTAAGTGTGAAGCTTGTTAGACTTTTGTTGGGAGACCTAAGTTGGTTGCTTTACCACTCAAACTAGTAGTGATTGATGAGCCTTTTCAACAGTGGGGATTGGATTTCATTGGAACTCTTAACCCACCTTCCAGTGTTGGACATACTCATGTGCTAACTACTACAGATTACTTCACAAAGTGGGTAGAGGCTATTCCAGTCAAAAGCACTACTTCTAAGGTGGTGTGTAATTTCATCAAGGAGAACATCTTGATAAGGTTTGGGGTACCAAAAAAATTGTAATTGATAATACTTCCAATTTTTATTCTTCTGAGATGATGGATTTCTGCTATGGCTATGGAATTTCCCTTGCTCATTCTTTAGATTATTATCCTCAAGGGAATGGACAAGTAGAATCAACAAATAAGAATCTAGTAACCATCGTTGGAAGCTTGTCAATGACTCTCAAAGGAATTGGCACAAAAAGCTCTATGATGCTCTCTGGGCAGATATAATTTCACCCACAAGAGAAAGTGGGATGTCTCAATTCCAGGTGGTATATGGTGTTGAAGCTCAGCTGCCAGTAACAATGGAATTACCATCCTTGCACTTAATGTAGGCTATTAAAGATACAAGTTTCATCAGTTCCTTGGACAAGAGGATCATGTATCTCCAGAAGCTGGATGAAGACAAGATGTAGGTTTTGATAGGATCTCAACTCATCAACTGAAGGTGAAAGCTTTGTTTGATAAGAAGGCTAGACCCAGATATTTTCAAGTGGGAGACATTGTTCTATTGTGGGACAAAAGACATGAACCTCGAGGAAGCCATAGTAAGTTTGATTCTCTTTGGCTTGGTCCTTTCAAAATCAGACACTTTGCTGGAGAAAATTCTTTCTACTTGGATTACATGGATGGATCTCCTCTCCCACTTCCTTATAGTGGGTAATATTTAAAGTTGTTTAAGTCCTAGGTGATTAGGCAATCCTTTTGTATATAATATGTGTTGTGTTTTGTTTTTGTCTTTCCTTTTTGGCGTGTTTCCCTTCCGCGTGTGTTGTCTTTTGTATTGGTTTTGCCTTTGACTCTATTTTCCCAATGGATAAGGCACTAGTCTGCTTTCCCAGAGTTTTCTATGGTTCTTGATCTTGCCTCATTCCTTTGTCCTAGCCAAGTCATCCCCAAAAAGAGCCAATTATTGTCACCCTCAAAATTCCCCTCATTTTTCAAGTCAAGTTTCGAAAATTTTGAGTTGGTGCTGTTATCCCAATTTTGCCCCGGCAAAAATTAATCAAACACGACCCCGCACATAAGAAAATCAGAAGGGGTAGTTCAGTCATGTGAGCCCACATTCCAAATCCAACAATGAAGGGGCAGGGTCAGAAGGAGGCCAATGATGTCAAAGGAGATCAGAGCACGCAGGAGAAAATGGAGAAAGGCAGTTTTCAATTGAGGCCCGAATCGACTAAGTATAGAAGGACCGTGGAAGGTGCCATGTGTCTCTTTGGCACACTTTTGGTATGGTGCACAACCACGGAGACCCTAAACATGCACAAGCCCTCCATGTGGTATGAGTCCGAAAAGACAAAGTTAGCCGTTGAATCGACTAAGTGTAAAGAGTCGATGGAATCCTCCATGCATCCCAATGACGCACCTCCAAAGGTCAAGTTCAAAGCAGGATCCTAAGTGAGCGCAAACTCTCCACATGCCTCATCGGCACAAATTTAAAAGGTGCAACCCAAAGAGAGACCCTAAACTTGTGCCAACTCTCCACGTGTCCAAGGTCCGAAAAGGGACAGAGCCGACCGTTTAATTGACTAAGTATAAGAGGGTCGGTAGAAGCCTCCACGTGCCTCATCGGCGTAACTTTAGAAGTGAGACCCAAGGGACAGACCCCAAATGAGCGCCAACCCTCCATGTGGTCAGAGCCTAAAAAAGTTAAATCTATCGTTAAAAATTCTAAGGCTAGTGAACGGCATCACGTGTCTCATCGATGCACCTTCAAGGGTCGAAGCCAAAGGTGGTTCCCAAACAAGCGCCATCTCTCTACATTTCTAGGGTCCAATAGAAGTCAAAAGGGACATAACCGACCGTTGAATTGGCTAAGGAAAGGAGAACTAACAAAAAGCCCCACTTGTCCCTTCGGCGCTCTATTAGGGGTTGAATCCAAAAGCGAGTCCCAAACGTGCGTCGGCTCTCTACGTGTCTCGGGTCGGCGAGAATGTCTCCGTCAACGGGAGGGACTTAGGCAGAATACAAAGGAAATGAAGTGGGCCCATGCACGATGCCATGTGTGTAACCTGCAATGTGCACCTCCAAATGTCAAGTCCAAATAGAGTCTCCAGATGAGTGAGAAGCCTCCACGTGTCCCAGGTCAGACATAAAGCCTTCGCCAAACAAAGGGACTTAGTCAAAACAAAAAAATATAGAACATGCCCGCAAAGGGACACGTGGCCATGTTTCAGGGCAAGGTGAGAAGGTGGATCATCAGAGCATTTTGAAGATTTTGGCTTTATTGCCAAAAGGGATAAAGTCAAATGTTGAGCCCGCATCAAAAGTCAAAGCGTAGAGGTGGGTTGTCGGGACACTTTAGGAATTTTAGCTTTGTTTCCATAAAAGGCATAAAGTGATAAAGTGAATCTGCGGCCCCACTCATACCAAGGGATAAAGTCAAATGTTGAGCCCACATCGAAATTCAAAGCGGAGAAGTGGGTCACAGAGAACTTTGAGATTTTGAGCCTTGTTTCCAAAAGAAGTAAAATTATAAAGTGAGCCGCGATTCTGTTACCACTCAGGAAAAGCCACATGTCAGACCTACAGCAAAAGTGAATTTGCGGGGCTATGGGAAAATTTTGCACTTTCATATCTTTTGCACTAAAGGCACAATTTCAATTTCAGGCCTCATGGATCCATTTTGTGAAAATTGCATTTTCGCCATTTTTGTACGAATTCGATTCAAATATTCAAATGAGCATAACTTTCACTCCAGTGCTCAAAATTTGACAAATTTAGTACCATTGGAAAGATCTCGACATCCTCTACGCCATGGAAGCATAAAATATCATTTTCAGTAGGCTTTGATGGGTGAAAATCTAGGAAAGTCTTTCAAGCCATTAATATAGGATCCAATTGCTTCAACTACCCAGATTTGATCTAATTTTCCATCCTTCCTTCTCCAACATGCCAAACAAACATGACGAACTTACTGGATGTCTTGATTTGGGTGAAAATTTGGAAAACATCTTTCATACCATTAATATGTGATCTAGCTGCTTTCAACTAGATCAGATTTGATCCGATCTTCCATCCTTCCTTCTTCAGCATGCCAAAGACATGCAGAACCGCACTTTGACAGATTGTAGGTGAATTTACAGGGGGCATTGATGGTTGGTGGTTGAGCTTCCAAATCAGATTTCTTTCCTTCTCTTCTTCTCCTCTCTTTGCTTCATCTATAAATGTAAGAGCTTGGCTCATTGCAAATGTTGGACTCTGATACTTTTGAAGTGTAAATATAATCGAAAGCAATCAATACAGAAGAATTTCCCCTTTCTCTCTATCTTCATCTATTGTCTCTTCTTGCTTGCTTGAAATTTGTGGATCATTTATCTTCTATAATAAGAAACTTTGTGTTCTTATTGATATGATTTCTAGAACTTTGTGTCTATGGAATGATATCTTATGTTGTGAATGTGAATGATTTTGTTCTGTATCACCTTTTCTCAATACGTATAAGGTTATACTGCTATCTATATTTCCTAAAAGTACTTGTTATATTATGCTCTTTCCTTTCTTCAGTTCTTCCATTTGTTTGTATTGATAAGCTATTTTGGTAAAAAACATTTCAAGATGTCAGAAGTCCAACCTTAAGATGAAAGTTGTACATTTGTATATAAGCTTTGCTACTTGCTTTCAATAAGGGAACCTCTCCCATAAAGAGGAGGGACTTGTTGTCCCCTGACTATGGTTTTGTTAAAGTACCATTTTAAAACCCAATAGTTTTTGCGACTCTGCTGGGGATTTCATTTCAACGTATCCCTTTCTAAAACAACTTCAAGATCTTTTTCGGTCCTGACGACTCTACGATATACACATGGGAAGAAAGCTCTTGGGGTTGAAGATTCTCATTTTCAACTTCTGGAGCAACAAAAATTCTCTCTTCTTCCAGCAAGAAGGAACAGAGGAAATCATTCTGTAAGTACACCTCCTGTTAAAGACAGAAATTCCAAGAATAACATTCCTCTATAACAACTCAGCCCTAATCTTCTTTCTTTGATACATGCGGATGTTTAGGTTCCCCTTCGATAATCTTCCCACAAATGGCAACACCTTTGCCTTGGGGACAATGGATTGGGCCTCTTGATCTTCCTCAGCCATTACATGAGTTGCCAGAGTAGTAGGAAAGGTTTTCCTAAATTCGAGGTGATGTGAAGGTACACCCATATGAACACATTGCAACCTTCAACGTTGCATGTGGGATTCTTGGGATTGAGCATGAAGACATTTACGCCGGGCTCTTTATAGAAACATTGCGGGATAATGCTATTGATTGGTTATATCATCTTCTTGTTGGGTCAATTCATCGATTGGAACACCTTGAATCTCCTCCAATTTCACTTTCCCATCCTCCAATACAGCCGTATGAAGTGATAACTCAATCCGAATGTGTTTCATTCTAGAATGAAACACCAAGTTATTTTCCAAATGAATTTCACTATGATCACATCGAATAATTTTCAATCATCTTGCTCCTTTCCCAACTCTTCCATGAACCTCGCTTATCCATATCATCTATTTACACTCTGTAGTTGTAACATACTCTTCCTCTGTAGTAAACAAAGCCACAACTTTTTACAATCTTGATATTCAACTAACTGTCATCCCACCTACTCAAAATATATCCAGTGAATTCTCCTTCTACCATTCAGATCTCCACCATATCCAAATCAACATAGCCACATAAAGAAATATCCAAACCTCCATAGCATAACTTCATGCTAGATGTCCCTCTTAAATACTTGAGTATCCATTGGACTGATTTCCAATGATGGTTACCTGGATTGGCCATAAATCTACTCACAACTACCACTACCTATGCAATGTCTGGTCTGGTACAAACCATAGCATACATGAGACTCCCAACTTCTAAAGCATATGGTACTCATGTCATGTATTTGACCTCCTCATGTGATGAAGGACACCGATCTTTAGTCAATTTAAAGTGTCCAACCATATGTGTACTTACAGGTTTTGAATTCTGCATTAAAAACCTTTCTAACACCTTGGAGATATTATCCTTCCGAGAAAAATACAATTTCTTATTCTTCCTGTCTCTATGTATTTGCATGCTAAGGATTCTTTTTGCAGCTCTTAAATCCTTCATAGCAAATGTGTGAGCTAGCTTTCCCTTAAGCTCACCAATGTCTTGCATACTAGATCTTACAATAAGCATATCATCCACATACAATAAAAAAATAATATAGCTCCCATTTTCAATCTTCTTAAAATAAACACAATGGTCAAATTCACATCTTAAGTAACCATGCTCATGCATGAAACTATCAAACCTCATGTACCATTGCCTTGGAGCTTTCTTGAGCCCATATAGGCTCTTTTTCAACCTACACACTAATTTCTCCTTACCCTTGACTTCATACCCAAGTGACTGTTGCATATAAATCTCTTCATCCAAATCACCATGAAGGAAATCCATCTTCACATCTAGTTGCTCTAAATGCAAATCATCTACTGCAACTAAACTCAATACAATACGAATAGAAGTCATCTTTACAATAGGAGAAAATATTTCACCAAAGTCAATACTTGCTTTTACATGTAAATCCTTTTACTACAAGCCTTGCCTTATACCTTTTCTGTCCACCCTCTTCTTCCTTGATCCTGTAAACCCACTTATTTTACAATGTCCTCTTACCTACTAACAACTTAACCAAATCCCAAGTCTGGTTTTATTCCAAGGAGTCCATCTCCTCATCCATGTCATGCTCCCACTGTACATGGGTATCATCCTACATTGCTTCTTCAAAACTTTTTGGTTCACCATTATCAGTCAATAATAAATAAGATAGAGAAGGTGTAAATATTTCTAGAGGTTTACTTACCCTTTGTGACCTTCTCACATGAGTTTGGGGTATCGAGGCTCATTCTGGACCTCCTAGACATTTGTTTCCAATTATGACAGTGATCAACACCGGTCACCTGTAACCGACGTTGGTTTTGTTAACCGATGTCGGTTTGGCTCTTCTCAGAATCGAGCATCGGTTCAACTTACCGATGTCGGTCAGGGGTCAACCGACATTGGTTATTATGTAACCCTGTAGGTATGAGTTTTAAATATGAGAGTTCATTTTCATTCACAAACTTCTCAATTGGTTCGTCCTTGGGTACCAAAATTTGATCCATATACATTCTCTTTTCATTCCATTCAATGTCATGACTCCTAATAATTTTAAAATTCTCTAAATCCCAAAATAGAATTTGAAATCACCAAATCCATAACCAATGAAAGTGCATCTCTTGGATTTTGCATCCAACTTTTTCTATTTTCCTTATTAATATGCACAAAAGCTTCTAAACCAAAAAAATTAATAAAATAAAGATCTACCTCTTTTTCGGTCCAAGCTTCCTCTGGTATTCCTCCATTTAGTGAACTTGAAGGCCCATTGTTCATCAAATAAACCATTATATCAATCGTCACGCCCAAAATTGCAAGGGCAATCCAACATGTATCCTCATACTTCTAGCACATTCCATGATTGTCATGTTCATTCTTTCTGCAACACCATTCTCTTGTGGTGTTCTTGGAACCGTCCTTTCTCTACGTATTCCATTCACTGAACAATAATAATTGAAATCCTTGTTATAATATTCACCATTATTGTCGATCTAAGGTACTTTAACTTTGAATTTGATTCATTCTCAACAACAACTTTCCATCTTTTAAAAGTCTCAAAAACATCAGATTTATATTTAATACAATAAACTCATACCTTTCTTGTAGCATCATCAATGAAAGTAACATAATACTGGGATCCTCCATGAGAAGCTACCTGGGCTAGTCCCCACACATCTGAGTGTACAAAATCTAATTTCTGCTCCTTCTTAGTTGCCCCAACTTTGAGAAATCTCACTCTCTTTTACTTTCCAAAGATACAATGCTCACATAAATCAAGATCTAAATCTTTCAAATGTGATAACTTACCCTTAGCCTTTAAGATCTACATTCCTTTTTAACTCATATGTCCTAACTGATTATGCCACATGCATGCATCTGAATCTGAAGTAGATAATACAGAAAAGGAATTAGTAACATAGGTAGATAAATATAACATTCCTACCTTATTGCCTCTTGCCACAACAAAGGCACCCTTGGTGACTTTTCAAGAGTCTAGATGTGAATGTAACCATGCAACCAATTTCACTTAGTTGCCCTGCATAAATAAGATTCCTCCTAAGGCTTGGCACATGCCTCACATCTTTTAATACCCATGTATTTCCATTCTGCAATTTTAGATGAACTTCCCCTTTACCAGTAATATTGTAAGGTTCATCATCACCCAAATAAACATGCCCAAAATTTCCTGGACATAATTTTTGAAATAACCCTTATTAAGGGTTACATGGAAAGAAGCTCTTGAATCTAAAACCCAAGATTCTATTCTATTATCCAAAGAAAGAATAAGAGCATCTTGCATTACCTCTCTGCTGCAATATTTTCCTCTTTACCTTTGTCTGGGTGTTGGTTCTCTTTATCCTTTGACCAACAATCTTTCTTTGCATGTCCTTTCTTTCCACAATTCCAATAGGTAATTCCCTTACCTCTGGATTTAGATATGTCATTCCTTGACTTTGATTTCTCATTATTCTTACTCTTGGATCTCTCCTTCTACCTACCTCTACTTTCTACATTCAAAGCATTCCCAGATGATGATTCCTCTGTACTTTTCTTGTGAATTTCTTCATTCAAGATTATACTAACCACATCATCAAACTTCAAAATATTATTAGCAGATGTTGTATTACTAACAACCATTACCAAGTTATCCCAACTATCAGGAAAAGAACATAAGAATAAGAGTGCTTTCACTTCATCATCAAATGAAATATCAATCAATTTACAATAGATCGAAAATCATTCAAATGAATAGATGCAGATCCACCTTCATGCATCTTAGAACTAAATAGTTTCTTCATCAAATAAAATTTATTTGAAGCACTAGATTTTTCATATAAATTAGCAAGAGATTTCATTAACTCTACCGTAGATGTCGCTTCTGTAATATTAGAAGCCAAAGATGTTGCTAGGCTCAATCTTATAGATCCCAAAGCCTTTCTATCAAGAATATTCCATTCTTCATTAGTCATCTTCGTAGGTCTAGACTTTTCATCCAACGGTAAGTACAAATCTCTTTGATACAGATAATCCTCAATCTGCATCTTCCATAATTGATAATTTCAATCGTCAAACTTCTCTACCTTGTATTTGTTTTCTTCTACCATTGTTGTAGCTCCCACTCAATCGAAAACCCTCTGTGACTAAATCTTTCAACACACAAAACCCTAAAAAAACTCTCGATACTAGTTGTTGGGATTAGCACACAGGTTAGTCAGATAATATATCGATCTAAGCATACATGTAATAAAAGCAAATATTCTACTAGAAGAAATATACAAAATAAGAGATATAAATCAACACCAGATTTAACATGGTTCACCCAGTGTAGGCTACATCCACCAAGAAACAAGCCAATCTATTATCCAAAGCTTTCGAATATATACAATGAAGATTTATAATCTTCCACACCTCTCACGATGTATAGTACTTTCTTTATCTCAAACTTCTCCTTCTTTAAGAATTCTCTCTCTTATGATTATTTTCACAATAATCACTAACTCTCTCTTCTAACCCTAGCTTTCTAGCTTATAAATACCTTATACAAACTTAGGGCACTTAACCATGTAATTACAATCAATAGATCTGCTTTAATACTAAAATTATATCTAATTCTCGTGAGTTAAATAAAACACTCACGTACGTATACGCAATCTTGCTGGTTAGCCCTAATTGATGACGGTTCCTACTTGCCTGACCGATGCCGGTCATAGGTGACTGATGTCGGTCCCTTCATAACCAATGTCGCCATCGTGTCTTCCAAAGAAGTTGATATAGCATGCTAAACTGAAGTAATTGAGTTCCACATCTCAACACATTAGATTAAGCAAGGAAGGAATGTAAAATTGGTAAATAACCCTATCACCAAAGGAAGAAGTACAACATTTCAAGAAGAAGAATGTTTCAACCCTAGGGAGAAGAGGTCCTTCTATCGAGATGAAGGAGATTAAGGTGCATACTGAACCCAAGGTAAAAATCCTTTTGTTTTTAATGATGAATTGTTGGTGTATTGGCTAGAAAATATTAGTGTGCAAATATAAGAAAACAAAATACAAATTTTTCTCATATTCTAATCCTTTTAGCAAATACTCTAGATTGAGTAAAGGATACAAAGGATAGATATTCAATACCTACACTTACCAATCAAATGCAATGTTCCTCCTTTGTTATGTTGGATTTTCTCATGGATGTTGTCGATTGCTTTAGATTTTGTGGAGTTACTTTGTAACACCTCCCCGATTGATTGCTAATTTGCTATGGACGTTTGTTGGCTTTGCAAGAGAGTAATGGAGAGATCTTTAGGAATTTCAACAACACTCAGTTATATTCTCCAAAGTTTTTTTTTTCATGGAGGATGAGAGCTAAATTTATAGCTTGAGAGAGAGAAAATGGAGGGTCAAGATTGATCCAAGTAGGATAAGAATCGATTATGGTGAGGATTGATGAGAAGAATTGAGGATTCTATAATTTGAGAGAATCCTCCATTGAATTTAAAATTCAATGGAAGGAGGGAGTTTTATTTGAATTTTTAAATTTAATGGAGGGAAGTTTAGAGAGGCTTCTAGAAATAGAAGCCTATAGATTTAGAGGTGGAGAATTTGATTAGCTTAGGGTTAGTCTAGGCTAATAAAAGATTATATGGAGTTGTAGGTGTATGTTGGTGTAGAGTAGGTGGGTAGGTGGGTGTAGGAATATTAAATTCCTAGAAAATGATAATAGGATTAATAGTGATATAATAAGATATTAATAATGAATTAAAGGATTAAGGATGAGATGGGATTATTGGGTGAATAATGAGAATAATTGAGATAAGGATATATATGATAATAAGGATTAATAATAATTAATCTTCAATTAATTATTATATGGTTAAGATGGGAGTTGTAATAATGAGTTAGCGATAATGGGGGTATTAATAATGTTCAATAAGTATTTTATTTATTAATAATTATGTCAAACATTTTACATGTCTACATTTTGCCCATCTTTGAAGTGTTATTTGCAAAGTAATGACCATTCAAAGAAAGAGAGATTGTAGATGAGGTGATGCCCCTCGAGGGGTCGGAGAAAAATGAGTCGGTGACCACTCGAAAGGAAGAGAAGGTCATGTTAGTGGGAGTATAGAAAGTGATGAAATTAGGAGAAATAGGATGCCCCAGCCAAGGGAGTCAAATGATAAGATGCCCTAGTGAAGGGGGTTGATTGATTGATTAGATGTCCAAGCCAAGAGGATGAGCTTGGAGGGATTGATTTGAGTTGATTAGAGGGATTAGATTGATAGGATTGAGAGGATGTCCTAGTCGGGAAGATTAAGTTGGATGAAGTAGAGTTGATGCCCCAATCATGGATATATGAAAGGGGTTAGGAAGGATTGGATGCTTGATTTTTTCGGAATATTGCCCCGAAGCAAACAATGGGAATTGAAATTGGCTTGGCTGGTCATTGTTGGGTTCGATTGATTTTAGTGTCAATGTACCACATGCCTCTTGTGCTCTTGGTTTGGATTTTAAAGATCAATTGGATGTTTTTGGCTAGGTAGTTGAGTGGGTGAATAGTACTTAAGAGGACAAAGGAAGGATCAGATGGGGATCAATGAGAGAAGGATAATTTTAGATAATGAGGAGATGATGAGATTGAAAGGGGTTAGTGTTGTTAGCACGATCTATCCACATTGTCATCATTAGTAGTTGGAGTAATGTGGCATAGAGAAAAATGCAACAAGGTATAAAGACCATGATGCTTAGATTGCTCAAATGTCGTTGTCCTCATATCATTGGAAAAATTAAGAAACAAGGGTCCTCATATCATTGGACCATGTAAAAGAAATAAAAGAGGCCTCATATCATCGGCCAAGAAAAATATGCAAGAATTAAAACAAACATTCACAAGCATGCATAAAAAAAAAAAAAAAAGTGATGGAATGGATTGAGATGGGATGAAAAATTGGTGATTTTGGGAGTTTTTAAAATAGGTTAATTTTTAATTTTTTATATTTTGTATTTTTTAATTTTTTTTATGATTTTTATGATTTTTAATTTTTTTAGGATTTTTTTTTACAATTTTTTTTTTTAGATTTTTTTTTTTTTTTTATTTTTTTTTTTAATTTTTTGATTTTTATGATTTTTTTATTTTTATTTTTAGATTTTTTTTTATTTTTTTGGATTTTTTTTTGTATTTTTGACGATTTTTATAATTTTTAATTTTTTTTTTTAATTTTTTGGATTTTTAGGGTATAGATGAAAATTTGGGTAGGTAGAAAGAAATAGGAGGAAAAAAGACAATCGGGGTGGAAGAAACGAGCATCCGAGTGTTTTAGGGCATCACGAGGGTATATAAAAGGGGCTCGGGACCACACAATGGCAAGTCATTTTCACCATGTGAGATAGAGAGAACGAGCCCTTGAGATAGAGAATGATGGCATATGTAAGGATTGTGGATCACCGAGTGGACCAGTGAGGAGTATATCGATGACCGACAACCGATAGACTTGGGGTAAATACCTTTGTTTTTATTTTTTTCATTTTTCATGTTTTTGAGATTTTTAGGTTTTTAGGGTAGGTTTTAGCACTAGGGGGGGAGGAAGTGGTGCCTATGTGCACACAAATGGTGCACTATGTGCCATATCGTAGCACCATATCACCACATGTACTGGGTACATCCATATTGTGGCGCTTATGCATCGTTGAGGGGGGGGGATGAAGTTTGGTGCCCATGTGCCTGGGGTAGGGGGTGATTTTGGCATATGCACTTATGAAGGGTTTGGTGCCTATGCCATAAAATGGTGGTGCATATGCGGGTTGGGAAAGGAAATGGTGCCTATGTGTAGTGTAGTATGTATGTTTTAAATGGCACTATGAGTATAAAATGCCTATGTTGTAAAGTGGTATGCCCATATAAAGTGGCCCCTATGCTTTTTGGGGTTTTAGGGTGTTTTTAGGGGTAGAATGATGGGGATAGAGGGTAAAAATGATGGGGAATGATGGGTTGGGGCTAATATGTGTGGGTTAATGTGTGCATGTGTCATTAGATACTATGTGGTTAGGCATCGGATGATCCCCCTTGAGGATATTATTAGGAGGATTTGATGAGGAGGTGGAGGAGGAGGAGGCTTCACTCTTACACATGCTCAGATTATTACATGTGGCGAGGATGTTGATTATGTGAGCGGACCGAGGTTTATTGACTTTCATTGGTGGAGAGAGAGGTGGCATTTAGAGACTAGCACCTTCTACTACCTATAGGGAGATGATGGTGATTAGAGGATGTCTACCATATATATCGATTCCAATGGAGGGAGAGTGGGTGGTGTGGCACAGGATAGGCCCAGGCGTAGTTAGGATTATTGATAGATGTAGAGGATGCACCATGTCGAGGGTTGGATAGACTTGGGAGTATATTTTAGAGGGGAGTATATGGAGTGGATTATGATGTTATTATGCTCTCTGATCAGTTGTATTTTGTTACCTGATGGAGGAGGATGATATTTTAGCATTGGTTTTGCATGTGGTTTATGCGATGTGGCAGTCAGAGACAATGTATATGCATGGGGACCCTGCAGTAGTATTGGCACACTTGCTATCATGATCTACACAAGGTAGCTTATCGAGGAGGTAACATCATTGGGGCAGGTATTTTACTATAGATCTGGAGCTATGATCACATAGTCGTGGTAGGAAGGCCGATAGGTATTCGACAATAGCAATGATGATGATGGTGAGCCCTCATTATATGGATGGTACATTGCATATGGGTAGGAGAGAGCATCTGGGGAGATGGATTTTTATAGGCAGAGGATAGATGAAGTTGTAGGTAAGGAGACATTACATGGTGACCATACCATCATTATGAGGCATGGGTGGGAGACTAGGTGCAGTTGAGTAGGATTCAAACACCATTTTACTTAGTAGGGGCCATCCCATATATGGTAGAGAGATACCGGTCGAGATCATGTTTACTTTGGAAAGTTTGGTATTATATAGGATATACCTACAGTGTCATCATGTGTTTACACAGACCACACGTGAGACTGAGGATTGGGGTGCTCTGATTCTGAAAGATGTGGCTAATCTAGTTTTGATGAGGTACATGTTGTCCCATGGATGCCTTTACCAAATGTAGCAGATCTAAGGATAGTACATGGTATGAGGAGTGGTGGCAGGGGATTAGGCTAGCCAGGATTACACAACCACTTTAGGAGGGATGAGGTTTGTACATGGATGAGAGACATTATAGGGGGGATGTCACAGGGACATGCATTAGTGGTGCATGTACCACAGGGATAAGAGGAGGAGTTACATTGGGCACCACCTGTCATTATATTGGGTGGTCCTTCCAGATGGGCAACAACCAACACCACATTCACTAAGATAGGAGGGCCGAGCAGAGTCTAGATAGATAAGATGTGGATGTGATGGATATTGATGATTTATGGGGCCATTACAGACTATGATGCCACCATAGATAGATGATAGTAGGGCCTTCTGTTCGGGGTTTATAGATGTAGGGCATGGTCATTAGGTGTCAGGATGACAGGTCCTTCTCGGTAGGTCCTTTAGGATCATTATAAAGGGTATGGACAGGTTACAAGGCCCGGATTTATATTTGAGAGATTGAGAGAGGCTCATGCTCGAGAAATGGAGAGATAGCTAGGGTTGAGGGTGAGAGGTGTAGCTCACCTAAGAGAGATATAAGAGCCGAGGAGGACAGGGGGGTATGTTTTCAGATTTGGTGAGTCGAATGATGGTGGAGGGGGATGTATGGCATGGAGAAATATAGCTCACTTACTGAGGGGAGAGGGGATAGGATACAAGGGCCATTGATGGCTTTGCGACAAAATAGGTAAGGGGGATGGAGATGGGGGATCAACCTTAAGAGACCATCCTTCCTTCGGGGAGTGGAGTTAGAGGCAATGTGATAGGAGAGGGATCAGCCATATGATACTGAGATAGATACCACCACTAGAGATATGCATACAGGGATAGCTATGGCCCATTTGATACTATATTGTGGCATGAGGCATAAGAGTATGACATAACCAACGAGTTAGTACTTAGGGGGCTTGCATGGATGGCACCACCAGAGGATCGTGACATGGGGCCAATACCAGGCCTTGGCGGAGGAGATGCATTATTATGAGTGCATTGTGACTCATCAACTTACCGGAGGAGTGACGATATGTGAGTACTTGGATGAGAGGATATCAACATGGCTGATGACCTTAGGGAGTATCCACTAGTGTATTATAGTTGAGACCAGATGGGGGTGGGGCAGGAGATGATACAGTAGCTCAACCAGGTGATGATGATGACATGTTTTTTAGATGTACATATGTGGCCTATATAGGCTAATTTTCTTTATTTTGTTGTATCATATGTATTTTATTAGATATTTGATGATGACCAGATGGTCATATTTTTATATATATATTTTATATGACATGATGTATGTATCATTTTTACATTATTAGATGGATTATGATTTTGATGTTTTGATGATTATATGATGAGACATGATTATTTTGATGATGTGATGATGATGTATTTTTTTTGATGATTGATGGATATTCAATGATGATTATGATGACATATTTTTATTGTGATGTTTTTATGATGTGTTGATGATGTAATTTTGATGATTTATTGATGATTAGTGATGGTGCTCATGATGATGTTTTTGTTTAGTTTAGATGATTTTGTTTTCATGATGATGTGTGAGATATTTGATAATTATATAATGTGATGATTTGATGAGTTTAGATGATGTGATGATGATGATGTTAGATGATATTTTATGATGATAATTTTTTGCTAAATAATTTGATGTGAATTTGAAGATTATGTAGTTTTTGTGATGATGTTAGATGTTTTGATGAGATTTTGATTATTATATAATGATGATGATGATATATGATGATGATGATGATGATGGATTTTGAATGATTATGATATAATTTGTGAATTATTTGATACAAAAAAATGATTTTTATGATGATGATAGATGATGATTTATTGTTATGTGATGATGTTAGATGGTGTATGTGTGATGTTGTTATTGATATATTTGATTTAGATGGATGATGTGGATGATGGGATCATTATGGTTATTTATGTGGTTTTAATATAAATAATTATTATTTATTATTTAGAGATGTAATGAAATATTGATGATGATGATTTTCATATGTGGTATATACATATGGTAAATGTTATGAATTTTTATAATGTTATTAAAGGAAATTTAAAATGTAATTTAACTACTACAAATATTACAACGTAATTGTTACATGAAATGGAGGAAGAATAACATAGAGAGAAAGGGGAAAGTGATTGTGAAGAGGAATGATATGTGATAATAGTGTGGATGGGGGTGGAGAGAAATGAAAGCCTCATGATCTTACAAGGGTTACATTTCTTCAACATTTGACTTGGATTCTTCTTAATGTTGTAGTTCCCAAAATGTTGTTGTAGAACAATGTGACCTTAGCTAGGATCAAGATAGCATTCCTAGTCATGATAGATCCATTGCTTTGTAGTCAAGATCAGAAGAAGTCTGGATTTAGGATAGTAGGAAAAGAATGTGGATAGGGATGGAGGCCCTAGGATATGGATAAAGGGGTTGCCCCAAAGTGTGTAATTGTGTTTGTAGGCACTAGTGGACATAGGATCTAGTTTACCATAGTGTCGAAACTAGTTTTCACCATGGTACTTTCCCAAGGCGCCACCAAAGTGGTTTTCACCATTGATGAATTATTTTTATTTTTATTTTTATTTTTATTTTTTATTTATATTTTATTTTTTTTTTGAGGTTGTGGGCACTTAGGCATAGAAGTGCTTGAGATGCATGATGTTCATGGGCTCATCCAACTCATACCCATCCTGAGTAACAAGCTTATAAGCACCTGAGCTGAACTTGGCTATGATGACATAAGGGTCCAAGCCAATTTGGTTCAAACTTGCCTTTCTTTTCATAAGGTCATCATTAGTGTTACATTTTTCTTTGAGGACTAGGTCACCAAATTCAATTCACGGGTTTTGATGCACTTGTTTTAATTTTTGCGAAGGCAATTTTGATAATATTTGAGGTGGTCCAGGGCTTGAGGCATTTCTCATCTAGCAGCTCAAGTTCTTGTAGGTGATGCACTCGATATTCCTCATCATCAATGAGGTGTTGGAGAGAAATGTGGAGGGAAGGGAGCTCGATCTCAATAGGAAGGATTGCTTCAATGTCAAGACAAGTGAGTATGGAGTGGAGCCAGTGGGTGTGTGATGGATGTGCGATGATAGGCCCACAAGGAAGGATAAATTTGTGTATGCCAATCATGTCTTACTTGACTGAAAATTTTTCCAAGGATGTGTTTTAGCATTTTTATTAGATGCTTCAGATTGGCCATTTCCTTGTGGGTAATATGGGGTGGAGAATTTGAGCTTGATGTGGAAATGGTCACAAAGTTTCATGGACTTCTTGATTTTTTAAGATTTACCATTGTCTGTGATAAGAGCAGATGGAATACCATAGCAAAAATGATGTGATTAAGGATGAACTTGGATATTTGTTTTCCAATGACATAGGTGAGTGGATGGCTTCAACCCATTTAGTAAAGTATTTTGTGGCAATAATGATAAATTTGTGACCATCGATGAGGTGGGATTAAGTTTTCCCATGAGATCGAGACCCAAGTAGAAAAGGGCCATGGAGTAGTAATAGGTTGTAAAGCTTGGGATGGCACATGGATGAGATCGACATGTTTTTGGCATGGGACACATTTGTGATGTATGAACATGCATCTTTCTCCATGGTAGGCCAATAGTATCATGTAAAATTTTCTTAGCAAGTACCACACCACTAGTGAGCACCGTAGATGCCATCGTGAACTTCCTTTGATTGCTAATTCGGCCTCTTGGGAATTAAGGCATCATAACAGGTTCCGTCAAATCCTCTACGATAGAGGGTGTTCAAGGATGGTGAATCAGGAGGTGCACGTTGGATGAAGGACTTATGATGGTTACGAGGAAGATTGGGTGGAAGGGTATGGTCATGGAGATAGGTGTAGATGTCATGGTACCATGGGGAGTCAGACCAACAATCTCACATACCATCTCGATTCAGGAATGTCATAGGCTAGAACCATAAGTTGTTCAACCAAGAAATGTGAATTAGGGGCATCTAAGGCATGTCCAATAGAGAACCAATGGTTTCCATTACATCTGTTGATTTTTGCTTTCTCATGGGAACTGCTCAAACTGAATATGTTGAAAGTAGAGCTTGAAACTATCCACCATTCACTTGTAGGGAACCAATTTTTCATCTTTGGTCTAATATTCATCATTAACTTGTTTGATTATGAGATGTGAGTCACCAAAGACATTGAGAGTTTTGATGTTCCATTAGATGGACCATTCTTAGTCCAACTATGAGTGCCTCATATTCAACTATATTGTTGGTGTAGGGAAAGGTGAGCCAAAGGCCTTTAGGATTAGATCTCCTTGGGGTGTGATAAATAGAATGCCTACTCCTAAGCCATGATGTGTAAAAGATCCATCAAATTATAATGTCCATGTGTCTGATTCTTTAATGGTGAATATAGATTCATCTAGGAACCATGTATTAAGTGGTGTGGAATAAAAAACTGGAGCTTCTATGCTAACTTGATCTCTGCTAGAACTTTTCCTTTGATAGCCTTTTGATTAACATATTCAATGTCAAACTCACTCAAGAGCATGATCCATTTAGCCATGTTTTGTTAAAGCTGATTTGGAGAGTAGATATTTGAGTGGATCTACCTTGGATATGAGCTTGACTATATTGTTGAGCATATAATGCCACATATTTTGAGAAGAAAAGACAATGGAAAGACATGCCTTTTCCATAGGAGTGTAATTAAGATCTCATAAGAAATAGTGTTCAACTTAGATAATAAATGGCTTGTTCTTTTCATGGTCATCATGTTGTGCTAGAGAGCTCCCAAGGCATGTTGAAGTAGCTGAAATGTAAAGGAGGAGAGGAATTCCTGAGTGGGAGGCACTAATACTAGAGGATGTAGTAGATATTCCTTGATTTTGTCAAAAGAGGCTTGACATTCCTCATTCCAATGGAAGATTGTTCCTTTTTTAGAAAATGATGAAATGGATGGCACACTTATCAATGAGTTGTGTTATGAATCTTCTGATGGCTTGGATTTTACCTTGTAGGCTTCTGAGTTGCTTTAGGTTTGTAGTGGAGGCATTTCAACCACAACTTTAACTTTATCTTGGGTCAATTTCTATTCCACGTCATGAGACAATAAAACCAAGTAGCTTTGCCTAATGTAACACCAAAACACATTTCTTAGGATTGAGCCGAACTTTATATTCCTAGAGTCATTCAAAGATGTGGCAAAGAACCATGGATGTTCTTCTCTAGTCTTGGATTTTCCCAGAATATCATCAACATAATCCTCAATAATGTCATGCATCATGTCATGAAATATGATGGTCATGGCACATTGATATGTAGCTCTACATTTTTTGAGACCAAAGGGCATGACCTATAATAGAAATGTGCCCCAAGGTGTAGTAAAAGTAGTTTTGTGTTGGTCTTCTTTAGTAATTTTGATTTGATTATATCCAGAGAATCATCCATGAGGGATAACATTTCATGCCTGTTGTAGAATCCATAATCATGTCGATATTTGGTAAGGGAAAATCATCTTTTGGGCAAAGCTTTATTAATGTCACGAAAATTTGTACAAATACGGATGCCCCCAATATTTTTTCCTACTAGGATGATGTTGGAGATCCAATCAAAATAATCAATAGGCCGATGAAACCAACATCAAGTAATTCTAAAGTTCTTCTTTGATAAGCAAATCAGGCTACCTTTGGATGCATCTTGCATTTTTTTTTGACTTGGCTTCACATCTTTACGCACTACAAGATTATGAACCACTAGAGATGGATCAAGACCGGCATATCCACATAGGACCATGTGAATACGTCCAGAATTATTTTAGGAGTGTCATAAAGGTGGCTTTTTCTTCTCTAATTTTTCATGATAAAGATGCCCCTAGTTTGAGGATTTTGGGGTCTTCTTCAAGTGTTGCTAATGTTAATGTCCAATGGTTTCCTCAATTAATGATGTTGACCCATCTATTATTAGCATTTCAAGAGCTCGAAAAGAAGTTGATCCATATGTAGGATCGTGTTCGGGATTTGAGGAGGATTTTGGAAGAATTTGCAAGGGATCCTCCTCATTTAGGTGGAAAGAGGAGTTAGGATGAGGGATATTGGATTGGGATTGAATAGGGAGGGTAGGCTCCTGTTTGCCAAAAGTAGGCATCAACATTTAGACATATTTGGAAACCTTTCTTATGGTCATTTTTGGTACATTATCCCGAGTTCCCATGAACTCAAGAATTTCCTCATCATTTTAAAATGTATCAAGAGAGATATGTTTAGATTGTTGGTCCCACTTGGATGAGTTGGGGTAGGTGAGGGTGACATTAATGGTGAAGATGACGATGTCATGGAAGAGATTATGGCGGTATGAGCTCTTCATGTATTAAGCTATAGATGGAACTTGTTTCGATGGTGTTTATGGCCTCCTTAGCTATTTCAGTAGTGTCACTGAGGTCATCATGAATACTCTCACCAAGTGGTTGGTACCCTAGTCCATGGCCATCAAGATTAGGGATAATAGTAAGAGGTTCAGGGATGCCTTGTGCATGGAGACCTAGTCCTCGACTAGAGTATCCCATATGAGTCATCATCCGTTTAGCGATTGGATATTTGTTGTTTAAGAAACATGATGATATAGAGTCATCAATGAGCCATGTGGTGTTAGATGGCTCAAGGTACTCATCAACAAGATACCCAAAATGGATAAAAGTGGAAGAGCCCAATGAATATTTTTACTTTTTGACTTGACACATGTTAGGGCTTGCCCACGATGTTTAGGTGATAGTGGTAGTTGTTTGATACTAAAAATTTTGATATTCATCCCTTCCCATGGATTTGAGCTTGAGAGGCGGAGTGGGTAGGATAGGAGTGGATATGGATGGAGTGGGTAAGAGAGGAGATAGATGATGATGAGGCATTATGTGAGGTGGATAGAAGACTATCAGGTAGACACATATGAAGTGGAGGGTGTTGTGGATGATGAAGATGGAGATTGTGAAGAGATGGTTTCAGTGATGGGACAATATGGTTCCCTATAGGCTTGTGCTTCAAGTGCTTGAAATATGGAATGGTTGGGGGTCACCATGGATGGTGAATCTCCATGTCAACATGCTCAAATTTAAGACATTTATGTAATGTAGATGGGATGACATGCATTTCGTGAATCCAGGGGGACACCAAAACAACAAGTTATATGGGAACCAATGTCCACCACGTGTACTTGGTGGGCAATGACAAGCCCTACATTAATAGAAGATATAAAAGTGCCCATAGACTTTCTTTTAATATTTTCATAAGATTTAATAGTGATTATTTCTTGTCATAGATCTAATTCATTCGTACCCTAGCCATTGAATGAGAGATAGGGTACAAAGGTTGACCCCAACCCATTGTCCACTAGTACTCATTTGACGTGAAATTTTCAATGTGAACCTCAATGTAGAGAGGGAGGTTGTGAGCTAGATCATGTAGTGGCAAGTCATGTTGAGTGAAGGTGAGTGATGTCGGATGGGGGTAAAGATGAGAAACAAGGGCTTGGAATTGAAATGGGATTGATGTCATTTGGGATGTGCACTTTCTTGAAGTGGTAATAAAGGATATCTTTATGTGCATGGAGGATGTTTTGAGAAGATCCATAATGGATATTTGTGTGATGGGTCTTCTCAATTTGTTCAATGATGTTGTATTGAGCTTGTGGTGGTGGATTTGAGGAAGGAGAAAATCCTTGAACAACTTATCACACGATCCTTTGAGTAGTAACTTGAACTATACACTTAGGGTTTTTCAGAAGGGCCTTTGACCTTGATGGTGGCTACTTGGTATTTTCAATGGTTATAGTATCCAATTGTTTTGGAGAGATCTACATTTTTCCCGCTCCTTTGAAACTTACTTGGTGGTAGTTGATATGATTATGGATCGTGGGTGGATTTTGACTCATTTTAGTTTTTACAAGGAATTGGTTCTCCCCATTGACCTTGAAGAGGAGTTAGGAGGTTCCACATGGGTTTGAACCCATATGAAGGGAAGTAGATTTTGATATATTCTTTACTTGTAATTTTGAGAGGAAGAGGATGCTTGTCTTTACTTTCAATTTCACCTTGATCAATTCCGCAAGTCAAATGTAATTGTAATTCATACACCTAGTGGTGGTGTGACCCTGATTTTAAGTGGAATTTGCAATACTCAATTTCCCTAAACCAAGAGGGTTTCTTCTAGACTCATCAATCCACCCATTGAGTTTGGGGAAAATGTGTTTATATTAATAACAAACCTTTTTTAAGGATTACTTCATTATATTTTTTTATTAGAATAAGGGAAAATAGTTTTGAAGGGACTATACTCAAAAGAGTATGTGCAAAAAAATAGGTTAAAAGCCGAGATACAAAGGTGAGAGAAACATCCCTAGAGAAGGGCAAAATGACCTAACCAAAGAGGGCTCAACAACCAAATATGACAATACAAGTGAAGAAAGGATTTAAACGAACAATGATCCAAAAGAAGCGGGAGAAAAAGATCAAAAACAACCCCTAATTCCAAATTCATCATGTTCCTAAAACTCCATAAAATTTGATCAATCCAGGAATATAAATATAACCCTAATGAACACTAATGTGGACCATGAACAACAATTCCAACAACCCGTGTTGAAAGGCATAACCAGAATCTTGGTCTTATTTGATCCCGGATGGCTCCAAATGATAAGAAGGCAATGGAAGTGGCCGAGAGGAGTCTTCATATCTACTGAGCAATTGCAAAACATATCTCTTTGGAGTTAGGGGATGAAATGTCCTCATTAACCTTCCACTTAAATGTATGTTCAGACACTATGAACATGTTTTCAATGAAATTATAGGGGATTTTAGTGATGGGACAATATGGTTCACTATAGGCTTAAGGGCAAGATAATATGCATCATGGAGGATGGCCTTTTGCATTGTCATTCACCTTTTCATTTAAGGCATCTTAACTGGTGGGTGAAGACTTTTGGAATAACTTCCTCTTCACAATCATATTGAAGAATTCCTTTTCCCTTAGGGATATTCTCTTTGGGCATACTTTTTATAAAAATCTTTTCTCAGCTCTAATCTCCTTTATCAACCTTCCATGGGCATCAATTCCTCCTCCTTGTGCTCCTCCATTTATTCACATATAAGGAGGTTCTCATAAGTAATCAATCGAATGTCTTTGTGGTGTTTCCTTAGGACCCGTCATTGGGAAGAAGGGATTTTAGCTTTTATGCTTCTTGCTTATTTTGTGGAAGCATGTAGCTTCTCAATCTTCCTTTTCATAGGGGGAGTGTGCGGTGCGGCATGGAGGTATATGAGGAAGAAGGTGGGTAGGATGTCATTTGTCTAGCAGCTAGTAACAGTGGCTTGGATCGAGAGGATAAGCCCCTTTGCAAAAGGGATCAACCCTAGAATCGATGTCATTTAGGACAGGCTTCCATTTTTCCCTAATTGATTTCTCTTTACATGAGAGTTTATCAAATAGTGTAGGAAAGTTGATGATGATATTTCTATTAAAGTGATTTAGAAATATCAAATGATTTTGAGGTATATGTCACAAATCTTCCTTCAAGATTACATCCTAACAACCATCCCGGAAAGCTCACACAAAAGGCCCATGTGAATCGATGCCACCTTGATGCACATAGTGAATTAAGATTCTCCCCATCGTCCAGAACTTCTTGGTCTCCACCTCCATGTATACCTTCTTTGTGAAGAATTTAGTGCCCTGATAGTTGAGGCCCTTGTGGGGGATGGTGGATATGGCGATGAGATTTATACTAGAATGATCTCAATCTCCATGTTACCAAATTTATGAATTTGATGACTTTTTTATTAGACTTTTCTTGACCCTGAAGATGGGAAGAAATGTCTTGATAAAATCCTTTATAGTTTTTCAATTAAATTAGAGGGACTGATTTGAAGGTTTAATTTCAATTTAACCTCGATTATTCTCTTTCCACGTCGTTTTAGGGTCGGTTCAGGTTTTGCAAGGCGGACCCCCATGTTTCCTCTATTCCTTGGTGTGACCCTTGATTTTGTGGTAATTTGAAATACCTATTTCCTTAAACTAACAGAGGCTTTCAGATGTTGGACTCATCATCTTTGAGTTTGGGGAAAAGACCATATTAGTATTACTAAGTTTGTCAATATTGTTCAATAGATTCACCAGGGGGTGTATGTCCTTCTTTTTGAATCTTGGGTAGATTGGGGTTGACCCTTAGGGATGGATATGGCAAAAAATTTATGGACATGTTGAAAATCCTTAGTCTCTTTCACTCCATCACCGAAAACATTCTTGTTTTTGCTGAAATATTTAGGCTTCTCCAATGTAGAAGGCTAGTTGGACTTATTGTAGTCGTGGAAATACAATTTAATGAGGCCTTTGGAAATGAGAGATTTTTATATTTGCATTCCCTTTCTATGATGTCATTGAAGGTATTAGCACAATGGACTTACAGGTGGAAAGATAATTCTTGATGGAGGTTGGTGACAAAGATGGTGACTAGTTAATTTTTTAGGATGGGCCATGGAATACGACTAGCAAGGGCTCGCCATCGTTGCAGGAAGGATGAAAATCTTTCTCCATTGTGTTGTTTGGTATTACATAGGTCGATCATTATGACATCATGCTCTACATTATATGAGAAGTGATTGATAAATTTTTTAGATAAGTTCGTGAAGGTAGTGATAGAGCCTTTGGGTAAATGGAGGAACCATCTCAGGGTAAAGACCCCTAGGCTTAATGAAAAGAGTCTTAACAAATAGGAGTCGTCGTAGGCCACTTCTTGACATAGCATATAAAACTCCTTAACATGTTCATGAGGGTCACCCTTTCCTTTGTATTTCTCAAACTTTGGTGGTTCAAAGTATGGAGGGAAAGGGACTCACAAGATTTGTGGTCAAATGGATAAGGGCAAAGTTCCTCAAACTTGTATTGTCATCCTTGTTTTCCAAGTTGTAACCCTTGAAGCATTTCCTTTATAGACTTCACTTCTTGCTCCAAGGTAGGTTCTTGAGGGCCGGTAGGTGGTAAGTTGAAAGTGGTTATTGGGAATGTTGAGAGCCATGGTCATTTGTTCATTACATCAAGTTGGGAGGCCAAATGGGTAATCTAGTTACTCATTTGTTGTAATTGGGACAACATGACCTCCTTAGATATATGAGAGTTATTGGTGTTCTCTACTATCCCACCCATGTGCAATGTGATGGTTATTTTGATTTGTGTTGTTTGGATTATGGTGTAATGGAGATGGTGGTTATTTTCCAATGCATTCACTTTCATCATGGAGGAGACTATGAAGTTGGTCACAAGTATAATCAGGAGGAATTTTTTCTCCCATATGATACAATTAGAGAATAAGAGAATATTTATTTTTGTCAACGAAGTGATTAAGAATCTCTCATCATCTTCCTTCCATGAAGTAGGTACTTGAGTCATCATCACTACTAGTATTGACCATCGTTTCTTCATCTTCTCCTCGGGTACGATTTTCTTCTGCATTGGCATCATAGTAGCCGTGATTGAATATGCCATTTCCTACTTCTTGGTGGCTAGTCTCATCATCATTTCTGATCGGGATATGGTAACTATTCTCCTAGGTGCCATTATACCCTAGTGGTATTGAGATGTGTGGATGGGATGAAGGTGTGCTAAATTGATGAGGGATGTAGATAAGGAAAATGTAGGATTTCTTATTTGACCGATGTATAATCTCAATGACTGAACCTTATTTTGGGATAAGAGGATTTAAGGAGGGATTAAGAGGATTGAAGAAAGATTTTCCTCGATAGTGGAGGGCTTTGGATGTGCCTTAATGTGAGGGCTTAGGAGGATTAGATGAGAGATAAGGAGATTGTGTCTCATGATCAAGGTGTTGATTAATAAGATTGAATTATTTGTGTTAATAATGAATTGTAGATAGAGTGTTTAGATGTGAAAATGTATGTATAGGATTGGATGAAGATGTGAGGATGTAATAAGTGTCATGATTAAAAGAGATATGTGATATGATAGTTTCTTAGGATCTTTTAGGCCAGGTAAGTGTTTTGATGCCAACATTAAAATTTAAATCACCAAGCGGAAGTTTTGAGACGATGGGATGAATGGATGCTTAGGTTGGGTGAGATGTTGTGGAATTAGTTACGCATCTATGAGTGGGGATGTGTAAGTGGATTTTTAAATTTTTAGTGATTTGGGGTGATGTTTGTAAATGTCTTTTTTGATTGTAAAATGCATTGATTATGAGATGTTTAATGTTTTTTTTTATGTTAATAGGAGGGTGAGAGTGATGTTAAATAAATAATGGATGATAAATGTGGTAAAAATTATATAGCTAAAGGTGTTTGGTGAATGATGTGTGATCAAAAGTATGTATGGGGGTAGTCAAGTTGTGGTCAAAATAATGGGTCAAGTGATAGGCATAGATGATATAATATAATGAGAGAATTAGTGTGAGGGTTGTATATGGGTTTCCAAAAAAACAATCGAAAGTCATAACCACACAATCACAACCTAACTAGTCAAGTGGGATTGTAACCAAGCTATAGCCCACTTTCAATACCACACATCAACAAAAAGGTGCCATAATTGGCTCTCCACCTATGTGTCAATGTGGGGTTAGCTAGTGAGTGATCTTAGGGAGTATGACCTCCTTGCACTATAGCTTTATGCAGTGAAAAGGTTTTTTAGTCTAGGTTATACAAGCTTACTAGGGGAGTCCCTGATATACCTTACGGTACATGGGGCCCAAGTCCATGTTGAAAGGATTTTGTCTAAGGCATGGGTATTAAGACATGAAATCCCCTCACTTCACGTCTCTCTTAAAACAAGCAAGTACTTAGCTAATAACAACACTCTCCAAGGATTTATATACCCCTTCGAACAAGAGGTGTGTCTACATGCGTGGGGATGAAGCTCACGATTAGAGATCCCTAAGACTATGGTAGGTGCGTGGATTTCACTTCCACATCACATTACCCCTAAAAAATTAAGAAAGGAATAAGGTTAGATGATTTTCATCCTCAAGATTGTCCTAGGATGTGAGAGGAGAGCATACATAGTTTTACCTCGGGGAAAATAAGAAACAATTCAAAACACACAAAAATATGATAGATGCAAATAATTAATTAAAAATTAATGATAAATCTTATATAATGGATCTATTCAAGAGGATGGCCCTATAAAACAAATGTTAGTAGTTTTTTTTTAACCCCACTATTCTTCGACTGATCGGGCTGCAAAACAAGGTGGTTAGTAGTTTTTTTAAAATTAATAAAAATCCTGCGCAACCAAGAAAAGTTAGTATAAACACAAGGCGATGTGTTGAAAAAAATAGAATTTCCCTTATTCCTGTAATAATTCTTTGAAAAAACAATATTGAGACCTAAAAACAACCACCAAAAACACCTAAACATAAAGTTATATTAGTTAGTACTAATGGAAAATTGTAATTGAGAAAGGCACCATCGCAAAGGCTAAACGAGTCAAAGGTGGTAAAGAAAAAGTGCCAAATAGTTTAAATGTGCACTATACAAATGGTAGCAAAGAGACAAAGAAATATTAAGCAACTATAAAAGATAAAGGTGCACTAAAGTATAAAGCAAAAGTGCTACAAGACAAGATAAGGATGCTAAACATGAAAGGTCAATATTAGCATAATTCAATTTTCAAGGTGTAAGAATAGGTGCTAATTAATAGAGTAATTGCCAACAAAACATAGGCTCTAAACATTGCATAGTCAAATGTCATAAACAAAAGTGCTAATGTTCATCACAAAGGCACCATGGGTTGCACCAAAGGCACTAAAAGACCACCACATGACAACCTCAAAAACATAAATTAGTATCCGACATAAAGGTGTTAATATAGGTTAAAGGTGCCACTCCTTATAACATAGGTGTTTGAAAGATAGGGCATAGACATTAATACATGCGAAACACAACAAATGGTCATATAAATTCACATTTTTAAGGTGTAAAAAAAAAAAAATTCTCAAATTTGGATAACTTGTTCTAGGTATGAAACAAGATGGGAAAAAATAAAGAAGTAGGGAGTAAAGCCCATGATGGGTTCCAAAATTATTAGTTAGAAAATATTAGTATGCAAATATAAGAAAACAAACTACAAATTGTTCTCTATTCTAATCCTTCTAGAAAATACTTTAGATTGAGCAAATGATATAAAGGATAGAGATTCAATACCTGCACTTACTAATCAAATGCAATGTTCCTCCTTTGTTGTGTTGGATTTTCTCATGGATGTTGTTGATTGCTTCAGATTTTGTGGAGTTAATTGGGCAACACCTCCCCTTGATTGATTGATGATTTGTTATGGATACTTGATGGCTTTACCCGAGAGTAATGGGAGCTCTCTAATAATTTTGGCAACACTTAGTTATATTCTCCAAAAAAAAAATTCATGGAGGATGAGAGCTAAATGTATAGCTTGAGGGAGAAGAAAATGGAGGGTCAATATTGATCCAAGTAGGATAAGAATCAATGGTCAGGATTGATGAGAAAATGGAAGAATTCTAGAATTTGAGAGAAACCTCCATTGAATTTAAAATTTAATGGAAGGAGGAGTTTTATTTGAATTTTTAAATTTAATGGAGGGAAATTTAGAGAGGCTTCTAGAAATAGAAGCCTCTAGATTTAGAGGTGGAAAATTGATTTGCTTAGGGTTAGTTTAGGCTAATAAAAGATTAGGAGATATTATATGGAGAGGCTAGGTGTAGGTAGGTGTAGAGTAGGTGGGTAGGTGGGTGTAGGAATATTAAATTCCTAGAAAATGATAATAGTGGGATAATAGGATATTAATAATGAATTAAAGGATTAAGAATGAGATGGGATTATTGCGTGAATAATGAGAATCTCGACACTGGTGGTTTCTCCTCACTTTGCTGATGTTGGTGGCTCTCCTCTCACTGTTGACACTGGTGGTTGCTCCTCTCTTTGTTGACGCTTGCTTCTCCTCTCGCTGCTGACGTTGGTGGCTACTCCGCTCATTGTTGATGCTCTCCCTGTAGTCACTGGTGGTACTTTGCTTGCTTCTTTGCTGATTCTGGTGGCTACTCCTCTCACTGCTGACACTGGTGGCTGTTCCTCTCACTCCATTCACTGATAGTTATCCCACTCACTGCGGCCGTTGTTGTTGGTCGCTACATCTTCACTATGGTTTCATGGTTACTCCAATTGGGTTCCTAAATAGTAGTCCCCTTCACCGTGTAACCAGGTTGTGGTTCCTCTCACTAAAAATCCTCAATTATACAAGGATGTGGGTCCTTTCAAACACCCTCAATTTACCCTCAATCCAAAAAAATATTATATGGTTAAGATGGGAGTTGTAATGATGAGTTAGTGATGGGGGATTAATAATGTTTAATAAGTATTTTATTTATTAATTAAGTATGTCGACATTTTATATGTCTACAGGTTGGCATCTAATGGTTGCATAAAACTAAAAATTATCAATGAAGAGCCCTTGATAGAAAAGGGTATACTTTCTAAGGAATCAAATGTGGAAATTAGACACGAGAAGGAATTCATATATGCAAACACAGAGAGGATGTAATGGAAACTCAAAATAATTGTGAGGAGTGGCGAAGAAGAGATGGGGTTGATAGATTGATAGTCACTCAAGGGAAACAAAACCCATAAGAGTATAGGGAAAAGAATTCTTCATTTTTATAATGAGAAAAGAATTAACCATGAAGCATGAGGTAAGGGAAAAGGAAGGTTTTGTCAAGGAAAATAAATTGAGAATTGAATTCAAATTTCAAGGTGAAATATATAATATTCAATCTGGATGGTTTGTCTAAACAACCGCCACCAAGGAGCCAATCAATGGAGATATAAAAAAAAAAATCCCAATTTTGTCAACATCAAAAAAGGTAAAGGTTATTTGATGTTCTATGATAATTTATTGGATTCTAATGGTTACACAGGGACAATCACATAATGGAGTTGAATCATATTTACTTAGGGCCTATAAGGATGATGTTATGCATGAGATAAGGGCACCATTAGATTATTTTCTGAGTGTTGTTCCTAACTCATAAATTTTGAGTCAAAAGAGTGTCAAATACATCCCATGGTATGAGAAAATCTCAATTTTGTTGCTTGGTGATATGAAATTGTTGGTATGTTACCCTCACACATAGTTAATTGGGAAGGTAATCAAAATTCATGTTTTTATGTCCTCCTCTATCGTCTCTTATTGGACATCATTATGCACCTCATACTCCATGAAATAATGAGGTAAGAAGTGCTTCTTATTATGCATTCTTGGGCTCAATTTCAAAATTGTTTCCACACAAGGATTATAGGTGCATTGTTGGGACAATATATATGTTTGATGCTTCAAGGGTATGATGATAAGTCTGATTTTTCATTCCATGATTCATTGAATATGGAAGATCTAGAGAGAGTTTGGTGGAAGGGAAAAACCCTTACTCCAATGTGTGGCACACTTACTTCTCATCCATTATGGGTGAAGATTTTTCTTCATAACCAAGGGGTAACTAAGTTTGTAGAGAGTGACACCACCATACCTTGCACAAAGAGAATGGGACAAATATCACTTATCCTAGGAAAGTATGAGGTGTGTGATGAATTTTTTATGATTAAGTTATAGTTCTTAGAGTTCAATGGCTGCAATATTTTGGGGAATTCACCCTCAATCGTCATGATAGAGAACTAAAATCCTCCGAAAAAGATAGAGAAATTAGAATTCAAGGTGTAAAGGATGAAAGTAATTGTTTGTCAAGATTTCACGCTTCTGCTTTAGATTAGTGAAGACTAAACTATAAATCAATAAAATCTTAGAAAATGGGAGGGTTTAGGGACCTCTTGATGTGGATGATGATGGAGATGGTATGGGCGCAAGAAAATAGATCTTCCGTCTTTGTATGAATTGATGACCTACACAACAATGAAGACTAAACACAAAAAAATTAGTGATAGATCTAGTGGGCTTCCCGATGAAGTTGGTTACGAGAAGTGAAGGCTTCTTAAGAAAGGATGCCAACTCACATTTTGATAATAAAAGTAGATAACCAATAATGAAATGGAAATATACATATAACAAAAACTAAAATGTATCCGATAGGCTAAGATGAGTTGAAATTACAACTGATACTAAAAATTCCAAATGTAAATCTAAACCAGAGTGGGTTGATAGTGACCCAAGAACAGACAATACGGTGACGGTGATAGAGCAGATTGATCCCAAGATTTACAAAAATAGGGTAGATACTAAGTTTGAGGTGTTAAGACATATGATGCTAAAAGAGGATAAATAGGATTTTGGTAAAATGGTTGGGAGTGCAAATGGGTAAGTGGGATGTAAAACAAGGTGGATATGATGCCAAATAAGGTGGGTCCAATAGGTATGGGATATGGGTCAATGATGACCAAATCCAGAGAATGACAACTCAAGTAGAAGTGGAATGTAGGAAAAGGGGTAATGTGGATAAAGGGGTGAGATTAATAATGGATAACAGAAAGGCCGAGGAGAACTCTAGAAGACTGCAAACCTTTGAAAAACAATGAAGAACATGCACAAAGGATGTATCCAAGTATTCTTCACTATGTTCCACGCTTCAACAATAATATAAAGAAAGATAACCCAGGTGATTCAACCGATGGTAAGAGCTCCAAAGACGATACAGGAAGTCACATAAGCACACAAGAGATTTGATATTTTTAAACCCTAGAAAGTAGGGGTAAGTGTGTTTAAATAATACAGGGTTGGGTTCTTTACGACCCGGTCAGTCATCGCGATTGACAAAAATTGTTTGCAAAAGACGTTAGGATCGATAATGGGGTGGTGAGAATGGGATAAGAAATGGGAATGTAATGGCTAGTGGGATATTTTTAGCCCTACACACCTATGAAGGGATATTTAATGGGTAAGGGTATCTTAGGGAGGAGTAAATGGGTAGAGGGAATCTTAGGAAGGGTTTAAATGAGGGATAATGATGAGAGGGGATGAGAATCCCATGAGGGTATTAAATGAGGGGTTTATTGATAAGATTAGGATAATTAAGGGATTAATGGTAGATTAGGGATTAATGGGGTTTTAAATATAAAGATAAATGGGGATGATAAAAATAATGATAAATAGATAGGATAATGATAAGTAAGATGGGATATGGGAAAAATAATATTTTAAGGGGGAATATGGGATTGTTCAAAGAAAGGTGAGAAAGGGTGCACTAGGCGAGGTGAAGGGTGTACATATGTGAAGGCACGAGAGTGCCAAAATAAGCGTTTATATTCTTCCCCTTTTGGTTGAGGGGTTTGTGATAACAAAATATGAGACAAAAATGAAAAATGAGGATAGGGTAAGCAACAAAGGGTTATTGGTAAGGTGCTCCCCCTCAAACTAGGGATTGATGACATGAAGGGGAATTGATCACAAGTTTGAAAGAGATGGATGAGAAGGGAGGGTGGGAAAGGATGGGAAAAAGTTAAGATGAGAATGTTGCCCTAGGAAGAAGGATTCTCACAACAATAAAGATTAAAATATGGTGGTGATTTTAGGGTCACTTGGCAAGGAACAAGGTACGTTCTCAATGGAGATGACGAAAATGTCCTATAGACATGTGAGTTGAAAAACCACTATGAGATGGAGGGGATCTAATGGGAAAACCACTCAAAAGGATGTGTAACCAATGGGTTGAAGGTAGATGTTATACACAAACAAATACGAGGATAATAAGATGAAATTACTCATACATGAGGAAGCGAGTGAATATGCATCTAGAAAATATGGGGATGGAGAAGAGAATGGTGCCCTAATGAGGAACACAAAGATGGCCAAAAAGGTGATATGATATCAAAAGCTGATATGACTGAAAATAGTGTGTTATGGGTGACACACCAAAAAAGGGAAGATAGGCTAATTAAATGATGGAAAATGGTGAGGATGAGGAAAGGAGGTAAAAATAAGGTTAATTCGATGACAACCAGGCGGGTCGTACGCGGTGGACACCCGAATTGAGGAAACCGGTGGTGACTAAGGTCATGGGCTATATAAGCCCATGAGTCAACCATTAGGCTCATTTTCACATGTAACCAAGTGACGATGGAGAGCTCGAGCTTAAAAGAGAGAGAGAGAAATTGAGAGAAATGGAGGTCGAGGGAGGTGAGAGGAAGTGCCAAAGGGTTCAAAGGATGGTGAGTATCGAAACCACGGCTTTTTTTCATGTTTTTCTTTATTTTTACATTTTTAAAAAAAAATTAGCTTGTCACCAAGGGTGGTTGGTGGTGACTAGAGATGATCGTCATCGAATGGGCCTAAAAGGCATCAACCCCGACCTAATGTATTGACCCAGGTGGGTTGACGTTGATTGGGGATGGGAAGATATGTTTTTGGTTTTGGATGAAGGTTTGATGAAATTTTGATGATGAGACTTCTATGTTTACATGTTTAATTTGCTTTGCAGGCTTGAGAGACCTTATTCTTGAGGGATAAAGTACCAACCCTTTATGATTAGATTAGAGGTGATATAGCCAATGTCAGTGGGATTATTTAATAACAATGGGATTTGGTGGATTAATACTACCAGAGATTCCATAGGATGTTGGTTTGATGATTACACTTTGGTGGTCGATGGGATTTATGTACATGAACATTTTGGTTCGGGATGAGAGAGATAGCAATCACCCTAGAGGATGTATATAGGGTTCGAGACTACCTATACAGGGAGTGCATGTAGTGCTGATTATAGTTGATATAATCTGGATGTGTTGATGATGTTATTTGGAGTTGATGCCCATCATATTACATTTTCTTATGGGCATTTTCATATGAGATGAGATATGATTGTGTTGTTCCTCAAAGTTGATTGATTTGTTTAGTGATGATGGTTATATCTTTTATGCTCTACCGATTCGGGGTGTGATGTTCCCATGGACACTGATAGGGGTTTTGTGGAGATAGGGGATTAGAGGATAATGTACTCTTTTGGGACAATGTTACTAGCACATGGGTGTACCATGAGTTGTCGATGTATAGGTTGAGGAGAAGGATAGGAAAATATGTGGGGTTTCTACTCCATTGTTGGGCCTACGAGCATATAAAAATCATCAGGCTACTAGGGATTCATGGGTGAAAGATGATCACATTCATTGGAGGTTAGATTTTTAAGGTGGAGAGTCGACCAGGCTCATGGTGATAGGGGAGTGAGAGATGTTGATTGGTATGGTGACATATTTGTGGAGATAGAGATAGAGCAGGTGAGGTAGCGACCATATCGTGACTTTCCTACATAGCGGGAGCTGATGTGGAGTTAGTTGGCATGAGGAGGACAAGATGGGTGCAGGGTCGCCAACTTGAGATGATTGAGTTTGTATAATTTGACAAGGTCGATGATAATTTGGTGTGGTACAAATAGTACCACAAGATCCGATTGTATATAGGAAAGATAAAGCTGAGAGGGATTTTCCTAGTCCAGAAATGGTAGATCCCTTGGAGGAGATGGGAGTGCCTTGGGATGATGATGATGATGATGTTGGAGCGGGGATAGGCTATGCAAAGCTGGATGAACGGACATGGGCGACTCAGATGGCAGTGAGGGGGTGATGGAGGAGAGGAAGAGGAAGAGGAGATGTTGGTGAGCAAAGGAGGATGCAGTGCTTAAGGGGTGGTAATGGGGATGATGGTTCGAGAGATTACTAGATTGTGGGCGAGCATGACTTGGCTTGAGTAGAGAGAGAGACACCACTCATCGGGAGTGAGAGGTTACTAGATAGAGAGGCAACAATCCTTCGACAAGAGAGGGAGGGCGAGGCCAAGAAGTAGAGGAACAAATATAGGAGGCAACGTGAGACCTACGGGGAAAGGTTTTGAGATCTTGCACCCATATTAGCTGCAGAGTCGAGTGGTGCATTAGTGCGACATCATAGGAGCCGGGAAGATGGGACCTCCAGGAATTTTTCCTTTGAGTTTGTATACATGACATTGGCGGTAGAGGCACGATGTTATGAGGATATTGTGACACACAAGGTGCCTTAGACATAGAGATACATAAAGTACTTGACATTACAATGCATCTAGGAGCACAACAAGCATGACATAACCACCGTGATGAGCAAGCCATGAGGGTGGCGACAAGGCCATAGGATATATTTAGGCACATTCCCTAGGAGGGAAGGATTTAAGACTATCTGATGTATAATTTACTGATTTTGATCATCTAAAAGCTTTGAGACATGACCCTTAGAGGCACATGACATACGATGTATTGATGTACTTTAGACTTATGATATATATATATATATATATATATATATATATATATATATATATTTTATGTGATGTTTTGATTTTGATTTTCATGTGTCATATGTGTGGTTTATGGATGTAATGATTATGATTATAGATTTGGATTATTATGATGAATATGATTATGGATTAGAAGAGGATGATTATGATTTATTCTTGAAATAGATGTAATGTGATTGTGATGAGTATGATTTTGGATGATGATAATGTTTAAACTATGGATTTATTATGTTTGGAAAATTTAGAATAGAATATGAATGTGATAAGATGTGATATATATCTTTAGATGTGATGGATTAGGAAACATGGTAGACATAAATGGTATGGGATGTAATTAGATAGGGTATAAAATGGCGAGGTGAAAATGTGCTTTTGATAAAACTATAACAATTGAAAAACATTATTTGTATATGGACAGATATAGCTAGAGATAGGAAGGATGATGGGTTCATATGACACTAAATAGGGAATGGAAAATAGAGGTTTAGAAAGGGATGTGACTCGATAGGTGGCGACCAACATGACATGCAAAGGACACTACACCATAGAGAAGGATGCAAGTGGAAGGAATGATCCAAATTGGATTACGAGGCATAACAAGAATGAGAATCAAACAAAGTAATGCACTTGTAACCAAAGGTAGGTGTTAACATAAAACCAATGATAGCTAGTCACACTCATGATTAAGAGAGGAGGATGAGAAGGGAAGTCTTATAGCACTTCAATTGACATGACAAGGGGTCAAGATATAACATGCATGCGGAAATAAGCTCTCCTTGGGTGGTGTTCCTAGGATTATGCCCAACTATAATGATGCAAACATATCGATGCAGGAAGTTTACTTGTGGTGGAAATTTGATCGATGCGGGAAGCTTTCCTAGGATGTTTTTCACATGAAAAGGATGATCAATACAAGAAGCCTTTTACTACCATGATATAATGGGGTAGCCATCCTTCAGGGAATGGTCTAATTTTTTTTTGAGAGATATCATGATAGATGATAGCTATGCTTCGAGGGATCAGTCTATATTTTTACATTATTTGATTTATATGAACATCTGTCCTTCATGGGAGCCATCTTTTTATTAGTATAAGATAACTAAAGGAGCATCCTTGACTTTGAATTTTACACAAAGGATGGGGATAACCAAGTATACCACTTGGGAGGAAAGATAAAGATGTGTAAGTTATACTTGAATGATCTTGTCATGATTTCGAAGGAAAATAAGAGGGAAACAGTAATGATCGTGGAGTTCTCACTAAGAAGGAAGAACCTATCCATAAGGAACATGTTATGAGCAGATCCATGGTGCCCATATTTAAGGTCATATATAGGATAGTGATAGTGGACCACATAATTCCATATCGTTACAATGATAGATGGAAGAGGTAACTGATGAAAAAGGAGATCGCTAAGGTAACTAGGATCACATTGGTAGATATGCTAATAGTAGAAAGGTCGCAAGTGCAAAGCGTTGAGAGGTTCTAGTTCAAATTTACCATCAAGAGAAGCTAAATGATAAGCACTAGAACCATACTTATGCATGATAATGTATGGTCTAATCCAATTGGGAGAAAACTTTCCATGTTGACTCCTTTCTAGAGTAGTGACGTTTTGATTTTTTTTAGGATGAGGTCACTGATATTAAAATCACATATTTTAAAATGCTTATTATAAGCACATTTAATTCGATCTTGATAGACTTGATGATGTTGAAGGGCTACCATGCGACATTCATCTAGCAACTCAAGTTAGGATGTTAGCGTTCATGATGATAATCCTCATTAGAAATAAAGTCATGGAGGGAAACACGTAAGGAATGAATTTGAAGTTCTAGAGGGAGGACAAGTTCAGAGCCGTAGATGAGAGAGAAAGGAGTAGCACATGTAGGGGTGTGGATGTTATTCTAGTAGGCCCAAAGAGCAAAGGAATGTGAATGTGCCAAGCACACCCCAAATTATCAATAGTTTTAGCAAGAATTTTATGAAGGATCTTGTTAGAGGCTTCAATCGGGCTGTTAGGCCGTTAGCTTTGGGATAGTAAGGAGAAGAGAAGCTAAGATTAATATTAAAGGAGTCACAAATATTCTTTAGGTATTTGTTTTTGAAGGACTTTCTATTGTCCGTGATGAGCTTGTGAGGAGCATCAAAGTGAAAAATGATGTGTTGATAAATGAAGTTGATGATTTGATTAGCTTTGGTTGACGTGAGTGGAATAGCTTCCACCCACTTGGTGAAGTACTCGGTAGTGGTGATGATAGAATGATGGTGCTACAAAGAGTGTGGATTGATAGTGCTAATGAGGTCGATCCCCCATTATGAAAAGGGCCAAAGGTCCTGGGTGGGTTGTAGAGCCTGGCTAGGGACACAAATAAGATTGGAATGTTGATGGCCTTTAACAAACTTCTTAACATACTCCCAACAGTCTTGGTTAAGGGTAGGCCAATAATAACAAAGATGAAGGATGTGCTTAGTGATACACTAAAGTGTCCATTACAAATTCCATCATGGACCTCTTGAATAACACGAGTAGATTCTAGAAGACTTAAGGCAACGTAGGAGAATGCCATCAAACCCACATTTGAAAAGGATGTCACCAAGGATAACATAATGGGTTGCACATTGAAGGAAGGATATCCTACCATTATTATAAATATTGGAGGGGATCTTGGATTGAGATAAGTAATCAAAGATCTGAGAGTACCAAAGATCATATTGATTAATATTGATGTGATTGACACAAGGAATGTCATGGACATGAGATGGTTGATCAAGAAACTAAACAACAACAAAGATTTTAGGCTTTTCCATTGTCCATGGGATAAGGGATGCAAGGGAAGCCATCATGTCAACAAAATGATTGGATGATCATGGGATGGCTTGGATGGTATATGAATTGAATGCTTCAAGGAGAAAGATGAAGACATCCCTATATTTTTGAAGGATGTCATTTTTACATTGATAGGTACATGTGACTTGATTGACGATGAGCTGGGAATCTCCATAGATATCAATAATTTCAACACCAAGTATGACAATAATTTGAAGGCCTAAGATGAGAGATTCATACTCATCCATATTGTTAGTGCATTCAAAATTAATTTTATAAGCAAGGGGAATAAGGGTGCCCTAAGGAGGAATAATGATGATGCCAATGCCTCTTCCTTGTTGACATTTAGATCCATAAAAGAAGAGTGTCATTTTGAGAGGAGAATATTCATGTTGGAAGTGGAAGATGAATTCATCGGAAATTGCTCATGGGGGAGTTGATTGTTAGGGGGGTGGATCGATCAGTAATAGCTTGGCCCTTGATGGATTTTGAGAGATGAAATCTAGGTCAAACTCTATCATGAGCATGAGCCATTGAGTGATGCGGTCACTATGATAAGGTTTGGAATGCATGGTCTTAAGAATGTGGAAGATGGTAAAAATTAAGGTTTTGTGGTTAAGAAGATAATGACGAAGTTTAGAAGTAGTGAAGAAGAGGGCATAACACAACTTTTCAGCTTTAGTGTAGTGGGTTTCATAGTCAAGAAGGGTATGACTGATATAATATACAACCTGATCCCTTCCTTGCTCATCACGGTGTGCCAACATGACACCTAGATCATGATCAAAGGTAGAGATATAGAGATAGAAAGGCTCCCCCTCACATGGAGGTGTAAGCACAAGTGGAGAAAGAAGATATTGCTTAATATTATCGAAGGATTTCTGAAATTTGGCATCCCAATCAAATTGGGTGTCCTTACGAATAAGGTGATGAAAGGGTTGGCAATGATCAAAGAGTTGCAAAATGAAATGATGGATCAACTGGAGATGATATTGAAGACCGTGAAGCTACTTGAGCTTAGAAGGGGAGGTATCTCGAGGATAGCCTTATTTTTTGTGGGGTCAACTTCAATACTCCATGATAGAGATGGTGAAGCCAAGGAGTTTACCAATTATTACTCCAAATACACACTTAGCTAGGTTAAGATGAAGAAGGAAGTGAATGAGGCATTCAAAGAGGATTTCAAGGACAGAAAGATGATTGTGTCGATGTTTGGATTTACCCAAGAGGTCATCAATATAGTCTTCCATAGTTTTATGGATAAGGTCATGGAAGATATAGGTCATCACGCATTGGTAAGTGGCGAAGCGGTTTTCAAACTAAAAGTCATGATACGATAATAGAAGGTCCCCCAAGGGTGATGAAGGAAGTCTTATGTTGGTCTTATGGGGCAATAAGGATCTGATTATAACCAAAAAACCATCCATAAGAGAGCATCTAATGGCTAGCCATGAGAGGTCACCTAGCTGATTGATGTTAGGAAGAGGAAAGTCATCCTTAGTACAAACAAGATTCAAATCTCGAAATTAGTATAGATGTGGAGCTTTATAGAAGATTTGGAAACATGTACAATATTTAAGACCCATTGCATGGGTATTTGATAGGTTGGATGAAGTTAAGAGAGAGAATAAATTTTAGCTCTTCTTTAATAAGAAGGACAACACGAGGATGCATGTGATGTAACTTCATTTGACAAGTTTAGTGTCGGGGATGATGAAAATTTTATGGACAACAATAGAAGAATCGAGACTAGACATATTGGATTATGACCACGTGAAGGCTAGACTATGCTTGGACAAGAAGGAGGTAAAGGCTTCAAGATCTTGAGGATCAAGAGATTGGCCAAATTTGAGGATGCAAGGCTCTTGGGAGTCCCTATGTTGATGTTGATGGTGGATTCATTGAGGAGGGTGGAAGTATTAGGAGGAAGGGAATTTTGGATATGATAATCCTCGGCCCCCATGTAAGAAAGAATGGAGTCGTCATCATTACATTGGAGGATATCAATGGTAGGGGAATCCTCCTCTATCATCTCAAGATACTTAAGAGGAAAGGACCGTATTCATTTTTAACCTTGATAAGTGACCGGTCCAAGGGAAATGGTGGAGACTAAAAAAAAGTTAGGGGAGAGATACAATATCATCTGGGTCTCATGAGATAGTTGGATGGAGAAAAGGGAGGTGATTCAATGCCAAGGTGAGAGGAGGAATAAGTGCATGGAGGAGGAGTGGAGGGATCTTTGTATCCCAAGCCAAATTTCTCACATGGTTCACGGGATTGATTAAGGACAAGATCGTGAATACCTTATTCATAATGTCACAAACCGTATCCCTTCCACACACAACGATAAATGATGGAAAATGGAATTTTAAGAAAGGAAGACAAAACCTTTAGTGTATGGTTTAGTGTGAGGGTGATCTTTAGAATGAGAGGAAGGGGATCAAAGCTATTATAGACCAGATTGGTTTTGAGAAAATAAGGACCAAATGAGATGACATCCCCAACATTGGATTGATTCGTAAGGGCTTTGTCGGGGTGGCCAAAGTAGTCGATGTAAGGAAGGGAATTAAGAGTGAGGAGTTGATACTCCCTTAGGGAAGGATGTTACATCACATCATCAAAAGATCCATCATGGGGTAACTTAGATGTAGGCACAAAAGAGCTTGAGTGGATGCTTCAGAAGAAGGGTCTTGTTTAGGGACAAACACTTCATTTGGTTGATAATTCATGTGACATGATTTGAAGGGAGGGAAATCAATAGGGAGAGTATGAATCTTCCCTTCATGTTCATATTTAATACAATGGTGGAGGGTAGATGGGATGCAACACATGACGCGAATCCAAGGGCATCCAAGAAAGACATTATACTAAAACTCCCCTTCTACAATGTAGAAGATTTCATGAAGGAGTTTATGGCCGACATGGATGGGAAGGATAACTATTCCTAAAGTGGGGGTGAAAACATCATTGAAGGCACGAAGAACAACAAGGGACTTGGTGACAATGGTGTCGTGGGAGCTTAAGATGATTAAAGGTATGGGTGTTTATACTAAACCTTTGTTGTAAATCATGGATCGGTGGATGAAGGTGTCATTGATACGAACCATGATGAAGAGAGGAAGATCATGGTCTTTGGGAAGAATGTCGAGGATTTCAGAATCCTTGAAAGATATAGCGGTGGAAGTCTGCGATGGCTCCAACAAAGGGGCCAAGGGGTTGAGGTTCATTGGATGATACGGGAATGCATTGTAAAGCTTCAATAAGATCTTGTTTGTGGTTAGGGGAGCTTTGGATGAGCTCGTAAAGGGACATCTTAATAGGAGCTTGGTGCAACTATTTTATGATGGTTTACTTGAAGGAGGTAGGATTAGGAGTGGCTAGGATAGACACCTTAGCCTTAAAAGAAGAGGGGGAAAAGGTAACGGATGAGGGGAAGGCTCACTAGGAGGAGTAGCAATGATGACTTTGGATTTGGATGAGGTAGATGGTTGGGTCTCATAAGGGCGAGACCTAGTGGTAATACAAATAACATCTATGTAAAGAGGGGGTTTTCTTTGGAAGTAAGAGAAGCCAGGGGTGGAATAGTGGCAAAGGTAGATTTAGAAGTCTTGGACTTGGTCAGGAGGTTAGGTTTAGACGAGGATGAGGATGGGTCATGGAATGGAAGGGTGCCTTCTTCTTCAAGAAGAAGATAATCATCCTCCATGATACTATCGACAAGGGCTCAGAGGGCTTTAAAATGCTTAGTAGTATGGCTCGAGAACACAATAGTAAGCACAAATAATATTAGGATCAAACCAAGTGGGTTTCACCCATGTGGGCCAAATGATTTGATGGGTGGGAGGGTGACTACGGACGCATGGAGAAGGCACTGAAGCACTTTGGTATAAGATTCAATTGGCATTTTGGAGGATGAAGTTTTAGGAAGTTGGGATGGGCTTGATTTAGAAGAAGTGGATAGGGGTAGAAGAGGGGTCTTATTCTTTTGAGGTGAATACGAGTCCTAACCCCAAATTTTGATGCCGGAGGAAAGGTGTATGATGAATGAGATTGGGATAGTGTAGACACAAAATCACGCACTTTAGGCATTATTTAGTCCCGGTCTCATACTACTATTCATATGGTTTTTGAGTGAAGAAAGTATTAATTAACCCATGTCCTTTGGCCATTTTACTTTGCTTTCTGTCATCACTACCGAATTTCAAAGCACATACTTGCCCAATATTTTTTTTTGTCATTTTACATCATTCTACCTCTGATTGGGGCACTCGACCCTATACTAGGGTGACTGGTCACATTCGGGGTGCCTTGAACCTTTTCTACTTTACCTCTATCTTTTTGGCACTTTCTAGCCATTTGGGCTTTTCATATTTTTAGTGGTTGGCCTTTTTGGGGTTAATTACAAAATTAGAACAAGAGAACCATATAAATATAAATTTATGAGACCATAATGAGGGACCAAAAACTAAGCACTACTATCATCACCTAAGGTTGCATCCATCAAAGACTCCACTTGCGTCCATCTAGCTCCATCATAAGGAAAAATGATGGTTCATCTATATCACACTACATAGGAGGGAAGTTCTATTCTATTCCATCCACCATTTCATTACAATTCTACATCTAGTTATTGCTCGCTATCTCACAAAGTACGATTGGCACAAGAGAACCAAGGGCATGATTACACACACACACACACATAGCTACATTGAGTCTGAGATGTAGTGCAACACTCAGTTAGTAAGTCCACCATTTTGGCTGATGAGGACAATCCGAACCCTCCATATGCATCTTTCTTTTTAGGGATTTGATGCTCATCTTGGGGTTTTGTAGGTGATTCCTTATTGTAGGCATTTCAACAACATTTGATGCAGTTCAGCGAAGTTAGTGTGACAAGAAGAGAACACATACAAACATCTAATGACACATCATAGAAGGGTTTCAAGTTATTTCCAAAGACCAAGGTGCCCATATATCAAACAAGGGTGCCCACATGTGCCCCTATCCCTCTCCATGCACCCCAGTTCATCCAGAGAGGTCGGATCTATGCTTTCTCAAACTTATGTATAATCATTTCCTCCTCCTATTTGCATGGTTCACACTGCGACACAACCCAACACCTTCATCAAATCCACTAACCTCTTCCTAACCCTCTTTACTCATTAGGGTTTCACATTTCTATTTACTTAGTTGCTTGGGTCACTTTCTTTACTTACTTAGCTATCATTTACTACTATTGTGCATAAATTAGATTAACAAAAAAATTTCATTTTAGTTAATCATTTTGGTAACCGGACATCTTTCATGCTTTAGATCCTCATCTTTATTCTATCATGGGTCATAAAGTTCCTCAAGTTCATTTGTCTGATTTTATTAAAATGCATCCCGACTGTCATGTTGTTCTACAAAAATAACTAGACTCTATATGTCATCCTAAAGATATGCCACCGAACGAAATAAGTCATATCTTCCACCATCTATCTGAAGACCCTAGTCCTAGTGTTCCTCCATCTAATCAACCCCTATTGGAATCAATTCAAGCTCTACATGATTTATTTCAAGAAAAATTTAAGGCCATGGAATCCATGATTACATCTCTCAAATATGAAATTCAACAACTTAAAGATGATTCTAAGGCACATGTTCACTCTCGTTCTATATATCATTCTCATTCTAAGTCTTATACATGTGTTCATGTTACCAAACATAAAATCTTGCCACTTCTGCACCTCTCAAGTTTGAATCAATGTTAAGAAACAAGATATTCTTCCGAAATTAATTATCTTTCCATTTACTCATTGTTATCCTCCTTATTAACTTCCTAAATATCAAGGTCTTCCATATTGCAATTATCATCAAATCAATGGACATACTAACAATGATTGTTATGCTTTACAATGAAGAATCAAGCATCTTGAGCATCAAGGTTTCATCTCATTCACCGCACAACATTCATTACATGGTCCTCTCCACTTGTTACATCTCAATGGGTTCTTAAATCTGATTTGTCTAATAAGGAAAGTCAAGATCCACCTAAGAAACCACCTACGGTATCACCAAGTCAACATAAGCAACCTCCTTTAAAAATCAGTTCCACACCTCCTCCTACTAAGTCATCTACAACAATACCTCATCAAACTAAGAAACCTCCTCTTAATGTTAGTCTAACTCCTCTTCCATCAAAGGTATCTGCGACATTACATGGTCATGCTCGAAACCACCTTCTAAAGTTAAACTTGTAATTCCACCATCTATTATAGACCATACCTATGTCAATGACTAGGACCCGGATGAAGCTTACTATGATGATGAACCATTTGATGGTCACACTCCTCTATCACTTTAACATCCCATCACTTTTGTTAAGGAAACTACTCCTTACATTGATCCACTTAGTGTCTTTTGACTAGACTTCCATCACTTACATACTTGGGGGCATAACATTCACACCCCCACCCTAATTCTAATGTATATCTTATCTTTACATTATCATACATCAATCTCCTAGCATAGGCATATTCATCTACACTTTAGCGTCGTCATTACCCGATGACACACTCTTGTGCTTCAATTCACACTTGACTATTGAGGGCATACTACACATGAACCCCACACACTACACAATAGGTACTACACATTGTGTCTATTTTCACATCTCACTTCATGCATCCTACATTCTATATTTAGTCTACAAAATTTCAACATTTGTGCATCTACACACCATACATACACTTTACACATCACACATCATATTAGTATCCATCATACATGTATCACACTCCTATTATCTATGAATCTTCCATTATATACTACTCATCCTACATGCTACACAATGCACACCTCACACTTTTAGTCTACATACACATATTGCATTGCAATTCATACATTGTACATTACACATTCTACACATCATATGGTCATTTCTAATCATCACACATCCTACATCTTCTTCTGTGTGTTGCACTCACTACCCTATGACGCACTCTAGTTCCTCGGTCCATACTCAACTACTGAGGGTTTACAAATCAAATGGACCTTAACATACTCACACAATCATCATCCATCCTTCTATCATGCGGCATTTCTAGGTTAGTGACATCCACTATAGGCTAAATGGTCACCTATTCCTTCATCTTGTAGTGGTATACAATTTAGGCTACATCACCACTCCTTTATTCATCTCATCGTGATATACGATTTAGGCTACATCATCATGTGTTCATCTCTAGGTCACATATCATCAACACACATACACATTCATCACATCATGTTAGACACATAACACACACACTTCGACCATTTTCTGATGACATACTCTCATTTTTGGTTCATTCTTGACTACGAGGGGGCATACTAAATGAACCTCACTGCATACACTTCCATTCACTCGGGGGCATGCGGCTCCTATCATCCATATTGCATTCCATTCCATCCATCCACATTATGTTGCATATCTTGGTTACTTTTACTCTTTCTTACATTTGCTCGTATATGTTCACTTTATTACACATGCTAGCTAGATCTCTTGTATGTCATTATTTTTATCATACACACATGCACATTCACATATTTTTCTAGTTATGATCATAGATACATGTCTCTTACATGCAATATGGATGCTTAGCTACTACCACTCCTACAACAGTTGTTGGGGACATCCACATTCGTACACTACAAGCGCTATTGTTTCATTTTGTACTTAGAACTTTACATTACTTACTTATACATGTTGTTGACATATTGGTTCTTTTTCTAACATGCTAACAGGTGTTTCTTGTGCAAGATTTTTTTACAGGATTACTTGCTTCGATGGTTATCTGTTTGTTTGTTTACTATTTTTTGTCTATTTTTTTCTCTTGTATGAGGGCATTGCCCTTTGCTTGGTGTGAACACTTTTTTGTCTATATGGGGCCACTATGGCCTTACATGTCTTGTGACATCATGAGTGGTGTCCCATGTTTGCAACCCGCTTTGGTGGTCTATGATTTTCTTCTTACATGTTTACTTACTTTCTAACATCTACATTATGCATGTAGTGTACACTTTTCTTTTACATGCATGGTTATTCATACTAACAAATGTTTTCTACCCACTTATTTGTGCGTGCCTTGGTTTCTACCAAGCACATTCCCTTCCCCCTACAAGGCATATTTTATGTGGTTGGTCCTCTTTTGGGGTTGCATTCTCCTTTTAATGATGTCGCATGTGCCCCCAAAGAGGGGGCATCATTTGGGGTTTTACACACTATTCAGATCTTTTTATCAATATAGTTCGATTCAGTTTTCATCCTTGACATTTTGGGTTATACAGTGAGTGGGTTCAGATCAGTCTATGAACCCCATACACAACAAATTTTACAGGACATGGTTATCCTTAGCATTATGGGGAGTAGTTATAGGTTAGAGGATACAACGAATTTCCTCTCTACACTACTTTGGCCAATGGCATCGGATCACCCAAAAACTAGGGAGTACAAAGACATCTTCAAGGAAGTAGTTACATGTTGGAGAATAATGCATCTTTCTCCCTACACTTCTTTGACCAGGGTGGCGTGAGATCGCCCAAAAAAATTGTAGTACAGGATATTGTTTCTTCACCCCTTTTCTCATCACGGATCAAGTGCACATGTTCCCTTTTCATTTCCATTACATGATTTTTACTACTTAGATGTGTCTTTACATGCATTTTTACACATATAGACATGTGTATTTGACTACTTGATCATTTTCTCCTTGCCGTTCTTTTTTATATGAGAAAGCAAGTAGTCAACAACAACAACGACGTCAACAACAATGACATTTTGCAAAAGTAAACAACTCGTAATAACATACAGGTACATTATACACATCAAAAACTACACACACGTTTCCACCCTAGGTTCACTCTCATCACTTTTTTTTCTTTTGCATATTTAGTTTCCACACTCCATCTTTTTGTCACTCCATGCTTTGTCTAGTCCTTTGGCACACTTTCTACATCACTCTACATGGACATCAGGTACGCATCTCTATTTACTTTATGTTACCGAGCATTCCACTCACCAACATAAAGTGGGGAAAATGTAGACACAAAATCACACACTTTAGGAATTATTTAGTCATGGTCTCATACTACTATTCATATGGTTTTGAGTGAAGAATGTACTAATTAACCTACATCCTTTAGCTATTTCACTTTACTTTCTATCAATCACTTCCAACCTCAAAGCACATACTTTCCAAATCTATTTTTGTCATTTTGCATCATTCTACCTTTGATTGGGGCTCCCCAATCACCCTAGTCCCATTCGGGAGCCCCCGAACCTTTTCCTACTTTACCTCTATATTTTGTGCACTTTCTAGCTATTTGGGATTTTCATATTTCTACGGGCCGGCCTTTTCGTTAATTATGAAATTAAAACAAGATAACCATATAAATATAAAGTTATGAGACCATAATGAGGGACCAAACACTAAGTAGTACTATCATCACCTAAGGTTACATCCATCAAAGGCTCCATTTGCATCCATCTAGCTCCATCATAAGGCACAAGGCTGGTTCATCTGCATCACACTTTGCATAGGAGGGAAGTTCTATTCTATTCCATCCAAAGATTTTATTACATTTATACATCTCGTTATTGCTCGCTATCTCACAAAGTGTGACCGACACAAGAGAACCTAGGGAATAATTACACACACACACACACACACAAAGAACTACATCGGGTCTGAGATGTAGTGCAATGCTTAGTTAGTAAGTCCACCATTGTGGCCGTTGAGAACAGTCTAGCCCCTTCATATGCATCTTTCTTTTTAAGGATTCAATGCTCGTCTTAGGGTTTTCGCAAGTGATTCCTTATTATAGGTATTGCATCAACATCTTACGTAGTTCAATGAAGTTAGTGCGACAAGAAGAGAACATAGGTGAACATCCAATGACACCTCAGAGGAGAGTTTCAGGTTATTTTTCATAGACCAGGGCACCCATATCTCATACCAGGACACCCACGGGTACCCCTGTCCCTCTCTAGGTGCCCCAGTTTAGTAAGAGAGGTTGGATATGTGCTTTTTCAGGCTTCTGTGTAATCATTTCCTACTCTTGTTTTCCTGTAATCATTTCCTACTCTTGTTTTCCTACTTTACCTCTATATTTTGTGCACTTTCTAGCTATTTGGGATTTTCATATTTCTACTAGGGCGGCCTTTTCGGGGTTAATTATGAAATTAAAACAAGATAACCATATAAATATAAAGTTATGAGACCATAATGAGGGACAAAACACTAAGTAGTACTATCATCACCTAAGGTTACATCCATCAAAGGCTCCATTTTCATCCATCTAGCTCCATCATAAGGCACAAGGTTGGTTCATCTGCATCACACTGCATAGGAGGGAAGTTCTATTCTATTCCATCCACCATTTTATTACATTTATACATCTCGTTATTGCTCGCTATCTCACAAAGTGTGACTGACACAAGAGAACCTAGGGAATAATTACACACACACACACAAAGAAGTACATCAGGTCTTAGATGTAGTGCAATGCTTAGTTAGTAAGTCCACCATTGTGGCCGTTGAGAACATTCTAACCCCTTCATATGCATCTTTCTTTTTTAAGGATTCAATGCTCGTCTTAGGGTTTTGCAAGTGATTCCTTATTATAGGTATTGCAGCAACATCTTACGTAGTTCAATGAAGTTAGTGTGACAAGAAGAGAACATAGGTGAACATCCAATGACACCTCAGAGGAGAGTTTCAGTTATTTTTCATAGACCAGGGCACCCATATCTCATACCAGACACCCACGGGTGCCCCCGTCCCTCTCTCTGGTGCCCAGGTTTAGTAAGAGAGGTTGGATATGTGCTTTTTCAGGGCTTTTGTGTAATCATTTCCTACTCTTGTTTTCCTGGTTCACACTACGACACAACCCAACACCTTCGTCAAATCAACTAAGCTCTTCCTAACCCTCTTTTCTCAATAGGGATTTCACATTTATATTTACTTAGTTGTTTGGGTCACTTTCTTTACTTACTTAGCTATCATTTAATGCTGTGCATATATTAGATTAACATAGAATATTTCCATTTTAGTTGATTAGATAGTTTTGATGATGACTTAGAAGAAGAATGAACAAGTGATTCAAACAGAGGAGGGGTGGTTGGTTTAGATGTAGTTTTAAAGGGATAGGTGGTGGATTTGGACTTTGATTGAGTGATAATGGGCACCTTGGATGAAGGGCCAGGTCCTAAAAGTGAAGGAGGGAGCCCTAAGATGGATGTTTGGACAATTAGGTGCTTGGGATTGAGGAGTCTTAGGAGGGGAAACTCCAACTTCTTATGTAGATGGGTACGATATTTTTAGATAGGTGTAAAAATATTCTTAGGGTTTACGTTGTGGATGTTTAATCTTGGTGGGGATGATAATAATCTTGATAGGGGGATATTTTGAGAGGTGGAAGGGAGTTTAAGATTGGCATAAAATGGACTCACTAAGAGATGATGGGGAAGTAAATGTGATAAGAGAGGTTGTAGAGGAGAGGGGTAGAATAAGGACATTGTTTGGATGAGTATCTAAGGAAGGTGTGGAGGTAGAAAGTGGAGTAGGATCAGATGTAGGTATAGGGACAAATGTTGATGGGGTTGTCGAGATAGGGGTAAATGTAGTAGGGTTGGCGGAAGGTGTAGAGGAAGAAGTGGGTGAGGGATTTGGTGTAGAAGTAGGCATAGGAAAAAGAGAAGGAGGTATGATGGATGTGAGAGGAGTAGGCTCGGATGTGGTAGATGTGGGGATGATAGATGTAGATACGATGGGATCAAGGATAGATGTGGATGAGGCTGATGAAGTAGTTAAGGAGGATGATGTAGGGACTTGACTTAGTGTACTAATGGTATGAGCTTCAGGTGCTTGAGATGTAGAAGGGGCCACTTGGCTAGTAGGTGGGTGATTGGGAAAAGGTTGTTTAAAGACGTCAAGTAGTTGGTTAGGAGGGGCATTAGGATTACTCACTTGAAGGTCCCCTTGGTTGATAAGTCATTAAACAAGGTCCTTAAAGGTATGACACTTCTCAATTTTGTGCCCGCGAACTTGATGATGTTTTTCAATAGGCATCCTCACGATATGAGGCGGGTTTGGCCCGTGATTCGTCTAAAGTTCAAATTGGAGGGAGTTGGATGAGATTAGCAGCCATAAGTTTATAAAAATGGAACTATAAGACTTTCCAAGGGGCTATAGTTTGGGTAGGATGAGGAGCTTGCTACGAAAGCTCGAAATGGGAGGTAGAAGCGAAGAGGACTTAATGACGATTAAAATTTCTACACTCTTGGATTTGTCTTGATGAGAAGAAGAGGAGGATTTGGTGAACTTCATCTTAGGTTTATTAGATTTGAGTTTAACATGGCCTTGCTCAAGGGCATGGAGTTCTAACTTATGAGCCATGGTAAAAGCTTCTTTGAAGCTTTGAAAGGATTGAATTTGAAGGGCGGAAGAGATGTGCTTAGTGCAATATCAAGAAAATATCTCAATGATCTCATTCTAGGGAAGGGAAAAGGATAGCTGGTTGATGATGCCACACCATCTTGTGATGAAATCTGAAAAGGATTTGTCCTCAAACTGTTTTATGGCATATAGATCAGTGATAATGATTTTACAAGCAATGTTGATGGAGAAATGCTCTAGAAAGAGTTGGGCAAGCTATGTAAAGGAGAAGAGGGAGTGTTGGGGGATGTCATTATACTAGTCCAATGTGGGGCCGATAATGACATGGGGAAGGTTCTAAGCATGAGGTCTTGATTGTGGGCTATGAGATAACATGCATGTCTGAAGGCTTAGAGGTGTTGTTGAGGATCCTCTTTGCTGTTGAATTTAGAGAACTTAGGAAGTTCCCAATGAGGAGGATAAGGTTTAATGGGGATGGAAGGGTGGATGAGATGATTATAAATTTGTTTGTACGTGAATGAGCTCTTGGGACCCAAAGTAGCGGCTTCCAGATTGGCCAATCTACTCAACAATGTTTGCATGGGGTCGTTAGAAGTAGGTGGAAGAGATGTCGAAGGATGAGGTTTTGGATGTAGGAAGTGGGTGAGGTAGATTGAGGATAGGCTTGATGATGTAGATAATATGCATGTTCTTGAGAAAGTGGTTGATAAGGAAGAGGATAAGTGATAGGTTGAGATTGGACAGGTTGAGAGATGGGATGTTGAAAGGGAATGTAAGTAGAAGGATAAGATTGAGGGATTTGTATGACAAGGGGGTTGGATTGAGGGTGAGTGTGATGAGGAGGTTGAGATGTATGGATGGGTTGATGATAAAACATGTGTTGAAAGGTAGTATGAGGAGGGTGTTGATGTGTTTGAGTAGATTCTAAAGGGAGTGGTTGTGAAGAGACAACATTAGCATGAATTTGGGATGTAGGAATGGAGACCGAGTTTTGAAGGGGTGCTCGATCATAAGAGGAAGAGAGGTGGGTTCAGGAAGGGGTTGAGTGAGGATATCAGTAACCATAGTGGATGAGGATGTGATGGGCATAAAGGAGGAATGGATGGTATTGATATGAGGTAAACCAGATGGGATGGGAACTACCAAATGATTATATTGGTGTGTGGATGAATCATTTGGCATGTTCATGTTGGGCTAAGGCCAAATCATTCATTAATTGAGGGAAGAATATGACAAGTTGAGATGTTAGGACCTAGGTAGATTTAGGGCTTTGGGAATGGTAGGCATAGATTATGTTAAAGAGGAGGCCCATCAATGGGAAGGTGAGTAGATTTATAGATGAGGTAATCATGGAGGGTGACAACCCGTTGGTATCTAGTAGTTCTTGGAACTCCATGCATCCTTGGGGGATAACAGGGGGTCCGAAGGATTCAACGAAGTGGTTAATGGGGAGTGGATAGTTTGGAAGGGATTGAAAGATGAGAAAAAGAGGGATTGGTTTCAATGTGAGAATGAGCGTGAACCATGGGTGGCTCACTAGAAGAGATGGTAGAAGTGATGGGATGGGTAATAACAAAGGAAGAGACAATAGGAGGGAATGATATCTGCGCATAGAAAAGAGGTAGAGGCAGAACGCTAGATGAAGAAGCTTGTTCCATTTTTATGATTTGTGACCGAGTAAGAATGGGCATGAAATAAGAAAGAAAAACCTACACTGATTAATTACTACAATAAGCAACACACAACACAATTTTTAAAATCATAATTATTTAGAAGAAGTGTGAAAAGAAAACAAGGGGGCTCAAAGGGAACCTAGGAAGTGGTCAATCTAAGGCTGGTTTCAGGATGTTTAGGGATGGGGTCCTCGATATACCTAAATGTACATGAGGCTCGATTCTCGTGATAAAATTTATAACATAGAAAAAACATCGTGACAACTTTCCTATTAGGTGATGAAATCCCAATAGTTCCACACTGGGAGGAATGTTTAGATGTGTGAATTAATGCATGATGTTTGGATGTGTGTGGAAAAGAGTGGATGTAAGAGATTAACCCCTAGTTATACTATGTGAGCAAGCAAATAATGAGGGTATTCTTTTTAAGACCTGAAAATGAAGTGTGGAAATTTGATGAGGAAAAACAACTAGAATATGCGATGCTATAAAGAAAAGGAAGAAATGGGGAGTAAAAATACTTGGTATTCACTTTTCCTTTTATCTAATCTTTAAGATGAGTAATGAGAAAAAGTAAGTCTAAGAAACCCACATTCCAACTTAAGTGAGCAAAATTAAACTCTTACCTGTAAGGTTAGTAGAAAAGGGATATGGAAGAAAGTATGAAACAAGAGAAATGAAATTTGTAAAAGACCTCACCAAAGAAAAGTTTGGTCCCACCGAGCGTGCCATAATTTTTGTCAAGATTTCACACTTCCTGCTTTAGATTAGTGAATACTAAACTAGAAATCAAGAAAACCTTAGAAAATGGGAGGGTTTAGGGACCTCCTAATGTGGATGATGATGGAGATGGTACAAGTGCACAAAAATAGATCTTCCTTGTTGTAAATCGATGACCTACACAACAACAAAGAATAAACATGAAAAAGGATTAGTGATAGATATGGTGGGATACCTGACAAAGTCGGTTCCAAGAAGCGAAATCTTCTTAGAAAGGATGTTAGCCAATGTTTTGATAACAAAAGTAGATGACCAATAATGAAATGGAAATATGTAAATAACATAAATTGAAATGTATCTGATAAGCTAAGATGGGCTGAAAAGATAACTAATACTAAAAATGCCAAAAGTAAACCCAAACCAGAGTGGGTTGACAGTGACCCAAGAATAGATAGTATGGTTGATGACAACCAGAGTAGGACTGATCCCAAAATGTGCAAAAATATAAGGTAAGTGGGATGAATAAGATGTTGGTAAAATGGATGGGGTGCAAAAGGGTAAGTGGGATGTAAAACAAGGTGGATAGGATGATAAATAAGGTGGGTCTAATATGTATGGGATATGGGTTGATGACGACCAAATCCAGCGACGATGACAAGAGTAGAAGTGGAATGTAAGCAAAGGGGTAATGTGGATAAAGGGTTCGAGATCAATAATGGACAACAAAAGGATGATAAAAACTCCCACAAGACCTGTAAACCTACAAAAACAAAGAAGAGCATGTATGCGGGATGTATCAAAGTATTCTTCATTATGATCCACACTTCAACAATAGGACGCAGAAAGATAACCAAGTGATTCAACTGATGGTAAGAGCTCCAAAGACAATGCAAGAAGTTGAAATCACAGAGCACATGAGAGATTCAAGATTTTGAGCCCCTAGAGAGGAGGGGTAAGTGTGTTTAAATAATGTAAGGTTGGGTCGTCGACAACCCCACAGTAGTCACTAATGACTAACATGGCAGATCTACCAAGAGACGTTAGGATCATAATGGGATGGAAAGAATGGGATAAGAAACAGTGGAAACGGGAATGTAATGACTACACGGGCTATTTTGGCCCTGTATTCCTATGAAGGGATATTTAATGGGTAAGGGTATCTTAGGGAGGAGTAAATGGGTTGAGGGAATCTTAGGAAGGGTATAAATGAGGGATAATGATGAGAGGGGATGAGATTCCCATGAGGGTATTAAATGAGGGGTTTATTGATAGGATTAGGATAATTAAGGAATAATGGGGAATTAAAATATAAAGATAAATGGGGATGATAAAAATAATAATAAATGGATAGGATAATGGTAAGTAAGATGGGATATGGGGAAAATAATATTTTAAGGGGGATATGGTATTGTTCAAGAATAAGATGAAAAAGGGTGAGGGGTATATGCGATGTGAAGGCACGAGAGTGCAAAACAAGTGTCTCAAAGATAATACATGGGAAAATGCTTAGAAATGCTTAGAAATCACACCATGGTTTGCTCTCTCATATAACAACTGATTGGAAAAATATTATCATAGCTGAATGTGTTAAAAATTAGTTTACTTAGTAACATCATGGAAGGAGTTTAAAAGAGAGGAACAACACATGAAAATTGTTTTGGGGCAATAAGTAAGGCACTTGCAATCAGAAAATCCTCCACAACGAAGGTTACTCACACTTGGTAAGAATGTTTATTACTATAAAGTGAATTCCAAAGAGCTTTGGGTTATAAGTCATCTTTCTAACATGAATAAGATGAGTTTGGAAAATATGGGTCATGAACCCCAAATCATTATGGGAGCTATTTTAGATCTTGTGGCTATTATTTCCAGTTGGTTCCATATTCTATTAAGACCACCAAGTGGGTTTCGATCAAAATGAAGTGGCGCTCTTCTTCTAGTGACATTGATAAGGTATGGGTAACTCTCACAAGATGTTCATTGGCCTCTACAATTCTGAAACTAAGTAATGAAATGCAATGCTACAATTGAGATGAGGTGTTTTTCCAATCTCATTTTTTTGGGTTGTGTATATCTTCTTAGGAAATCAATGAAGGGGCAAGTTTGAATACATTCTTTTTATTTGAAATGGTGCATAATAAGATTCACTCATTGAGAACAATTAAGGCCAATGTTCCAACATATTTGGTATTGTTTGGGATGAAATTACGGGCAAGGTATGGCTGTTATACTTACATACCAACACTCATAAGTTCTGATCCGAGCCAAATTTTGAAGAGATTAGTTTGGGGTAGCTTGGAAGAATCTTTTAGAGGCCAAGGTAATCATTATGATAGCTATTACATGTTTGTTTTATATGTTTTTGCAATAATTTCATCTCCATATCTATTCTTTTTACAATTAGAGAGGAGAATCCAACCATGAGGTTGAAGGGTTTGTAATCTACTATAGTTGTTGATGTGTTTTAAACTATTATGAGAAGGACCCCAACCACTATTTTTATAATTTTAGGGAACAAAATATGTGGTTAAAATTGTGTTTGGGACAACAAGAAGGAAATTAGGATTAACCAATATTTGGATAGTATTTATGAGGCGTTGACAAGCAAAGAAGAAGAAACGGTCATCATATCTACAAAAAAAGAGTGGATGAAGAAGGGGGCACATTTTTTCTTTAACAATTTTTCTTTATGTGGGGGTATATCAAAGGAGGAACAATTGAGATTTAATTTGGATCTGAGTACTTGTAATTTTTTGGGGACAAGAAATCTTGGGAAGGGGGATTGTCATGTCCCTTTTTGAAGACTGATTTTTGAATACCTTAACCTATTCTTCTCCCCACAGGTATAAGGAGGAAAGCAAGGGAATATTTGTATTATTAGTTATCATTGTTTAGGTAGTTGTTTTATTTATTATCATGTATCCTATTGGGAATCCTAACACTCCAATAAAAATACTTAAGTAGCTACTAAATAAATGTATTATGAGCATGTAGGATTCAAATACCATTTGAATATTTAAAATCACTTCACCTAAGGGGTCAACAATCATTTTTATATTGTAAATCACTCCTTGTGGTTATATAAGGAGATCACTTGGGCATTATTGAATTATGTTTTAGTGAATATTCATATCTTGGTTAAGGTTTGCTTGTGAAGCACCTTATCTACCTTTCTTAAGGACAAAACCCCTTGATTGAGGACTTTTAATAAGGAAAAAAACCCTTGGTTGAGGACTTGTGGAGGATGAAAACCCTTCCATAAGGTTTTATGAATGCATAATGATTTGAAAGGCAATAAATTATCATTTTCTTGCATGATTTATCTCTTTGGTTCAATGATCTATTTATTTGGAGTGGAGTGAGCCACTTGGAAGTGATTATTTGGTATGTGTGATGATAATTTGGAACATTTTAAATTAAAATCTTGTTCTCCATATTTTCTAAGGCTAAGATCTTAAGTTTCATGAATTTTGGAGGTGTTTTACTATTTTTCCAAGCTTAAGATGTTCGTTGGTTGAGGGTTCCACAATTAGTTATTTTTAAGCTCAATTCTGATTTCTAACAACCGATTATGTTTGTTTAGGGTTTTCCTAGTAATTTTGGCATAATATTTATAGGTAATTAGCAAGGTTTGATCCACCTTTGAGGGCTTTAACTCCTATAAGGAAGTTGTTACCCTAGGAAGGGTTTAATTTGCATATTTTATGGGTTATATCAACCATCTAACAACAACCACACAATCTGATTTTTAAGTTACATCTCAACTTTTGGTCATTTGTTGAGTCCCCTAAAAGGGAACATTACACATTTTGCATTGGAATGAAGTAGTTGTAGCATGTTATTATTTGTACGACTAGAACTAGGGCATCCTAGCTCAAGGGATGTTATTCCAATCACACACACACACACACACACACACACACACACACACACACACACACACACACACACACACACACACACACACACACACACACACACACACACACACACACACACACTAGAACTACATTGAGTCTGAAATATAGTGCAACACTTGGTGACAATCACATTGGGGTGATCATCGAGGTCAGTTTGACTCAAGCATATGCATATTTTTATTCATCTAATGTGTGCTTGAGTATTGTGTAGGTAGTTAGGGTTTATTTTACAGGTACATGTGTGACTAAAAAAATTGTAACAAACTCCCGACCTACGACCTACAACAAACAAAAAAGTGACTAGAAGTGACCTACAAAAGTGCAAGATACGAAGCATTTCTGCAGACACCGGTTCCCGGAGCGAAGTTAACGTCTGGGAGGCCCCTGTCCCATTTTAGGTGCTCTTTTCCTTTATATCATCACATTCTAGTTTTAGACACAAAGCTTATACAATCCAGAATCTACCTTTCCTACATGTTCATCAACCCAGAGAATTAGTCTAGACCTACAAATACAAGTTGATTCGTCTTTATCTCCTATATTTCACTCTTGATTATATTTCTTTAGCTAGATCTTGCTTGTATCTCTGTCATATTTAGTTAATCAATAATGTCATTACATAAATGTAACTTTCATTAAATCAAAAAAATATTATTAGATTAAAACCAATTCATCTTGGATCTTAGCTTGCATCAAGGTTTGACCATATCTTTAATCTTAGGATAGACCCATTGTAATTTAGACTTGTAGATCTTATCGATTCATCATTCATGTTGTTAAAAGAGCATTTAGAGTAGAAATTTTACATTTTGTGTATTGCGTATGGTTACGTATGAAAACTCTAATTACACGTGAAGAATTGTAGTCTTTATTTTTGTTTTTTTAATTTTTTAAACCATTAGAAATCTTTCCATTCACACCTATATATTTAATTTATTTGTTTCCCCTTTCATTGTTATGAAACCTTATAAAGCAACAAAAAACATAGTTCCATTTGCATACTATCAAATAGAGTAGTGAAATAAATTTATGATTCTTTTATTTTTATTACATGCAATTGAGTAATTAACATTTAGGAACTTATTTTCTAGCAAGTAATCAATCCATTTCTAATTATTAATTTAATTTCATCTCATATAAGTGCTTGCAAACTAAATATTAAACCAAACACAAAAAATAATCCCAAAACTAGACTTCCACATAACTAAACATATTGTTTTCCATTCTAAAAAAGTTAGAAAATATCCCAAAAATGACCTCAACATCCCAAACATAATTACACCATTTTAACCTTCAAAAGAGGTCTAAACCACACTTGAACACTTGTTGATCTATAAGAGAACAAGTAATTGTTTCATGAAGAATTTCCAAAACATCTCTTATAACTCTCATTCAGTCCATAAACTACATACACAACTCTCATTCTAGCCACCACACATCTATACAACTCTCGTTCCAGCTATACCATCTACATAACCCCATATCGGTTATCTTCATATTATGATCCCAATCATAAATAACACCTTTGCATAGTGGTCACTCCTCCTCCATTGTGAATGAATTTAGGTAGCCATGTCTTCCCAGTAGAATTAGACATTTCCCTCATGTTCCCACTCCTCTCAAGTCATAAAACATTTAGGGCAATATTTTATTTGAGATAAGACGTGAATTATTTCACTCTACACCTTCTCTTACACTCATTATGTCACAACTCATAATCCTTGGCGACAAGGCTCCTCAAGAAAACCACCCCATCCACCTTCTTAAGAGACAGCTAATTACTCAAAATATTTGAGTGTCCTCCCTTATTTTATATCTTCCCCCTCATTCTTCATATGACTATGTTAGATCAAGGCCAACCATCATATACCATATGTTTAATTTACATGGCTCAACCTAATATCCACCCATTTACTAACCATGACATAAACTAAGAGATCCATAATAATATAATCCTTAACTTTACCATACATCATGAGAAATTCTATAGGATTTTTCTACCCTCAATGAGTAGTTCTTTATCTCTCTCGAACATCAAGAGAGAATCTTCATTTGACATTGCCCGGATATTTAGCTTCCCTTATCCTTTCGATTCATATGTTCTTCACACCATATGTGATATTCCCATACCATCATTTTTTCATCCCCTACATTGATTTCCTTACCCCAACCAATGAGAATTGAGTGCGCACAAAAATCCCCTATGCTTTTTAATGTGTAAAAATCGATTAACCCAATGTGAAGGACTAGTTTCTTCTTGCATCTATTTTTTTAATTTTTCCATTACACTTTCTGCTACTCCCATTATTATGCTGGTGTAAATACATCCCTCAAATATGCTAGGTTAAAAATTTGATAGGCCTATCTTAGGTATCGAGGTTTATTACATTCACATGCGGTCTCATAATTACCTTCTCTTTACGCAAGGAAGATAGCTATTCGAGAGTGTAGAACCATCTCATGACTCTTCCCGATTATATTCCAACCCTCACATCCAATGTGTGGATAGATGAGATCGATCAACCATCAACCTAACAAAGCTCTTTGAATGATCCCTCCAACTATAATGATGTGACCTTTACTAGAGGATTTGGTCTCTACCCAAGGGTCATGACTAGACCTCAAATCAATGTGCGGTTTGATATTCTACCATTGATCTATATGTCAAATGATAAACTTATTACGGGGTTTGTTTTAAGAAGCCTCTGCTAAATTGGAGGTGGAAAATCCCTGGCGAATATACCTGGAATGAATTTCACCGGAAAGGAAAATTTTCTTGGGTTTGAATGAAAATTTTGCTGTAGTTTCTTTAGGGGAGACACGGTTTTTACACGACAGTTACTGTTTTATCGACGCATGATAAAGGTTTAATTGACACATGAAAATAATTTTTATGTCACACAAAAACAACAATGAGGGATGCCGCGACATCAAAATATGTATTCACACGACAACAAAAATGTTGATGCCTGACAACTAATTTTGTTGATGTGCGTCAACAAGAAATGTTGACACGCAATAAAAGCTTATTGTCACATGCCAACAAGGTTTTTTTTTGTGCGTCAACAAACCTTATTGACACACATCAACAAAACTAGTTGTCATGCGTCCAAATTTTTTTGTTGTTGTGTGAAGTATTTTGTTGGGTGTCAAAAAAGTATTGTCACGTGACAACAAAGATTGTTGATGCATGACAACAAACCCTATTGTCTTACATAATAAGGCTTCTTGTCACACGAAAATAATGCCCTATTGTTGTGTGTCCTAGCTCAAAAACCCTAATGTTTTCTCTATAAGTATCCCTTTCGCCCTCATTTTCATGTTCACACTTCCTGGATCTCAACCTTTTTCTTCATTCTTCCAAAGGTGAGTACAGTCTCATAACTCCCGCAACTAGTACATCAACACAAAATAACCAAACACAATACAACCTCCAGGTCTCGAATTATCTACCTCACATCGTCATGGTTGCTCAAGCTCAAGATCAAACAGAAGCTCAAACTAAATAGGAAACTCCCCATATCCTACCCAAGATTCAATACAGGAGCTTGATGTGCCCGCACATTAATGTTGTTTTGCAAATGAATGAAAATTACAAGGATTGGGTACAAGCATGTGAATTCGTAGGACTGGTTAACATGTTGTAGTTTGAGATAGATCATGACATTCTTAACTACCTCCTCTCCTTGTTCAATACAGAAGACAAAAAATTCACTGTTACTTTACTTGATGGTTGTATATTCAGGTTTGGTGTTGATCCAAATGATATCCATCGATTGAAAGACCTTCCTTTTAAAGATTCCCAAATTGTAACAACCAAAGACAACCCTGACTAAAGATGATAATATTTACCTCGAATCTTGTTTTGGTTTCCATGTTGATGGTACATGTAACATGCTTTCATTTTAATGATTTTTATTTTGATATAAATTGTGGTTAATTCAACATCCAATGACTTTTTGTAGCTAATGTCAACAAATCAAGATGAGGAGTAGATACACAAGGAATTGCACACCAGTTTCTTGCTGCCATGATTTATTTTTTTCAAGCCAAAATTGTTTTGTAGGGTCGAGTAAACTAATATTCCAAATTGGGCTATTGCATACATTCTTGCATCAATCGGAAAGAAAATATTTGATTGGTGCACATTTTTGTCTAATAAGATAAAATATGAGATTAAAAATGTTGGAGTTGCTTGAAAAACCAGTTATTCATTCCACTATCTCCTTGGTCTTTATTACGAGGTGTATTATAATTTAAAAGGTCAACCAACTCCCACTTGCATGAGTGACACAATGAAGCAATTGTCAATTCCTATTGAAGAACAACAGGTTAATAGTTTATATTTCGATGTTAGTAAGGTTATTGTCTTGATTTTTCACTTCTGTTACAAATCTTCTTCTCTCTACTAACATTATGTACTTTTATTTGCATCTTTACCATATGCAGAGAAAATTTTTGGAGGCCCTTCCATGAAAAAAAAAGTAGCATCAAGAGGAAGATGCTAACAACATGCTTTGAGGTGTCGAGAGATTCCCAATCTGAAATGGAAGCTCACTCATCACCTAACCGTCAAGAATTTTCATTTACTAAACAATCAAAACGTAAGACCCTTGGGCCTTAACATTCAATATAGGTTTTTTTACACTTACCATTTAGTATTTACTATTTACCATTTACCCTTTTGATTTAACATGCAGATGTTGTGGGGACTTTGGACTATCCACATGCTTTTCAACAAGCATCACCCACTCACTCAGTCCTAGTCGCGTGCATTTTTCGATGCTCAACCATAACAAATGCAACACCTGCTCCACCATACCTATCACCCACAACTCCAACACAATCAATTCAAACTCGACATGGCCCCTACCCTGTATAGCCATAGGTTGTCCCTCAATAAGGTATAACTTGTTGCTTTTGTGTAATTTTTAATATTTTTTTATATAAGTTAGTAATGATTTTATTCTTGGACTTTATAGTGCATTGCAGTCCTTTGCCATCTATTCAAACAATTCCACTACCACGTCCTCCACCAAAAACATCATTACGATTCAAAATGACCACAAGAGGTTTAGGTAAAAAGAACATTGGTAAATGCATGATGCCACTTCCGCCTTCGACCCCTAGCGGGACATTGAACATTCCCTCTGAATTTCCAAACCTCTCTTTCGGTGGTGTTCCCAACACAACGGGAAAATCAATTTTAAATCAAATAAATTTAGATGAAGATTTTTTGGGCATTGATAGCAATGACCCAACATGTTTTTTAACACACACGATATGATTCAAGGCTCGCAGGTATATTTCTATTTTGATGTACTTTATTTAACATTGATACATATCAATTTCTCATCTCTTTTTAATTTTTATCACATATAATTTTAATATGAATTTATTTTATCACAAATAGGATCAGGGCACACAGAGGCAAAAAGAGGCAGCACACGTTCCTCAACTGGAAAATGAAATCCCCCATACCTCTCCATTAAAAGCATCCTCTCTCGGATACAAGAAGATAGTGACCAGTTGACAACATTTGGTTTGGATAGCTTGATTGGTTATGATTGTGAAGCCCATGTCAAAGAGTTTATTATGCCTCATATAAGTCATCTCATAGAATGGGAGTGAAGGGCTAAAGTATTAATCAAAGAGATAAAAATTCGTTATGATAACCATTTCCAAAGGTATAGTTTATATGTTGCAGTCCAAAATCAACCTGCCAAGATGGATGTCTTACTCAACCAAGCACAAGGTGGGACTGTCACATATAACAACAGATTATAACGACAATGTTTTAGATAAAGTTTTGAATAAATTAGAAAATATTAATGCTAAATCCCAGGCCTATTTCAAAAAATGGTCAAAGGACAAAGATTTGGTGGAAATTGCAAATGCGAAAGAGATAGAGTTGTTGTAAGTATTATCAATTTGAAACAATATTTTTTATTAATTTCTTATTTTAGTAATATGTTTAATTGAGCTCAATGTTTTTGTTGTAGTTGAAATATGAAAACTTAAAGAGTCAAGCAAAGGTGTTCCAAGTTCACTTGGAAACCACTAAGAAAAGTTTATCTACATCAATACAACTTAAGCAAACTATTGTTTTGGTTAACAAACAAAACAATACACTTAAGCGGATTATTAAAGAGAATGGCTTGGATGCAAAGATTTTGTTCAAGGAAAAGGCAACTGCAGATCCTTCTTTGGTATCCCATGGAGATGCTTCAAAGGAAGATGAAGCAATCATAAAGAATCTAGACATTGTTGCAGAGGATCTTGTTAGTTCTGGAATTATTGAAGTAGAGAATAGAGGAGCGCCAGCCATTGGGAAAAGCAACACAAAAGTCACTATAGAAACTGAAAAAGGAAAGTGCTAGTGGGTGTGGGGAACCTATTAATGATTGAGAAAATAGTCCAAATCTAAATGTATTTGTTGAAAACTTGAAAAGAGTTTATAGAACTTGAAACTTGAAATATTTGATAGTTTGAATCATGAAACTTGAATATTTGTTTAATTTGAAGAATGTTTATGTTTTGATTTATGATTTTGATGGTGTTTATGTTTGATATGGATGTGATGGTTACAAATATGATGAATTATTTTTAGACATAAATGCAACATGATCATGATTCATGAATGATGATAATGGATTTAAACATTAGACATTATTATGATAGATTTAGACAACAAAATCTTCTTCTCTCTACTTGTAATGATGATATATTTAGATGTGGATGATGACATTAGAGTAGATATGGATGATGATGAATTGTTTTTGAACATAGATGTAGCATGATCATGATTCATGGATGATGATAATGGATTTAAATGATTATGTTTTAGGAAAATTTAGAATGTGGTATGACTGTGACGAAATGTGATAGATTGATTTAGACATTATTGATCCTCTTCCACTTAATACAACAAAATCTTCTTCTCTCTACTTGTAATGATGATAGATTTAGATGTGGATGATGACATTAGAGTAGATATGGATGATGATGAATTATTTTTTAACATAGATGCAACATGATCACTATTCATGGAGGATAATAATGGATTTAAACGATTATGTTTTAGGAAAATTTAGAATGTGGTATGATTGTGATGAGATGTGATAGATTGCTTTAGACATTATTGATTCTCTTCCACTTAATACAACAAAATATTCTTCTCTCTACTTGTAATGATGATAGATTTAGATGTGGATGATAATGTTTTTTGGAGAGAGATGTAGCACTATCATGGATGATGATGAAGAATTGTTTTTTGACATAGAATGTGGTATGATAGTGACGAGATGTGATAGATTGATTTAGAAATTATTGATTCTCTTCCACTTAATATAACAAAATATTCTTCTCTCTACTTGTAAAATTTGAACTTTGTAACAGGTTTCTTCACATTACCTCTGTAAACCTTCTAAAAATCCTTAGGAAGAATTACATTACATTTTTTCATTATGTGTTGGTATCAAAATATTTCTGGAATGAATTTGCTTTAATGAAGAAAGTTTAGTTATTTACAATGCGATGTTTTTGGGAATATCAATTTTTACATGTAATTTAATTGATGAGTAATTTAATACAACAAAATCTTCATCTCTCTACTTGTAAAATTCAAACTCTGTAACATGTTTCTTCACATTACCTCTAATTACATGTTTATTCTCATGGAATGCATTTGCTTTTACGTCCACTTAATACAACAAAATATTCTTCTCTCTACTTGTAAAATTTGAACTCGTAAAAGTTTCTTCACATTACCTCTGTAAAAGTTTCTTCACATTACCTCTGTAAACCTTCTAAAAATGATAAAATCCTTAGGAAGAATTACATTACGATTTTCATTATGTGCTGGTATCAAAATATGTCTGGAATGGATTTTCTTTAATGAAGAAAGTTTAGTTATTTACAATGCGATGTTTTTTGGGAATATCAATTTTTACATGTAATTTAATTGATTACCTCATTTCACATGACCTGAGTACATTCAATATTTCATGTAATGATTCTCTTCCACTTAATACAACAAAATATTCATCTCTCTACTTGTAAAATTTAAAAAAATTCACAAGTTTCTTCACATTACCTCTAATTACATGTTTATTCTCATGGAATGCCTTTGCTTTAATGTTGAAAGTTTAGTTATTGACATCTAATTACGATATTTAAAAAATAGTATTCCAAAAATGCATGCCACAAACACTACATCAAAGCATTTTACAAATACCAAAATAAATAAAACATGATTATTAAAACTCTAGGTATGATAGAGTTTAAGGTACCTCTAGTCTTCTAGATGGGTGACAATGTATATGGAAGAAAAATGAGAAATCATCCTTCACAAAGAGTTAGATGACCTTCAAATCTAGAGAAATCAACATGAAAAATGGATTAATATATAGATGGGTGAGTTTATTGACAATGCCAGTCCCGAGAAGTGAGAGCTTCCTTGAATGGATGTCAACCCACATTTTTGATAAAGAAAAGATGGAATATTTATCGAGCAGGATGAAAGAAGAAACAAAAACATCAATGTAATGAAGATAAAGTAAAATGCACATCTGATCTAGGAAAATTAAAGCAAACCAAAACATGTGCATGTTGACGGTGACACAAGTGTCAAAAATATAGAGACTAGTTGATGATGACTTGAGTAGGTCAACTGGAAGTCTGGAAGAGACTAAGAGTGACAGAATATGCAGATATAAACTTTGAAGGCCTTGTAAATTAGTATTCAAAAATGCATGTCATAAACACAACATCAAAGCAGTTTGAAAATTCCAAAATACCAATTAAATAAAACAGATTTATTATAAATAATTGTATTTAAATAAATGTAAATATATATACTGTAACATCTTCAATGATAACTAGAGTTGAAACAAAAAATGTTCAAAAGCCTCCTCATAGTCAATATTTGCACCTGCAGAATTACAATTGTATTACGTCTAACTTAACTATAAATAATTATATTCAAATCTATTACTATGAAATTGAATAAATAACAACAGTTAAAATGTCAGGTGACAAACAATAAAAGTAAGGTCAAGGTGATACCTATTATCTATAAGTTTTGAAATCATATTTAAAGATGAAATAATCCATTTTCAATAGCTTCTTCATAGTCGATATTCACATCTATGATTTTGATGACACACCATTTCCAGTCTCATCGTCCAAGAACATTTGTACTTGTAGTGTGTTATTTACACCTCTTCTTTCAAAGTGAGGGAATTCCAATGTAGAATTGCTCACGAAAGGAAAGGTGTCCAAGGAGTAGCACAAAACATAACACCTCATGCAACTTTTGAGATTTTTATCCAACATGTTTCTCAGTTTTGATTTTATAAAAGATAAAGCACTAAAAACCCTTTCGTCCTCCACAGATCCCAAAATCATTGTTTAACACAACTCATATAATCAAAAATATTCACTAATGTCTTCCTGTAACACACTACTTTGGTATATTTTTCACCAGAGCCTTGTAATAGCACCACTCTCGGAAGGTTCATCTAAAAATTTATACTTTGGCACCTCATTTTCATTGCAAAATCAGTTGATTGAGACTTTATTAAGTCAATATTCAATATACCTTTGATTTTGATACCCTTGACCTTTGACGTCTTGGTGAAATGATCCATTATTGTACCCATGGATTTATGGAAAACCTTACAAAATTTTCACAACCACCTTCAATATTCCAAAAATTTGGATTCATGACACCCATAGCTTCAAGAATTTTATCTTTACTTTGAAACGTTCTCTTATTTCGATGCTAAGGATTGTGCAATTTTTTTAAGTTTTATTCTTGTATCAACTGTAACATAATCAATCGTTATATATTTTTGTATGAGATGATACTGAACATCTACTCTATTTAGGATCTTCATTATGCGAAGGGGTAGGGTCCCCTCAACCCTCTTTTACCTAATATCCAAAAATTGTAGAATGAATAAAACATAACATGTGTTACGGGTAATTATTCTCTTTCCAATCTGTAATATCTCGACATTTATGCAAAATGAGTAGTGATATCTCTCTCCCATTAAAATTTATACATACGTGATCATGAATATTAAATCTCAAATAATTACTGGGATTATTAAGATCCAATTAAACTTTCTAGTTATCAAAAATTGGTGTATTAAAACTATTTGGGGAAGTGTACAAGACATCAAGATTTTGACATACCCACTTTCTCATCCGTATAAAATCAACAATATAGATTAATCTCTCTTGTGCATGCTTCATCAATGTATTGATATCCTTCAACATTGGAAGAATGCCAACCAATGTAAGCAATGTTTCCAAATCCGTTAAGCGAACAACAAGTCCTTAGCCTTGTCAACATCATGACGATATTTGTGCATGAAACCAACCAATGATGGATACTCCTCACGAATTCTGCATGCAAGCTCATACAAATAAATCCACCTTGTATCAACATCCTTTAGAAGTTTTTTGCCATCTATAATTCCAATTGCAAATTTTTGAAACTCAAGAAATTTCTTTGGGCTGCTTTCCATATAGGCATGTAGTTCTCTAATAAGGTCTTCTACTTTTGCAACATTTTCATAGTTGCTAACTATTTTATATGCTAGATTCATTCTGTGAGCCATACAATGAATTGCTAGCATATAAGGATCATTGTTGCTTGTAATCGAACACACAACCTAGTTCGATGACCTTGCATGACTGATGCACCATCTGCACTAATGCATACCAACTTCATAGAAATTTCATAATCAGTCATGTGAGCAATATCTTTCAAATGAGAAACAATTATTTTATATAGGTTTTGGGCATTGAAATGTTCAACCATTTTCTATACACCCAATAGATGCGGTGTCTTTATATGATTTTCTAAACCCCATGCGGTGTTGTCAACTGTTGTCACTTCATCAATTGATAGAGAGATAAACTTTGCATTTTTACACTCTCTTTCAAATCTTCCTTCTCTATCATTGCAAGGCATTTAGCCATTCCCCATGCACTACTCTTGTCTGACCAATGAGACTGAGGAACATTGTACATTCCATTATATTGATACAAAAATTTGAAATCAAGGAAATCTGAAATTAGTCTTCATCTCTTAAGGATGTGGAATAAAATGGAGAACTGTATAAGTTTAACATGCAAATTTGATTGATTTATCTTACCAATTTATGATGTGATCGTTTTGCCATTTTCCATGAGATGTCTGCCTCTTTTCTACTTTGCTTCATACTCTCTGCATATTTAACATTCACGTATTCTTTTCAGGTTTTCCATCTATGTATTTTTATTTTCGGCCATCCTCCCCAATTCTGATAAGATATTGTTTTCCACAATGTTTTTCAATTGTGTCCAACTTCAGTTGCATTTTTTTTTTTCCCAATTTCCACGTACATATTATACATGTACATTTAGATGGGATATCTTCTAAATTAGCTGGTTGTACATGTTCAATAAAAGGAAATTTGGCAGCCCACTCGAACTTGTATGTCCTCCCAAGTGTCCACATATTCTTATTTGTTTTCAAAGTTTTACTTTTATGAGCAAAATTTTGAGGAATATCACGATCATCTGGTTTCCTCTTTCATGAACCAGAATTTTCATTTGATTTTTGTGTTACATTTTTCTGAGTATTTGTATTTGAGATATCTTGATGCACTCTCGGTGTTAGAGTAGGTATTTACCTTAGCTCATGTTCACCTAGGTACTTTATTTACCTTTATTGTATTTATCCTCACCCACTTATGTGTGTGGATATTTCTTTTATCTTATTTAGATATTAGGAGATATTATCTAGTTGTTAGGTATAGTTCTTTCCTTGATCTATGGTATTGACTAGTTATTTCCTTGATCTATGGTATTGACTAGATCCTTGATGTCTAGTTCTCTCCTAAATATATGGTCTTGACTAGTTCTTTGATGACTAGTTATTTCCTTGATTTATGGCTTGATCTACAACCTTGACTGGTTCTTAGATTGTTATTCCTTTCCTATTTAAGCAAGGCCCATTCTCAATGTATTGCATTGAGTTCCATAATAATATATGATATTATTGCTCATTTGTTTGTAAAGGTTTATGTAAAGTTATTCTAGAGAATTACTTTCATATTATTGATCATGGTGTTTGATTAGCATCTGTGTTCTTGGCTTGGTACAATCTGGTTATCGTTCCTTTCACTCGGTTACACCTCAAATGGAATATCTTCAAGATCTAACATCTCAACAGGAATATATTCAAGCTCGGCATGGTATCATCATATTGTTGATACTGTGTTGAAGCCATGTCCACCTTAATAACACATTCCACATAGTTTTTACTTTGATTGATTCTAATGACAACTGTATGGGTGATGGTGGTAACGATATCTGTAGTAGTAGAGTTTCCAAAATGCTTGAACATGGACTTCTAATATTTTTTTGTTACCTTTTGGGTCTTCTAAGCACAAACTGCTTCCATTGCTCTAAATGATGAAGTTGAACCCTTGTCATGCGTTACTCAACCTTTGTATTGCGAAAAACTCTCTTGACGCCCATCTGCAACTAGTTTTGTCACCCATCTCTAAACCTCTCCTATCACGTGTCGCAATCCCCTGTTGTCATGCGTCGGTGATCCCCTCTTGTCATTCATTAGGAACACTTATTGTCCCACATCATAAATACCCTCTATTACACATCAACGATTTGTAATTATCACGTGTCGCAACTCTAATTGAATTGCATCAACAAATATTTGTTATCAAGCATCTGTAAACTCCTGTCGTGCGTCAACAACATAGGTTTATTGCATGTCAACAACCTCTTGTCTGCGTCAATAATTTCCTCACGTGCATCAAAATCTCCTATCATACATCAACAACTTGTCCTGCAACTTCATGGTGCTTGATATGATGATACCTCGATAATCTAGTAGTAAAATACTAGTATACTACTTAACAAATTACCTAGGTTTATAAAAGAGTATTTTTCATTGGTAGGTGAAGCCAACCCCTAAAAATTTATCTTTGGAAATTTTAGGAGAATAGTAAAGATGACTGCTCAGAAAAATTCACCTTTTCAAAATTTCCTAATTGGAATATTCACCAAATTACAAATATTCACCACTAAAAAACTCCGACTTATTGCATGGATTGATCAATAGTGATCGACTCCATACCATAGATGAGTTACCGGATGGGCTACATCGCATACCACTACTCTTTTGGATAGCAACATTGCATACCCACAACCTAGAACTAAACATACATACATGAAGGTGGGTGTAACCCACTGGGCAATTTATTACGGGATATGACCCTTCCACTATGCGATCTAATGTCAACATAAATCCCAAGCAAGATCAACAAGATTTGTCAAGTGGCCTCATCTCCACCTTGGTCAAACATATCCGGAATTAAAGAATGCCTTACCATATCAAAACACAAAGAATATCATTTGAGACATAAACCATGTGAAAAATAGCCAAGATTATGCTCATTAAATACAATAGTCAATACAACGGACCCCACGCACTAGTTATATGATGCAACCAATGTCATGTCCCCTTTTTCTAATTAAATAAATAAGAAGATCCATAACCTATGCTTCATTGCTCGTAGGCTAAAGGGGTGGTCTAAGGGAAATAAATTAATAATTTAACTTAAGTTGGACAAAAAGTAATAAAAAGGTGACTTATGTTTTATTACTAAAATAAAGATAAATTGTGATAAAGTGACTCAACAAGGAAACACAAGAAAGGGACATTGCTTTATGAGTGCTTTTCCTTGAAAAAATGTGAAAGTAAAATTATAAAAGTGGGGCGAGTGGGCTCATTTGGGGAAACTTTCAATCATCCAACTTATTTGTGGGATTGAGAATTCTAGTTTAGCTTCCAGCCTCGGAGGGTGAAAAGCCTCATGTGGGGCATCAAAGGATGAAAACCCTCCAGTGGAAAAGACTTGGGGATGAAAACTCTCAGGTTTTGTGTGGTGGTTCCATCCAAGGACTACATATGCACTTCTTATCTGGTCCATATAAAAATCGGGTTCATCAAATAGCTAGGGCGGTGTGGAAGTTCTAGATCTAAGTTAAGGCATCACTATTAGGGATGACATAACACTTTGGAAGTATTTCTAGTAATGAAATTACTTAGATAAATTTGAATATCAACAACAATATAACACCAAATAACACCAAAATATAGATAATTGATAACAATATGCAAGTAGAATGACTCATGCACTTCAAGGGGGGTAACCTCCAAACAATACAATAAAACTCAAGTGCTCAATATGATGATAATATCCTACTCTCTAACTCATATATATACCCTACTACATTATGCAAAGCACCAAGGCTGACCACTAAGCATATGAAAGCATAAATAAATATGATATGACATGATAAGATATTATATTATCCATAGGTTGGTTATCCATATCCCAATATATGCCATAGGGTTAAGGGTGTAGCATGCCCATCCCTTCAAAGTAACATTATCCCTAATGTTGGTAATATATGGATGTTGTTGTTGAAATGTTTTATCTTCCCATGTTGCATCTTCAAGGTCCAAAATTTTCCATTTGATCATATACTCGGTGATGACCTTTGTCCTCAATTTCTTAGTACATGTTTGTAGGATTCCTTAAGGCTCCAAGATGATACGTCCCTCCTCATCAACCATTGGTAACACTGACCAAGAAGACACCTTCTACCTAATGAACTTCTTCAAGAAAGAAACGTGGAAAACAAAATGTATTTTAGTTGACCGAGGAAGCTCCAATTTATATGCCACACTACCAATTTTTTGCAACACTTGATAAGGGCCATAGTATTTGGGTGAAATCTTGTTATATTTTTTCTGTTATTTAAAAAGATAGTTTCTTCTATGGCTATAATCCTACAAAAACAAAGTATCTAACTTCAAAGTTTCACTCACTACGGTGTTGATTTGTTTGTTTCTTCATGTAGTTTTGTGTCATTACCAAGTTTTATTTAAGGCTTGAGAACACCTCTTGTTGGTGTTGAATGTGATCTTAAGTTCTTATTTTGGGTTGGACACATAAGTTGGAAGTGAGGGGCAAGTGTATGGTAACCATATAATGCAAAGAATGGGGAAGTTTTGGAAGAAGTATGAAATGAAGTGTTATACCGCCATGTTTTAAGTGATAACTATGTAACTCATCTCTCCTAATTGCTAGAAGTAAAGCATAGTAAATACCCCTCCAAAAATATATTTACTACCATAATCTATCCATCAGATTGGGGATGATATGATGAACTATGAACCAATTAAGTACCCAAACATGAGAATAACTTAGTCAAAAAAATTATCATAAATACAGGATAACAATCACTCACTTTGTAATCTTGGGTGTTCCATGTAGTTCTTGAATTGTATCCATAAAATATATGATAATTTTAATTGTTGTAAATGGATGAGACAAGGCACACAAATGAGCATACTTAGCGAGTCTATCCACAACCACCACAATTACACTTTTTGTTCAAATTTTGGTAATCTTGTGATTAAATCCATGGAAACATCTGCCCACCACTCACTAGTAATCGATAGACGATGAAAAAGGCCTAGAGACTTAATAGTTTCAGCCATTTATACTGACACACCAAGCATTTAGCCACATTTTTTTGGACATCTCCTTTCAACCCTTCCTATAATAAATCTTAATTAATTTTGTGATAATTTTATAGGAATCTTGAATGGCCACCCACTAGAGAAGCATGGAGCTATGAGAGAACCATACTTCTAAGGGTAGAGTTTTTTTATAAGTACAATCGATCTTTGTACCAAAATGTATCCCCCTTGCATACAATTTTTTTTAAATTCTCAGATCCTGTTGGAGATTCTGAATAAGAGTGTGGGTCTCATTGTCATTATGCCATTATGATCTTGCTTGATTTTCCCAATTTGATTGTAATACAAACATGACATATATTAATGCCTTTGTGGACTCATCTCTCCTAAATAGTGCATCAACTGCCATATTTTATTTTCCTTTTTGTAAATGATCTCAAAGTCATATCCCAACATTTTAGTGACCAATTTTTTGTTCTTTAGATAATATTATTTTGTCTAAGAAGTATTTCAAGTCTGTCATGATTTGTATTTACCTTGAAGAGACAACCCATGAGATACGGTCTCCACTATTTGACTGTATGAAGAAAAGCCATCATTACCTTCTCATAATTTGGTTTTGAGGTTCTTACATTTGAGTTGAGGAATATCAAATTCAATATGATGACCCTATTTTATAAGTACTGCACCTATTCCACAACCTAAAGCATCACATTCAACGATGAAGGTTTCGAGAGAAATCTAGGGTATCCATAACTAAAGTGGTATACATGACCTTATTCGGTGATTCAAATACTTGTGTTGCTTCCTGATTCCAAGGAAAAGAGTCTTTCTTCAATAACACTTTGAGTGGTGTGCAATTATACCATAATTCTTCACAAATATGTGATAATAACCCATAATCCCTAAGAATCTCATAAGGTTTTTGAGAGTTTTAGAAATGTTCCAATCCACCATGGCTTGGATCTTATGAGGATCCAATTTTACTTATTCATGAGACATGATATGAATCAAGTTTTCTACCTCCCTTACCCCAAAAACACACCTTGAGGGTTTGACATAAAGGTGTTGTTGTTTGAGAGAGTCCAATACGTTATTGACATGATGTAAATGTTCCAAGTATTGCTATAAATTAATATATTATCAAAGAATACCAGGACACAATTTCACAAAAAATGTCTGAAAGATTGAATTCATTAAACTATCAAAAGTAGATGGTGCATTAATAAGGCCAAAATACATTACTAAAAATTTATAATGGGCTTCATGTGTCCTAAATGTTGTTTTATGAATATATTCATCACAAATTCGATGTGATAGTATCTCGATCAAAGATCTAATTTTGTAAAATAGACAACACCATGTAATTCATCTAACAAAATTCAAGGATGAGAATATGATACTTATCTTTCACTGATTATTTTTGAGCTCCTTATAGTCTAGAAACATGCACCAAACTTCATCCTTATTTTTAGAGTCACCATTGGAGAAGAGTAGGCACTCGAATATGGTGAATGACACTTGCTTCCAGTATCTCTTGTACCATATTTTCAATCTTATTCTTTTATAGATAAGGGTTCTTATAAGGCCTCATGTTGGGTGGTTGGCTTCCTAGTACTAGTTGAATAACATGATCATGAATTTTTTTGGGAGGTAACCCTTTGTTTTTAAATAATTTATTGTAGATATGATGGTATGGTTCCTTTTTATGGCTGAGCTTCTAGTGAAAATAGTTGTGCCACACACCCATCATCACCCTTCTTAAGTAGATTTTACATTTGATGAGAACTTATCGATTATGGAGATTTTTTCCGCACCCTTCAGAACTCAAAATTCATCCCTTTAGAATGGAACCACTTGAACAATTTCTAGAAGTTAATTTCCACAATTCCTAGTGTAGTAATCTATTGGATGCTTAATATAATGTTTGCGTCCCCATTTAAATGGCATACATGGGACCGTCTAGTAGGTAATCTCCCATGGATAGCTTAATCTTATGGAATTTTCCTAAACAACTAACTATACCACCATGACCTAAAACTCTAGAACTGGATAAAAAAGAAATTTAAGTGTAAATCCAACTTATGTTTAATCGAGTTGTGGGGACTTTTAGAGTCGATCAATACTGTCACTCTTTGTTTCTTCACAAATCCAACTACATTTAAGGTTTGTTGGGTATTAATGCAAGAAATTACATGGCAAGATATAGTTGGTTGATAATCCTCAGTCATGATCTCAGGAAGATTTTTCTCTTCACCAAATTTATCATCATGTTGTCCTGTGTTTTTGTAAGGGTGCAATTCACTAGAAAACAAAACAACTATACCATGGTGTCGAAACTTTTCAAAGTCATATCTTCCCAAGACACCCCCAGGTCATTCCATCTCCAATGTCAGTCCTATCTAGTTAGTCTAATGATCCAAAGGTGAATGTAAATTATTCCCCCTATGTGATTTAGGAAATGAAAATCAGTCCCCTAGGTGATTTAGGATCTTCTAAAACATTCAAGTAATCAAGCAATTTCCAGAAGGGCTACCATCAACCTTCCTGGGACTAGTGCACCACCCCCGGAGTGGATAAAAGGAAAAAAATTCACTATGTAGGATTATTCAAGTGATAGGAACATCAGGGAAATGAATTTGGAAGATTCAGGAAGTTTTGGAGATTTCGGAGCCGATTCACCAGAAGTGGGTTTTGGGCTGAAGGAGCATGCACTGCGAAAGAGGACCTAAAATTCAAAGAAAGATTCTTGGGAGCTCCATAGTGATTTGAAATCCAAAAAAAAGTACCTATGGAAATAATTTTCAATTCTCTACATGGGGGAAAAGATGGTAGTACTTCTTGAAACCTTATACAAGGTTCTAGGAAGCTCATTCTTCCGACGCACAACAAGCAATCCCGAGAAAGAAGGAGAAAGTTTGAGGTGTTACAGTAAAATTTGGATCTTGGGACCATAACCATTGGATTTATAGGGTTTTTTCAGGTGTAATAATATAAAATTTCACCCAAAAATTCATCCGAGAGCTCGAGATATCGTCTTCACAAGTTGGCTCCCAAGGTATGTTATTTGGTACTTAATGAAATTTCTAAAGGGACACATGGCAACCTGTGGTGAAGGCACATTTTCATGTCCCCTTTTCACCTTTGCAAAGGGACATGAGGTGAAAATAATTGTGCCCAACCCCAATTTATCCCTCTGGACACCCATATGACCTACCGATGCTCACCTAAGTCATGTTTGACAAGTTTGACCATTCACCGACCTACTGCTGCATGTTTGCCACTTGTCATGCCCAAAATGAGGCAAATTTTTTTGCACCTTATATCCCTTTTGAAAAGGGATGAAAGGGACATAAAAATTCACCCCATCCCTAGCAATCACCCTTATCCCTCATGTGACCTAAAACCGGCTCCCGGTGCTCCAATTCAGCCCCCTCTCCCAATTTAGTCATTGAATAAAAACATGACAAGTGTCAAGCCTATGATGAAGAAAAATTTCATGTCCCCTTTGACCCTTTCAAAAAGGGATTTGAGGGGTAGAAAAATAATCCCCACTCCGACCCTTACCCCTTCCATTTGTAAACTTATAAATAGCGAGACTTAGCCAATTTTTTCGATTCTCACCCCCACATTCTCCTCACGCTGCCCGAGAATCTTTGTCAGATTTTCTCTAGAAATACATTCACCATTTTTTCTGAAAAAAATAGATTGTAAAATCCCTCATACCTTGAAAACACAAAAATCAAAAAGAAATTTGGATTCAAATGAAGAAAAATTAAGAGATTTTTCATGAAAAACCTCGACGTCCGTGAAGGAGAAATTGTTCATATCTCCCAAAATACTCAACGGGTCAAGATACCATATTTTGCAGACATTTAGTTTTTAGAGGCCATGGCCCAAATTTTTATGGTGAGAAAACCCTCATTTTCCCACAATAAAAATTTAAATGTTAAAATCTCTCGTTTCGACATTGGATTAAGTTGAAAATTTAGAGGTGCCCGAGAAGAAAAAACCCATATTGGGAAAGTTTGTTTCATTGCAAACCAACACTCGAAACCCACTTTCCAAAAATAGTAAGCCTTCCTACACGAGTACTGGCTATTTTTGGTAAGCCATCTCCAGTATTTGTGGTGAAAATGGTGCGCACTAGAGATAATCAGAAGATCATAATGGTTGAGCAATGCTGAAAATGGTGAAAATGACCACTTACTAAAAATAGTAAACTTGTTGGGGTTTAACCATATAATAGTGTTACATAGATCTAAAATCAGATAAATCATACAAGCAATGAATTTGGAAATAAACCAAAAGATAAAATAAACAAGAGAAAGATAACACTTGATTTAACGTGGTTCACCCAATGTGGGCTATGTCCACCGAGAAATAACCAAAACTATTATTCATTGCTTTAAAGAGGAAATACAATGAAGATCTGCCATCTTCCAACACCTCACATGATGTTCAATATTTTTCCCTCGCTCAACTACTCTTTCTTGCTCACCAAGAAAACTAACATGTAAACAATTGTTATTTTCTTCTCTCATACCCTCATACAATGCATACATGCATATATATCTATTATGGGAAACTGACTATGCTTTTACAATCAAGAAATCATCTTTAAAGCAAACTATTTACTCTAATTCTCGACCAAAAAACAAAGCACCGCTGCCAGCATTGCGTCAATCGATGTCGGTTGGTGCCTGACCGATGCCGGTCATTTCCTGACCCATGCTGATTGATAACTGATCGATGTCGATCACTTCTGGACCGATGCTACTCACTATTGTACCAATTTTGGTCACTTCGACCGATGTCGATCCACTATCAAATCCAAAAACATGTTAAAACAATATTTTTTGAAGCAATTAAGCTCTACACTCAACAATCTACCACTTGGAGGTCAATTGTTGCCTTTGTACTATATACATCACCATACTTGGATCCTTTTCCTTTTCCCGTTTCTTCCTCTTCAAGTCTCAAACTCGAAGACCAACAGAAGTGGAGTGAAGATCCAACTTCTCCTTTACCAATGGATTCGTTAACATATCTACAGGGTTCTCATCCATATGGATTTTCTCTAACTCTAGTTGCCCATCCTCCAACATCTCGCCATATAAAGTGATGCCTCAACCGAATGTGATGCCTCAACCGAATGTAGGCTGTAAACATATACTTGCCTTTGTAGTAGACAAAGCCACAACCTTTGTAATCTTGAAATCTAACTAATCGTCGTTCCACCTACTTTGTGAAAACATATCCAATGGTGCTCCTCCCGCCATCCAAATCTCCAGTCATATACGAATCAACATAGCTATGTAAAGAAGTATCTCGACCCTCCGTAACATAAATCCATGTTGGATGTCCCTCTTAAATAGCTGAGAATCCATTAGACTTCTTTCCAATGTTCTTTACCTAGATTAGCCATAAAAATTCTCACAACTCCCACTTCCTGTGCAATGTCTAGTCTAGTACAAACCATGGCATACATAAGAATTCCCTACTGCTTTGAAGTGTAGGGAATACGTGCCATGTAATCAACCTCCTCGTGTGATGAAGGACACTGATATTTTCTCAATTTGAAGTGTCCAACCATAGGTGTACTAACAGGTTTTGAATCTTGCATGTTAAACCTTTCCAACACCTTATTGATATAAGCCTCCTGAGACAAATACAACTTCTTATTTTTTCTATCTCAATGAATTTGCATGCCATGGATTTTCTTTACAACTCCCAAATCCTTCATTGTAAATGTGTTATCTAGCCTTTCTTTAAGTTTACCAATGTCATGCATACTAGATCTTGCAATCAACATATCATCCACATACAGAGCAAAATAACATAGCTCCCATTTTCAAGCTTCTTAAAATAAACATAATGGTCAGATTCACATCTCATATAACCATGCTCATGCATAAAACTATAAAATTTCAAATACCATTGCCTTGGAGCTTTATTGAGCCCATATAAGCTCTTTTTCAATCTACACACAAGTTTCTCCTTACCCTTGACTTCATAACCAAGTGACTACTGCATATAAATATCTTCCTCCAAATCACCATGAAGAAAATTCATCTTAACATCAAGTTGTTCTAAATGTAAATCTTCTGTTGCAACCAAATTTAGAACAATACAAATAAAATTCATCTTAATTACAGGAGAAAAAATATCATCAAAGTCAATACCTGATTTCTGTGAAAATCCCTTTACGATAAGCCTCACGATGTATCTTTTCACTCCACCCTCTTCTTCATTGATCCTGTAAACCCATTTATTCTTTAGTGCTTTCTTATTTGCTTTGGAAACTTGACCAAATATCATGTCTGATTTTGATCCAAGGAGTCCATCTCCTCATCCATGCCATGCTCTCACTACACATGGGTATATACCATTGCTTCTTCAAAGCTTTCTCGGCTCACTACTATCACCAATAATAAATAAGAAAAGGAAGGTGAAAATCTCTCTGGAGGTCTACCTACTCTTTGTGACCTTCACACCGAGATTTGGAATGTCCGGGCTCATTTTGTGCCTATTTTACATTTGTGTCAATCTCTGCCGTGGCCGATGCAGCGGTCTCGATATCGACCACGCTTATGTAACCATTCACAGTTCCTCTATCTACATGATCAATTGCGATTACCTCACCACCATCGGTTTAAGGAGTACCGACATTGGTTCCAGTAGTTGTCTGCTCGAACCTAATCTTATCTATCGATCTTTGTTAGCTTTGACCGAAATGACTTCTATAGAATCGAATCGATGTCTGTTTTAGATCCGAAAGCTCATTTTCCTTCAAAATCTCATCAACCTATTCATTTTTAGGCACCAAAACCTGACCTATGTATATTCTTTTTCATTCCAATCAACGTCACAACTCCTAACAATATTAAAATCTTATAAATCCCAAAAATGATATCCAAAATCACCATAGCCATAACCAATGAAATTACATCTCTTATATTTAGCATCCAACTTTTTCCCTATCAACATGCACAAAAGATTATGAGCCAAAAACTCTAAGAAAAGAAAAATCTACCTCTTTTCTAGACCAAGCTTCTTCAGTATTCCACCATCTAGTGTTGTTGAAGGTCCATGGTTGATCAAGTACACTGCTGTATCCACTACTTCTACCCAAAACTTCAAAGGAAAACCAACATGTATCCTCATGCTTCTAGCATGTTCCATGATTTTTCTGTTCATTATTTTTGTAACTCCATTCTCCTGTGGAGTTCTAGGAACCATTATTTCTCTTTGTATTCCATTCACTAAACAATAATCATTGAAAGCCTTGTTGCAGTACTCACCACCATTTTCAGATCTAAGGCACTTTAATTTTAAGTTTGTTTCATTTTCCACAAGGATTTCCACCTTTTAAAAGTCTCAAAAACATCAGATTTACACTTAATACAATAAATTCATACCTTCCTTGTGGCATCATCAATGAAAGTCACATAATATTGGGATCCTCCAATAGAAGCTACCTGAGAGTATCCCCACACATCTGAGTATACAAAATCCAATTTCTTCTCCTTCTTTGTTGACCCAACCTTGAGAAATATCACTCTCTTCTAATTTCCAAATATGCAATGCTCACAAAATTTAAGATCTAATTGTTTCAAATATGATAACTTACCCTTAGCCTTTAAGATCTACATTCCTTTTTCACTCATATGGCCTGGCCAATTATTGCAAATGGTTACATATGAATCTATGGTAGATAGCACAAAAAGGAATTAGTAACATAGGTAGATAGATATAAAGTTCCTACCTTCTTACCTCTTGCCACAACAAGAGATCCCTTGGTAACCTTCCAAGAATCGGATGTGAATGTAACCACACATCTAGATTCACCTAGTTTCCCTACATATATTAGATTTCTCTTGAGGCTTGGCACATGCCTCACATATTTCAATACCCATGGATTTCCATTATGCAGCTTTAGATGAACATCACCTTTACTAGTAATATTGCATGGCTCATCATCTCCTAAATAAACATGTCCAAAATCACCCTGAACATAATTTCTGAAATAACCCTTATTAGGGGTAGCATGGAAAGAAGCTCTAGAATCTAAAACCCAAGATTCTAATTTATTATCCAAGGAGAGAATAAGGGCATCTTGCTTTACCTCACTTGCAACATTTTCCTCTTTACCTTTGTCTGATGTATTCTCTTTGTTTTCCTTGGACCAACACTCCTTTACGTGTCCTCTCTTTCCACAATTCCAACAAAGTAAATCTCTATACTTAGATCTAGATCTATCATTTCTTGACTTTGATCTCCCATTCTTCTTGCTCTTTGATGATCTCTCCTTAGATATTCCCATGCTTTCTACATTTAAAGTGTTTCTAGATGATGCTTCTCTTGAGCTTTTCCTGCATATTTCCTCATTAAGGATTACACTAACCACATCATCAAATTTCAAACCTTTAGAAGCATACGTTGTATTACTAACAACCATTACCAAGTTATCCCAACTATCTGGAAAAGAACATAAGAATAAAAGTGCTTTCACTTCATCATAAAATGGAATTTCTACTAATTTTAATTGATTTACAATAGACTGGAAATCATTCAAATGATTAGATACAAATCCACCTTCTTACATCTTAGAATTAAACAATTTTTTCATCAAATAAACCTTATTTGAAGCACTAGGAGTTTCATACAAATTTGCTAAAGATTTCATCAACTCTACCATGGTTTTACATCTATAAAATTCAAAGCCACTGATGCTTCTAGGCTCAATATTATAGATCCCAGATCCTTTCTATCAAGAACCTTCCATTCTTCATCAGTCATCATGACCAGATGTGCATGCTCATCTAATGGTAAGTATAGATCCTTCTGATACAAATAATCCTCCACCTACATCTTCCATAGTTGATAATTACGACCGTCAAATTTCTCTACTTGGTATTTACTATCTTCTACCATTGTTATGCTCCCACTCAATCAGAAAACCCTCTATGAGTAAATCCTGTCAACACACAAAACCTCCAAACAAAGCTCTGATACTAGTTGTTGGGGTTTAACCATATAACAGTGTTGCACAAATCTAAAATCAGATAAAGCATACAAGTAATGAATGCGAAATAAACAAGAGAAAGATAACACCATATTTAATGTGGTTCACCTAGTGTGGGCTATGTCCACCAAGAAATGACTAAAATTATTATTTAGTGCTTTACAGAGGAAATACAATGAAGATATGTTGTCTTCCAACACCTCACAAGATGTTCAATTTTTTCCCTCACTTAGCTACTCTTTCTTGCTCACCAAGAAAAATAACATGAAAATAATTACTATTTTCTTCTCTCATACCCTCATACAATGCATACATGCATATATATCTATTCTGGGAAACTAACTATACTTTTACAATCAAGAAATCATCTTTAAAGAAAAATATTTATTCTAATTCTCGACCAAAAACAAAGCACCATCACACAAAGTGTCGACCGATGCCGAACTACCGACCGATGTAGGTCACTACTTGACCGATATTGGTCACTTCCTAACCCATGTTGGTTGATAATTGACCAATGTTGGTCACTTTTTGACTAATTCCGTCATCAAATCGATAACATGTAAAAACAAGCATTTTGTGACGTAATTAAGCTCCACACTCGAACAATATTCCCTATAGGGGTACCAACTAAAAATAGTAATTCATCTCAAAGAGTGCTTTTAGAGGGAGCAATATACACAAGGGAAATTGAGCAAGCCAACTTCACCGATTGGGGTCACGAAGGGTGAAATCTAACACTTACTAAAAATAGTAAGTTATCCTTTTTCAGTGTAGTAAGGTGTCCAAAGAAGCATGAAATTCTAGTTCTCTCGGGTTGTTATGGTTTCATTTGTCTAAACAACTACTGCAAAGGAACGATAGTGTATCAAAATGAGAAATATTCACTTTGATCAATGATGTATTCATCAGTGCTTGACAGGTAAATTATATCATCCCAGGATCCATCTTTGTCAGTGGAACATGGTAGTATTACAAAGAGTCATGACAAGGTTAGTTTCAAGCTTCAATCTCTTCAGAGGGGATCTTCATGAACAATTCCTGTGATCACCAAAGGAGTCATTCGATAATGTTTCTAAACACTTAGCCCGTGGTGTATTGCGTGTCATCTAAAATATTTTTCTCATGGTGTGATACATTCAAGGATTCAAAGTTCACTATAGTGGAGCACTTCATCGATTATCTGACAAGGATCTGTGGACTTCATCATAGGTTGGTTCTTCTTCATTGGCACTCCTCAGTTCTCTCTCTCCCCTTTTTCTCTCTTCTCTTCCCCCACTTTCTCTCTCCTTGTTCTAATTTTTTGTTGGGGATGAATTTTTTCATATGTCTTAATGTAATTAAAAAGTAACTTTATGTTTTTAATGTAAAAGTCACCTTTATGTTATAAAACGGGACTTAATGTTTTCTAGGAAGTGAAAAAGTTTTAAGACATATGACGAGTCATTGGGGGCATATGAAGAGTCCCCTCTCTTCTTATAAAAGGTAAAGGCTTCCCAATTTCAAGGGTTAAAAATTTGTGAATTCATGAGAGAGAATTTGTCTACATGTGGAAGAACAAAGAGTTAGCAAATTTTCTTCTATTTCCCCCTCACTATTTTTCCTCCATTCTCATACTATGTACAACTTTAATTGAAATGCTAATTAAGGAAGAAGTTTATGTTTTCCAAGGCATATCAATGTGTGCATATTTATATGCATGGTTTCATCTAGACATTAGCACGGAAGTTTTGGTTATTTCTTCTCATAAATACTTGTGTTTAAATTTCTAACTAGTGTGTGCGGGAATCGAGTTTCTACCGCAACATTAGTTATCCTATCTTTCTCTTCGACTCTCTTTCCCGCTCTCTAGAAAATTCTTCTCTAGCAAGAAATTACTAGATTTTCCACAGGTCGATGGAGTGCCCCTACTAGATCCCTAACTACAAGGCCACCAGGAAAAACCCACCTTTTCACATGCATGTAAACACAAAAGCTGCACCATCTAAGTAGAGGGACTTTGATTCCCAGAGTGTTGGTAAGAAACCCATAGATTTTTCTACTTGGAAAATTTTCTTGCCAATAATTTTTGCACCCACCATGGGGTAGAGTCGATAACATATGCCCCCAAAATACAACCATAAGGTCAAGAAAATAGAATTTATTTTTTCAAAAAACAAAAATAATTGAAAAAATAAAAAATTGAAATTGATGGATATCCATTGCTTAAAGACACACTATTTTTTCCTGCAAGTGACCTTTCATATTCCAAAGTGTCCTTTCATATTCCCATCACAAGATTCTCTAAAAGTTAGTTGAAAGGAGATACACCCAGTTGAACAAGTTGAGAGGTGTTGTTGATTCCACTTTTGAGGCTTTCCAAAACCAAAGGAAATCAAATCAAAGATAACCCTTATTACTTTTCTCAAGCCTCATCCCCATCCGGGTCTTCAAGTAGTTCACCTGGTAATCCCATTCAAACACCTACTGATACCCCCTATAAATTCTCCCATTTTCCAACCTCTCATTGAACATTGAATTCCCTGGTGAGGAAGAAGAAAGACCAAAGGAAGAATTTGAAGAAGAGTTTGTAGAAGAAAGAGCCGAAGAAGAAACATATACAACAATGGCGGATGAAGCGATGTGACCTCAACCCATTGTTCCATGGGGAAAAAATACGGGCTCTTAAACCCCCTCTTCACAATCTACCAACAGGTTCCCGTAAGAAATTTCCAAAGTTCAAAGGCAATGAAACACAAATTCTTGAAGAACACATCACTACTTTCACCACATCATGTGGGATTCTTGGAGTCGAACATGAAAATGTTTCATTGTAATATTGTTTGTGGTATCTCTCAAGAAAAAAACAACATAATGGTTCTACCTCTTTCCCATCAGATCAATCACTTGTTGGAATGATATCAAGTCCAAGTTTGAAGAAAGATTCAAATTTACTGAGGATTGTCAAGACCTCCTTGTTCAATTGGCACAAATGAAGAAAGAAGCAAATGAAACTATGAGAGACTTCATGGCTCATTTCGATTGGTTGCTCCATAGGATACCGAGAAGAAGATTCACCATCTAAAAACAATGTCAAAAGGTTCTTCATTAATGATCAATCACTGAAGGAAGGGTTTTTCATACGAAGAGTCCAACAGAGAAATATTGTAGAAGCCCAAATATTGGCCATTGAACTTGATGATGATCTCATCCTCTCTGGAAAGATCAAGAATCCCTCAAAGGGTAAAGCTCAAAATCCTAAGGACGAGAGAATGGATCCAGTCCTATAGAAATTGGAAAATGAAATGACATCATTAAAGAGGGAAATTTTTGAAATCATATCTCCTCAAAGAAATAATAGGAATTAGTTTCTTGGGGCACACCAAAGGCTTTCCTTGGAGGATCTTCCCACCAATACAAGTAGTAGAATCCAAGAGGATGAGGAAGGACTTGAACAAGAAAGTAAAGGCATAAATTTCCTAGAGATAGAAGAAGTGGGTGGTGACACTCAAAATGGACTCATTAAATATCACTTGGGGAGTGAAGATGATGATGATGAAAAGGCACCAATTTTTTCATTTGCCATGTTTACTCGCTCCCAGTCTTGAATGGGATCCTCCTCTCTTGTTACAAAGAAAAAGAAGACTAAATATCCTCCAATGACGACTCTGCAAAACAAAATAATCAGTCGAGGATATCCCCTTCCACCTTGCATAGAGTCTACATTCGAGAAACTTGATCCTGTGACAAGCAGGAGGTCACTCATTATCCCATGTAAGCCTTTTAATTCTTTTGATTCTAAATCTAAAGATACTCCCGTAAAAGCCGATACTTCTAAAGTTCTACTTTACCTTTCAAAACACCCTCTGTTCCCCAAACATCAAATATTTCTTCTAGGCCTGTCCTAACTTCAAAAGCAATCCCTTCGCCCCTCTTGTCTACATCTACTCCTTTTGACTTTGTAGAACATGTGAAAAAAACCAAAGTACAAATTTTTGAAATTGAATATCTGTGGACTCATCCCGAGCGAGTTTGAAAGATTCGTTCGATATATCATGAGTGGTAGTTCAAAACCCTATGTTGTGACCCCTATCTCCAAATTCCTATTGCCAAACCCACCTACAACTCCCTCGAAAAACATGCTTTCCACGAGTGCATCAAAGACAGACAAGGTCGATCCTTTCTATATTTCCCTTCTCGTGGAGAATACATATTGAAAAATTGCATTATAGATTTTGGTGCCTCTAATAATGTAATGCATGTGAAGGTTTCCAAAGCTCTTAACCTCTATATGAATCTGATTGGTAGGTCTTGTTACTCCATGGAGTCAAAGGAAGTCCCACTTGTAGGTAAGATCAAATATGCACAAGTGGATCTTGCTGAATTTTTAGATAAAAATATATTAATGACTATTTTGGTAGCGGACATCGCAAAAATTTTTTAGAATGTTTATTACGTCAAAGCTTCTACCGAGACTGTGAGGGAAAATTCAGATGAATTGATCTTCTGTGAGATATGGAGAAGTTACTTCTTGTGAAAAGATGAGGTACATAATGTAAAAGTTTGGGAGCCCAGAACCAACATATTATATCACGATATAGGTGAATGAATCAATTTATGACAACCGAGGAGGAAGATGAGATTCCCATATTGATAGGACCAAGCATTCCTTCCCGGAGGGGCATGGACCTTGAAGAAGCTTTGAGAAACTTTGAACTACAAAAAGGTAACTTTGAATTTCTAGATGATACGAGCCACGAAGAAGAGGAGATAGTTCTGGATGAATTTCAAACAGAGGAATCAACAGACAAGCCTTTCCATGATGAGGAAATTTTCTCATTCCCATTCAAAGATGAATATTTTAATGATCATGTCATGCATGAGAATAAAATTTTAACCTATGATGAGCTCTCTAAAGATTTGAAAGGAGAATCAGTGCAATATTTTCTCAAAGCTAGAGAATAAACAAAAGACCCTGAGCTCAGTCTCAAACTCCTAATGTGAGCTATGGATTTACAAGACAAGAAAGTATCTAATTTAGGATGCTCAATCGATTTGGAGGTCATCCGTGATGAAGTAAAGAAAGGTTAAGAACTCGATGCCCCTTATGAGCCGATAAATGATAAATGTGATGATGAAAGGGAGGTCTTTTGTTTCCTATTTGAAGAAGAGGAATGTTTCTCTTATGAAAAAGCTAGAGCAGAGAATTTTGAAGCCATCATAGTTGATATTCCTCTTGAAAAGAAGTGGTAGAATGCTATGATGGTCAAAATAAAGAGACAACGCTTCTCAATGGTTTCCTTGAAGTTCAAAATGAAGATACTTTGAATGAAGGTAAAGGTGAGCTTTGGGGAATTTCAAATAAGTTTTCAAGATAAGAAATTTTAGAAGTGACAGATGACACAGGGATATCCCGAGCTAAGTCTCAAACTCTTAGCTTAAGCCACGACCCTACAACATGCATATGAGGTCATTTTTGACCCTCCATTTGACATTCAAACACCTTATATTGATAGGATTAAAAAACATGAATGCAATGATTATTACGAAAAGGATGTCTAGGAATGTTAATGGGTGGAACAAGAAAACTTTTGGTACTCAAGCTATTCAAATAAGAACCAGCCCTAGAGTAGTAATGATATGATAGAAAAAAAACAACAATGTGGATGAACACAGATGACAATTGGCATTCTGAAATTGATTTCAAAGAGAAAAAAAGCAATGGAATTTTAGAATGAAACCCCAAAATCAAAAGGATCATGTAGTCCCACCCTCTCAAGTACAAAAACAATCATGAAATAACCTAGATTTCATAAGGAATTGAGGAGAGGAGGCTACTTTCTGGAGTTAGTCAATGGCTTTGCAGAGCATAATTCGGTGTTACCTCTTTAGGGATAACTCCTGAAAAGGAAAATGCTTAAGTGAAAATGATTTATCCCCTCCTTTACCATAGGTGATTTTTAGGTGTGTGTTCCTCCTTTTGTCGTGCATGTGTGTGTTCTTCCTTCCTTCTATCTCTTGCAAATTCTATGTGACTCCTATAAAGACCAATGGATAAGGCACTAATCAGCGTATTTAAATTAATATTCTAGGAGTTATTATGGCATGTCCTTGTTGTGATCAGTCCATAACATGTCCCCAAAATATAGAGCCAACTGTTGTCCTGTGTTTTTGCAAGTTTAAAATTCACTAGAAAATAAGACAACTATACCACGGTGTCGAAACTTTTCAAAGTCATATCTTCCCAAGAAACCCCTAGGTTAGTCCATCCCCAATGCCAGTCCTATCATATCAATATAATGATCCAAATTTGAATGTCAATTATTCCCCCTAGGTGATTTAGGAAAGCAAAATTAGTCCCCTAGGTGATTTAGGATCTTTTGGAACATTCAAGCAATCAAGCAGTTTTGACGAAGGGTTACCATTAACCTTCCTAGGACTAGTGCACCACCCCGGAGTGAATCAAAGGAAAAAATCTCACTATGGAGGAGTATTCAAGTGCTAGGAACATCAGGGAAATGAGTTTGGAAGATTCAGGAAATTTTGGAGATTTTGGAGCTGATTTACTGAAGCGAGTTTTTGGGCTCAAGGAGTATGCACTGCGAAAGAGGACCTAAAATTCAAAGAGAAATTCTGGGAAATCCATAGTGATTTTAAATCCAAACAAAGTACTTGTGGAAAAAAAATTCAATTCTCTGCATGGGGAAAATATGGGACTTCTTGAAACCTCATATAATGTTCTATGCAACTCATTCTTCTGACGCACAACAAGTAATCCTGAGAAAGAAGGAGAAATGTTGAGGTGTTGAAGTAAAAATTGGATCTTGGGACTATCACCATTGGATTCTTATGGTTTTTTTTAGGTGGAATCATATAAAATTTCACCTAAAAATTCATCCAAGAGCTCGAGATATAGTCTTCGCAAGATGGCTCCCAAGGTATGTTATTTGATACTTGGTGAAATTTCCAAAGGGATACATGGCAACCTATGGTGAAGGTAAATTTTTATGTCCCATTTGCAACTTTGAAAAGATAAATTAGGCATAAAAATTGTTCCCAACCCATAATTATCCCTCTGGACACCCATATGACCTCATCGACACTCTTTTAAGCCCCCGTTGACCAGTTTTACCATTCACCCACCTACCGCTACATGTTCGCTACTTTTCATGCCTAGAATGAGGTGATTTTTTTCACCTTATGCCCCTTTTGAAAAGGCATGAAAGGGACATAAAATTTCACCACATCCCTAAGAAGCCCCCTGTTCCTCATGTGACATAAAACCGGCTCCCAGTGCTGCTCCATTGATCTCGTCTCCCAATTTGCTCATCGAGTAAAACCATGACAAGTTTCTAGCATAGGATGAAGTGTAATTTCATGTCCCATTTGCACCTTTTGGAAAGGGACATGAGGGATAGAAAAATGTGCCCCACCCTTCCCCCTTCCATTTTCAAACTTGTAAATAATGGAACTTAGCCAATTTTTCCCATTCTCACCCCCACATTCTCCTCACGCTACCTAATGGTGTCATATTTCTCTAGAAATCCATTCACCATTTTTTCTAAAAAATATGATTTTAAATTCCCCATATCTTGAAAACACAAAAATCACAAAGAAATCTGAATTCAAATGAAGAAAAATGAAGATATTTTTCCTTAAAACCCTTGAAGTCCATGAAGGATAAATTGTTCATATCTCCCAAAATACTCGACGGATCGAGATGCCATCTTTTGCAGACATTTAGTTTTTAGAGGGCATGAGGATTCAAGTGAAATTTTTTTCATATATGGCCCATATTTTTTATGGTGAGAAAACCCTTGTTTTCTGCACCAAAAATTTAAATTTTAAAATCTCTCGTTTCTGGCATTGGATCAAGTTGAAAATTTAGAGGTGCATTGAGAAAAAACCCATATCGGGAAATTTCATTTCATCGTAAACCGACACCCAAAAAACCACTTTCCAAAAATAGTAATCCTTTCTACATGGGTACTAGATATTTTTGGTAAGCCATCTCAAGAAGCGATTGGGCAAAACAATGCACACACGAGATAATCAAAAGATCGGAATAGTCGAGTAGTTTCAAAATGGTAAAAACAACCACTTACTAAAAATAGTAAGTCATCTCAAAGAGTTTTTTCAAAGGGAGCAGTATACACAAGGGAAATTGAGCAAGCCAACTTCACCGATTGGGGTCAAGAAGGGTGAAATATAACACTTACTAAAAATAGTAAGTTATCCTTTTTAGTGTAGTAAGGTGTCCAAAGAAGCATGAAATTCCAGTTCTCTGGGTTGTTATGGTTTCATTTTTCTGAACAACTACTACAGAGGAATGATAGTGTATCAGAATGAGAAATATTCACTTTGATCAATGATGTATTCATCGGTCTTGTGATGGTAAAGTGTATCATCCCGGGATCCATCTTTTCGGTGGAACATGGTAGCTTTGCAAAAAGAATCATGACAAGGTCAGTTTCAAGCTTCAATCTCTTCAGATGGGATCTCCATGAGCAACACCCATGATCAGCAAAGGAATTATTTGATAGTGTTTCTAAACACTTAGCTTGTGGTGTCTGCATGTCATCTAAAATATTTTTCTCATGGTGCGAGACATTCAAGGATTTAGAGTTCACTACAGTGGAGCGCTTCATCAAATTATCTGAAAAGGATCTGTTGACTTCATCAGAGGTGGGTTCTTCTTCATTGACACTCCTCATTAGTTCTCTCTCTCCCCTTTCTCTCTCTTCTCTTCCCCCCAATTTCTCTCTCCTCATTCTAATTTTTCATTGGGGATGCACTTTTTCATATGTCTTAATGTAATTAAAAAGTAACTTTATGTTTTTAATGTAAAAGTCACCTTTATGTTATAAAAAGGGACTTAATGTTTTCCTAGGAAGTCGAAAAGTTTTAAGACATATGAAGAGTCATTGGGGGCATATGAAGAGTCACCTCTCTTCTTATAAAAGGTAAAGGCTTCCCATTTTCAAGGGGTTGCAAATTTGTGAATTCATGAGAGAGCATTTGTCTACTTGTGGAAGAACAAAGAGTTAGCCAATTTTCTTCTATTTTCCCCCTCACTATTTTTCCTCCATTCTCATACTATGTACAACTTTAATTGAAATGCTAATTAAGGAAGAAGTTTATGTTTTCCAAGGCATATGAATGTGTGCATGGTTTCCTCTAGCCATTAGCATGGAAGTTTTGGTTATTTCTTCTCATAAATGCGTGTGTTGAAATTTCTAACTAGTGTGTGTAGGAATCTGAGTTTCTACCCGCAACATTAGTTCTCCTATATTTTATTCTCACTCCCTTTCCCACTCTCCAAACAAAGTCTTCTCTAGAAAGTGATTGCTAGCTTTTCCGTAGGGTTAGTGGAGTGCCCTTTTTAGATCCCTGGCTGCAAGGACACCAAGAAAAATCCACCTTTTTCGTGCACATATAAACATAGAATCTGCACCGTTTAAGTAGAGGGACTTTGATTCCTAGAGCATTGGTAAGAAACCCATATATTTGTCTACTTGACAATTTTTCTTTCCATCACATCCTACCTCTTCCTCATTTGATCCCTCAATGTAGAATAATTTATTCTCAACATATTTATGTCCTTTACTCCATTTACTATCACAACTATAACATATCCCTTTTACTTGTTTCTCTTCAATTTGTTGTGGAGTCAACTAGGTAGGTTAAGGGAATGATGGTACTGAGGTGCTACGATCTCTAATGTTAGTGAAGTTATTCCTTTTCATGGAATTGAATTTTTCCTCTACCCTATGTGTCATGATGATAAAATTAAAATACAAAGTGGATCAAACATTTATACCTCATGTTGGATGTGATCCTTGAGACCACCCAGGAACAAATCCTTCAAATATTCATTTGAAATTGTATCCACATGCAATGATGACAAGCTCAAACTATTAAATATAATACTTTACTAATCATATTTTTCGTAGCTTTTCCAATTGGATAAAGTATTTCTTAGACACACTACTACTATAGTGCATTTGCAGATCCTTCGTAAAAAATAAGTGAAATTAAGAGTACTTTTCTTCTTTTGAGTGCATAACAAACAATACTAAGTGAATCTCTCTTGTTCCATATACTGAGGATTCCAATACCACCATCTGCCCTCTTGGGACTTAATGCAAATAAAAAAAAGATCCATTTGGTTGATCCAAGTCATTAGATCATTTCCATTAAACTCACACTTTTCCACTTTTGGAATAATGTTACGCAACTGGCTAGAAGATTCACTAGGTTGTACAGGATCCTTCTTGATTTGTGTGATTTGGATCTATGTGCACATTTCTTAAGGAACCCACGTGACTTAGACGGGAATTCACACCCATCTTCATGCTTAAAAGAGTTCTCATAATATCATTTGTCATTAATTCTAACCCTAGCTACATTTAACTATTCATGTCTTAAAGGTTACCTCCTAGTGCTTAAAGGTTATCTTCCATTTTATCTTTCAGTATTTGAAGATCATGGTGGAAGTCCTCTTTACTCACCATATTATTAAACCTTTCATGAATTTGGTTAAATACATCTGATACTACAAAATTTAAAGATTATAAATCTATATCTTCCTTATTTGGAGTCATCCTAGAGTGGTTTGACCCTTCCCTTGGCCTCTAGTTGATCTCCCTGTCATAATTGAGGGTTTGGATCTGGGGATTTAATGATTAGGAATTTAGGATTTGGGGTTTCATATGGTTATTGGCCAAATAGAGAGAAACACCAAGAACAATCCCTAGGTAGTTTTTGGAAAGCTTTCTAAAAATATAAAAAACTTAGAAAATTTCCCAAAATAGTAGCCTAGGGAACATTTTTATGAAAAACCCAAAAATTTCTATAACTTGTGAAAAATAATCCAATAGATCTTGAAATTTTGGGAGCGACTTAACATGAATTATTTTTCCACTTCAGATTAAAATATTGTAGGAAAATTTAGCACGTTTTTTGAGATATAGCCAAATCTTCAAAATTATTGTTTTGACCCAATTCTAGCCAGATTGATGCTTTGATACCACTTGTAATGAAATTACTTAGAAAGATTTAAACATCAATGAAAATATAACACCAAAATATGGATATTTGATCACAATATGCAAGTATAATGACTTAGTCACTTTGAGGGGAAACCTCCAAACCATACAATAAGACTCAGCGTTGAATATTGTCCTATATATACCCTCTACACTATGAAAAACATCAAGACCAACCGATAAGAATATGAAAGCATATATAAATATGATATGACATAACTAGAGATCATGCTAGTTATATTTCAGCTATCCATATCTTGATATATGACCTAGGGTTAAGGGTGTAGTTGTAGAAAAAAATCATGCACTTGTTACTTACATCATGCCTCTAAGTATGTTATTATATGTATGATTCCTAAGTAAGAAAACTAGATAATAACAACACTCGATTTTCCTTTTACATTGCTTTGTCTTTTCCATACTCTTGTTATTTGATTTTTTGGAATGGCCACTTTACTTGTGAACATTCAACATTATGTGACCCGACTCTGTATTTTTGTTTTATCCTCTAAGCATCTCGTACACTCTTTGCCCATTAGGGACAAGAGCACCTAGGCACTACTACCCATCATTTTGGGTTGACCTTTTTGGTTTTTAATGATGAAATTCAAACAAGAGAATCATATATATATATATATATATATATATATATATATATATATATATATATATATATATATATATATATATATATATATATATATATATATATATGACTTACTATTATTAGGGGCTAGACAACTTGGGCTATTACTTACTATCTACTACTTGGGAAAAGAACAACATTCAAGGATTGGATTTGGGTTGCATTATTTACTACATAAGAAGGGTTATTTATGTCATCCATCTCACACATTCATCTTGGGGGAAAATTATTTGTAGCTTGATTTGTTTGAATTGCACAAGGAGAACTTAGATTCAAGGGACATAATTCAATCACACACACACACATTAGAAATACAAAGAGTTTGAAATGTAGTGTAACACTCGGTGATAATCAAATTGGGGTGACCGACGAGGTCATTCTAACTAAATAAAATTTATTATTTGTTTCATCTAATGTTTGTTTGAGCCTTGTGTGGGAACTAGGGTTTTATTTTGTAGGTTTAGGTGCATTACATGAACCCTATAACGAAGTGTATACTGACAAAAGAGTGAAAAGAGGAAGACAAGTTTAGACCCTAAAAATCATATCCAAAGATGTTCTTAGGACATTAACACCCAACTCAGACACTAATGCCTCGAGTGGTCCTTTCCTTATCTAGGAGGTCCTATCCAGGAGTTTCAAATTCATATTTTCTAGACAAAAAGCTTACTCGGTCTAGATCCAATTTATTTCACCCGGTTTCCATCCCATATCTTTGAATACAAGCTAAGACACTATTGTTTCACTCTTACTTATCCTTGTTTGTTTCTTGCATGATAGATCTTACTTGTTACTATTATATTCATTTGATCTCAATCCTTTGATTAAGATATAATTTTGTTGAATCATTTGGTGAACCCGATCCTTGCAAAGCATTTATCGATCTTTTTATTTCCTAACATGGATAACACCTCTCATGAAGTTTATACTGCACATCTTAATGACATACATGCATACATCACTGATCATCTTGAAAACTTAGATCTCTTGTTATCTCTGTCTCTCGTAAAGAATCTCATTAGATCTCTATATCCACCCCTTTGGACACTAATTTTATCCCCACTAAAATTCCTACATCCTCTATTCCATCTTCCTCCCCTCTCACCACTACAGAGGCATCCACTAGCCATGTTCCTATTTCTACATCTCACACCCACCATTCTTCCCCCTACTTTCCCATATCTAACTTATCACTTCATAAGGAACCCGTGCCTTAGAATCCTTATATCATGATTTGCACACTCGATTTCAAATTATAACATGCCTCTTCTTCTTTTTCACCATCTCTTGGTTCTTCACTTCTTATTTACAGTCCCTATTACCCCTAAGGTTTCTTCTTATCCACTTCCTTACAATTTTACCTCACCTAAGTTTCCTCTCTTTGATGGCCATGGAGATCCCCAAGAGCACCTTTGATCATTTCATGTTGTATGCTTGGATTATGCTTATGATGACACAATATTGACCAAGTTGTTTCCTAGGATCTTACAAGACTATGCCTTGCAATGGTTTTATGATTTTCCTTTACACTCTATTAGATATTTTACTCCTTGTCTCGATGTAGTCGAGGTTCAAGATAACCTTTTCAGGCATGCTTTGGCACATCACTCAGAAAATCTTAAATTCTCACCCGAAGCATGTGTAACTATATTAGGTCCCTCCTTGTGTCTAACTCCAAAGATGTATTTCATACAATCATTACTACAATAACATGTAAATATACCATGTCAATAATATTATATATTGTAACATACACAGAGAGATAATTGATCATCAACTAAAAGGGGATTCTTATCCATTATATTAATGATGCATTATAGTAATAAATATCTTAGTCAATCTCCATCTACATATTCATGTGTAAGGTAGGACTTCTAATAGTATTAGCGTGTATCTTCACTTTACTTGAAATGACTCATTATGTGGATATATACACATATATAGGGTGGGAACTTATTCTTCACCACTTTTACATACTTTATTATAAACTTAGACCACTCATATACATAGCTTGCATGATTTCACAACTCTCACTTCTTATACTTAAGACGCTTTGCTTTGTGGCTCTCCATGAGCGGCCTGCTTCCTTTTAGAATATCTATTCCTGTTTATGCGCTATAATTATCCTTGTTTTAACCATGTGCCATGTTATATGTAGCTCTACATGTGTTTCCTATTCTTAACCTTGCATGTGCTTTATCTTGTTCCACGTGCTTTATCCATGATTTTGTCTATTTTTAGCTTGCCTTGACAATCACGTCAACCCATGCTTTTTCCTATTTTTAGCCTTGCCTTGGAAATCCGACTAACTCGTTGACTATGTTATTTATATGTGCAAACCTTTACAGTGCTTCTTCATGCTTCCCACATGTCACTTCATGCACCATTTTAAATATTGCATGTACTTCATCCCTGGCTCTATGTGCACCCTTGCACACATCCTTTAGCCTTCACACATGTCTCATACTTAGGCATTTTCTTGGTCCAACATTACCCCACACTAGGTATATTGTCTATCCTTTATAATAAAAGAATTAATGAATAAAAGAACAAAGAATCCTTGCTGAAAGAATGCGGAAATACCCCAAAGAATGTTGAATGAAGAATGTGTGAATAAAATAATGTCTAAAAATGTATGCCCTTATGCAACCAAAAATAGGCTCATGGTGTGTGCAAGAGTTTTACAAATTTTTTGTTGATGGTTGCTTCCAATCCTTTCTAATTTAGTATGTTGAGTACAAACCAAATTTTAAAAAATTACTAATCTAATATATGCTACATTGATTTCAAAGTGATATGCATATCACCCGAATATCTATTTCATGTTTAAAAAGATGTTATTACTATGATACATTGAATAGGACCTCCATATTCATTATTATCTCTAGTCATGAGCATTATTGGGTTTATTTTATTGTTACACTTGCACAACTATATAAATCTCATATGCAACAAAAGAATGAGTGGTTCAATAGATGATATTTTTAGTGAACCTAGCTTCCCGTGAAGAATGATCATATTACTTGCATGTGTTACTATAATCATCTATTTAATGTTTTGTACAAACTTTTGTGCCACAATAGGAATTTTTCTTGGTGAAATTGTTGACTAATTTTTGGGTCACTAAGTTCCAAACTAGAGGCAATGTACATAACCATTGGCTAATATGTAAGAAATGTGCTATATTATATGGAGGGATAACACAATATTGAAACCTTTATTGACAAATGCATAACTTGTAGAACATCTTTTACTCCCAACATTGCGTAATTGCATTGATATTGACATATAAACAACTACAAAAAAAAAACTAGAAAATGTAGAAACCATTTTACTTTCCCACCAATTTAACATAAAAACTCTAAAGCCTCTTACTGATTTAATAAAATTAAATATAAGATAAGGAAACTATTGATTAAATATATATAACAGTATTCAAGCAAGATCAAGTAAAGGAAATACAAGAAAGAGTGATAGATAGGGTTTGGATAATGACTTAGCTTGTATCTGTAGGTTTGAACCAATTCTAGACTAGATCTTGATCTAAAAGGGATATTTTGGGCTATGCAAGCTCTATGTATTATTCTAAAAAGTAACAATCTCTGGGGACATGAGCGCTAGGAAGAGGACAGGGCCCACCTAGCGCTAGCATTTTTCTAGGCACTAGTTTCTAAGGAAGTGGTTAGGATCTGCGTTCTTTATGTGTCGATTAATGTTGCTCCTTATTTTTTGTGTATCACATTAGATTCATTGTGGTGTACATGTAACCTACAAAATAAACCCTAGATACCTACACAATACTCAAGCACACATTAGATGAATAAAATAATGTATATGCTTGAATCAGTGACCTCAATGGTTACCCCAATGTGATTGTCACTAATGTTGCACTACATTTCGGACTATATCTAGTTCTTGTGTGTGTGTGTGTGTGTTTGTGTGTGTGTCCCTTTAGATAGGATTCCGTAGTTCTAGTTGTTCAAAGAGATAGCGGGCTACAACTACTTTGTCCTAAATGTAAATCATGTCTTTATGGAATTCGAGAATAAACCCTCCTATGCAGTGAAGTATATAGTCTACAATGCAGTCCTTGATGTAGTAAATAGAAAATATTAGTTCTTTGTAGATGTATGTATCTCTTGAATGCTCCCCCCAATGAGGTTAAATAATACATGTATATATATATGATTCCCTTGCTTAAGTTTCATCATTAGTAAGTAAAAAGTAGACCAAGAGTGATAAAAAATATAAGAAAGAAGTAATATTTGGAAGATCATAAAAGGAGGTAGAGTACACAGGTGCCCAGAGGGGACAGTAGTGTTTGGGCTCTCCTGTCCCTAATGTATGATCATGTATAGGGTTCTCAAAAGGTTAGATGGTGAAATTAGAGTTGAGTAATATGTCAACTAGTGTGTAAAATCCTAAGTTGTTAATTGGAAACAATAAGTAATAAAGATGAAAAGGATAAAAGTAATGTCAAAGCAAAGTAAATGTGTGTTAACGACTAATTATCTTGCTCAAGAATCATGCATATAAATAAAATATTTAGAGGTTAAATGAACATAGTAAGTGTGTGATTTAGTGACTACATTTTCCACCACTTTATGCTAGTGAATAAGGATTCAATATCATAATGTAGAATAGAAAAGCATACCTTGGAGAGGTGAAAGAAGACTATATCTAATAATGTGTGAAATGAGTGTTGTAGAGTGTCAAATGAAATAGTGTAAGATGTTTATCATGAATTTATAAGGAGAGTGAAGGAAAAGGATCATAGGGGTGAAATTTGCGTAAGTTGAGTGATAGTGATGAGTGTATATTTCCCTTTTTCAAAGCATGCTTGATATTTACTTCATAGTTGCTTGTGTGTTTTACCTTCATTGGGATAGGATGGGACCTGTAAAAGAAAATAAGTGTAGTGATCTAGGTAAATGAAATTGAAATTTTACTTAGAAAATATGTAAAAATGGAAATGCATATTGGAAAATCTAAATAAAGGGGTTAGAAATCATTGTTGCAGACTCACAGCACCCCTGGATGCAGATCAGGCTTCTAGGTTGATCATTCGAAGCATCCAGTGTGATTGCACAACATTGAAACCTCTCTACAAGTGTGGGACTTGTAAAATGAGAGAGGAATCTCCAGAGAAGGCTGGTTCCTACTCCTAAACTACCTGCCACGAGCTATTCCAGTGCAGGCAAGCTAATCTAAACCTAATCTAACCATGCCAAGGAGACAGAGAGAGAGAGAAAAGGGAAAAAGCAAAATCCTACACTAAAACGGTGATACACCAGAGAAGGAGAATGTTGGACATCTATCAAAACTACCATGGAACAAAGAGAGGTGAGCAATGGGAAGGATGGACAGATGCATCACAGGCCCAAGGATAGATTTCACACAGAAAATGTCCCAAAACTCCATGAACATAGCTCCAAACCTGCAATGAACATTCAAACATGCACAAATACCTGCAATGAAGAGAGGCAAGAGGAAAACAAGCAAAAAACGAGCAAGGATGGATAGATGCATCACAAAACACATTTTTGTTGCTTCAGAAGTTTGCACAGAACATCATTTCAATAGTAAAAGGCAAAAATGCCATTACAGAGCAGGGGAGGAGGTTCGAACTCCATTTTTTCAACCCTGGAGAAGAAAAAGAAGGGAGGGCAGAGCTGAAAAGATGAACCACCACTAGAAAGAAGCCCCTCCTTACAATTTATAGGAAGAATGAGAGAGGGAGAAGAGAGAAAATCGAAATCTACCCCAACCACCTCCAGACTGCATTTAATTATCTCATTATGGTGGTAGGTGAGAACCCTAGCGAACCCAAAAAGTGGCAAACTATATTTCTCAAATTAAATATAACCAGATCATAGTTGACGAGAGGACCTCATAAGCTTTCCAAAAGCCCAACCTTGCATGAATCTGAGCTCCCAGTCAAAAGTTATGGCCATTTGAATATCTGCGCCAGGGTCTGCTTCCTGTCAGTGCTCAAAATGTTGCGCCTCCTGAAGGTGCGCCATAGGCACATCCGTGTGTGTGTCGACATCCTCTTACATGTGCCAAGGCACAAATTTTGCCCTGTTGACACTCTGTGTCATGCGCCATTTCCGTGCGCCAAGGGCGCAACCTTTTCATTGTCGACACTCACTTCTGTGCGCCACTTTCCTGCGCCTTGGCGCATACATTTTAGTGTCAACACTCATTGTCATGCACCATTTCCGTGTGCCAAGGGCGCATCCTTTACCTTGTTGACATCCATTGTCGTGCACCACTTCTATGTGTCTTGGGTGCACCGTTTGCCTGTCGACATCCATTGTCGTGCGCCACTTCTGTGCGCCTTGGGTGCATATATTTTAGTGTCAACACTCATTGTCATGCGCCATTTCCATGCACCAAGGGTGCATCCTTTACCCTGTCAACATCCATTGTCGTGCGCCACTTCTGTGCGCCTTGGAATGTCAGGGATTTGAGCTTCTTTGATTTCTATATTCTCCTGTTTGTCTATATCGACCCGGGGGGAGATATTTACAACAAGTACACCAAAGTGTTGAAAGAGAAAAGGATAGAAATTTGGTGTTGCTTATAAAATTAATGATTAGGATTTGGCTGGAATAACATAAAGGATTTGGGCGTCCTGTCGCCAAACTAGGGATTTGAGTGTCTTATTGCTAAACTTCATATTTAGGCATCTTGTCACTTTGTTAAAGGAAAATGTATCAAGAGAGCGGTCTATTTTTCCCTCCAACCATTAACAATTCCCTATGGATAAGTGCCACTATAGATGATAATAAACCCCATTTATAACTTACATTGGGTGACACAAAGGCACTACACATATCTATGTCCTGCATATTCCCTAGGTGTTATTCCCTTATTTACTTTCTACTTTGGTTCATGGATTAGTAGCTAGTTCATATTAGTGACTAATTAAAATCTGAAATTGGTTGTGTAATCGCTAAAACCTAAGAAAATCGTGGATCAGTGTAAATCACTGAAAATGCTATGTAATTATTTTCCCCTTAAGTCGAGTGCCCATGTGGGACACTGGTACCCAAGCGTTCTGTCTGATCTAGGCACTTGTAACATTCTCTTTTCAAGACTTTAGAAATAAGGAATTTTTTTACACAATGTTCTCTATTCTAAATCATAATTTAGAACACACATTCAAATGCCAAACTATCCCATAACAGAAAACCATATGCAACTATAATGACTCGGTGAAACAATGATCTCTCATTTCATGAATCAAAGCATAAACCGATCTCTCATGTTATTTAGTAATGTGTATATGAAGTATACTTAGTTTCTTTACCCTGTTAGGGGTACTCAAGTGTTCTGTTTAAGAGCCTATTTGAATATCTATTATTGATATTCATCTGAAATCCCACTTCTTAAACTAGGTGACATAGGACAACACAACCAACAACTTGCGATACTTTGGCCAAAGATTTACACATGTTTATCATGTTTGCATTCCTAGATGACATACTCATCAAATGGAATAAGTCCTTCACTACACTTGATCTGTTATCTAGATTGGTCTTTACTAATCTCTATCAGTCCACATGATTCAAAGTATAACCCTAGACAAGGTTAGCAACATTCCCTAGTGTGGAGGACTGCTCAGCGGTGACTAAGGGTACATAGACATACTCAATTGACTTACATCAATTGGGTGTGTCTAGTTATTCTAAGTCAACAAGAGTTGACCCGACACTAGATCATGTCCCTATCCCTACATAGGGCATAAGCTGCGATCCATCTAAGAACTTATGTTAGTCTAGTTGAACAAACTATGAAGGGTGTAGACACCCCATTTCACATCTATCCTAAATCAATTAATTCCCCTTCCTTATTTCCCACAAAATACACTTTGAACTAATCAAATATAATTTAATTAATTATCCATTTCAAAATCCAAAAATAACCCAATCCTCACCACATGTCATTATTCTCCATGTTTTTCTACTATTGAATTAAAAATTTAAATTCAAATCCCCACCCACCCTTCGTGGTCCCCACTCACCTAAAATCCTCCACTTATGAATTAAAAATATAATTCAAATCCTCACCCATTCTTCGTGGCCCCTACTCACCTAATCTTGCCCACATTTTCAAACCACTCACCTAATCTTGCCACATTTTCAAACCACCCACTTAATCTTGCCCACATTTTCAAACCATGATTACTTAAATTACTCTAAATTAATCACTCCCCAGGCGATAAATACAACCTTACCCCTCCCTCTAAACACACAGAGAAGAAGCTTGACAGCCGTATCTAAGTTCTTGCATCCTTTGAGCAAAGAATATCCTTTTTCCACGTCCTAATGCCCAAATAGCCTCATAATATTTTTTCCCATCTCCGGTGCAAAGTAAGAGGATCATTGTTACAGGAAGGTCTTGCTCCGTCTTGAAGAAAAGTACCTACATATCACACAATCGGGGATCAATCCAAGTTTCCTAGCCCATTCCGAGGTTTGCTACAGAATGCGAAGGAGGAGGTATGATTATTGGTATTTTACTTCCTTGTTAGTAGTTTATTTTTCCTAGCTTACATTCTCGCACACCCAGGCGTAAATTGGTCTTTGAGTTTACATTCTGGGACGCCCGCGTAAATTGTCTTGAGTTTACATTCTGCACGCTTTGATTACGTTCGATATGTTACCATTAATTTCTCAATTAGTCGTTTTATCTATTATTTATTTATTATTGTTCGTTATTATTTCCTTTTCTGTTCCTTAAGGTCTTCTTTGGTTAACCTTCACGCTTTGGGTAGTGTTTTTGTTGTGTGGTGTCTTGTGGTGTATCTGCAGGTTATAACAACAATGAAACTCTGAAGCTCATCCTGTCTTTGATCTCCTCGGTGCTTGGTGTTTAGTTCCTAGTTTTGATTTTACTATTTACTCGTCATCTGTAGAAACACATGAACTAGCCATTAGTTTATCATCTTACTGTCATGGGACAACCAATCCGGAAAATACATTTATTTATTTACTTTTGCTAAAATAACTGCTTTGTAGGAAGTTAATCATTTTTTTTTCTTTTTTTATTTTAATCAATCATTTTGTGATCTAACTCTTTATTTCTGTTTATTATTCTTTTTTAACCTTGCTGTCAAAATTTTAGCTCCTCAGGTGAAGTATAGAAGTCAGAAAATAAAAAAACTAGCTCCCGGACATTTTTCTCACGTTTAAAATTTTCATTCAGAGTGCCACCGTAGCCCATCTTCCGGAAGCCATAACTTTTGCTCCCGAACTCGGAATGAATTCATTTTTTTAACAGAAAGGTATCGAAAAGATCTATGCAATGAAAAAATAATTTTTAGATTTAGACTTACAGAAAAATTTTGGTTTCATTTCTTCTTACACTGTCTTTTTAACAAAAAACAACAAAATTATAGTTTTTTTTTAATTATTATTTTTATTTTATTTCACGTAACAACCTCACATGTATGCTCTTTCCTCACACTTCAAAAGTGATCTTGGAAATTAGAAACGTGAGGCCACTCGGGCTCTGCACAACAATTTTTATTTTAAATTTTTTTTTTTTTGCCTTACATTTCAATTTTTCACGACAACACTTCTAGGTAACGTTTTCACACTCTTCTTTCGTCGTTTTTCTTTTTTGTGAAAATAATCCTTATCGCTATTTCACAATCATGATTAATTGCAATAATTATTAGCATTTAAAAAAATTATTCCAATTGTATCCGCGTATGCTCTTTTCTTGCGCTTTGAGCAATGCGGAAAATCAGAAACGGTCACAATTTTTTTAGTTTCTTGTTCTAACATTGCAGGATCCTCTAGCTTTGTTTTCCAACTATCATTTCAATCATTATTTTCCTTTATCATATTATTAATATTTTTTGGTCGTTGGTTGTGTATGCTCTTTTCTTGCACCTTCGAGCAATCTGGAAAATAAAAAACAACCATGATCACTTTTCTAACATTTTGTTTGCAGGATAACTACTAATTTGTTTTCTGTAGAACCACGTCACTAGAATATTGTCAAAAAAAAAAAAAAACAAAAATCCTACAAAAATACCACCATTCAAAGAAAATTGTTGAAACAAAAAAAGTACGCCTGTGTACGTAATTATTTCTCGCTAGTGATTTATTTGAAGTTGGAAAGAACCCTGCGTTTAATCACTTTATCATTTTGTTTTTGCACATAGATGAGGTGGATTTCATCACCACCAAAGCTACACCAGTGACGTGGACTTGACTACCATGCACCAACAACATTTGCATCTGTATTGCACTTTGAGACCTAGTCTCATCATAGCATTCGGTATTTACCTCGCCCCTACTCTTCACTTACAGGTAATGTCGTCATGCAAAGGCACATGCGAGTCACGCCTAAATAGCTATAACAACAAAGCCTTGGCATCATCCTGTAAATATTTAGGAGTTATAAGGACACCATACACATTCATCCCCCATCACCTTCCACCTTTTCACAAAACCTGCCTTGGATGTGGTGATTCACTTTGAAGTAGACAAGTAAGAATTGGTGAGTCTCCTCCAAGATTCTAAGGGTTCCCATACCACCTTCTTCCCGTATAGAATTAGGTATATTAGGACTAGGGTATATTGGAGGACACATCTTCTTGGAGTAATAAGAGCCTGCATCCACCATTTCACAACATACTTGGTATGATTGCATGAAACAATGATCATTCCTAAAGAAGTTACCTCATAAGCTAAAACAATTGAATCTACATGATTGCTTGTTGTTTGATAACAAAATAGTTTAGCATTATTTTATCATAAAACTTGGCTGATATCAATGTGTTCATTATAAAAGTTCAGACCCTAGTTGTGTTCCACAAACAAATTAGTTCTCGACCAATTCAATACCAAGTGAAAACATCCAAACAATCCAACAACATAGACTAAAACATCACACCAATTTCATTAGCTCACTTCAGCCAACATTACATCTGCCATAGCTTGTTCTTGGCTATATCCAACTGATATTGAGTGACTAGCATTCACTCCCCATATCGTCAATTGTCAAAACATCCTTCATAGCTTGTTTCCAGCTATATCAAACTAATATTGGGTGACTTGTTTAAGTTCACTCACTATTCTGTCCACCATCACATTTATCCAAATCACAAAACAACAAAATCCTCTCATAACTCATTTTGAGTTATATCACAACCACATCACGATTAACCTGTTTGGGTTACTCTCCCTGTCAACAATCCAGAGCTTGTTTAAGCCAAATCTAAACTATTTTCATTACAACTTATTTAAGCTATCACATATTTATCCCGAGTAGCTTGTTTAAGCTTGCTCCTTATAGCCTTACTTGTTAAAACTCGATTGAGCCAAAACAAAGATCACAATCAATAGGTTGGGTTCTTCATCACACCTTTCTTTATTCTCCCTCTCCTTCAAACATGATGAATTCATGAAAAACATCACGTGATGAGCTATTAGAACAAATAAATAAGATGACAACACAACTCTCTCATATGGTTACCCAAATCAGTGAACGATCATCCAAAAGGCCAATCATACAACCTCATGAAGACATCACCACGTAAAGTCTAATGTCAGTTTACCCCCTTGAGAAAGTCTCTCTAGTGTTTTTCATCAACTAAAAGAGGCTAAACTGATAAGATATCCAATTACAAAACCCTTTGTCAAAGGGGAAGCTAAACCATGTTGGTACAAACCTAACACATACTATGACTTTCATCGCATTGATGGTCATCACACAGATAAATGTGTGTGATTTAAGAATTATGTCCAAGACTTAATTGATGACGACATCATCTTTATAGAACTTGATGAAAACGCTCTTGCAACCAACGACACATCCAATACCACAAATTTCCATGAAGAGTTGACTACTGTCGAAACTCCTATATATACTGAAATTCCACAAGATCATGACGACAACAGTCAAGCCTCTCTAATTCCAAACCAATCCATATCTTCTTCAAATTTCCTTCCATTAGTTCAAACATACATTGAACCTATTTTGGACAACAACATTCTTCCAACATCTACTGAGCACTTGAACTTATTTCAAGTCTCTCTTTCAACCCAAACATACATTGAACCTGTTTTGGCCGACAACATTCTTCCAACATCTAACAAGACCTTGATCTTGTTTCAAGACTCCCTTTCAAACCTTGATATTATTGTAGACACTACAAAAGAGGTTCTATCAAAAGGTACTATTGTATATATATCCCCCCTTGGGAGGATATAGACAAGCAGAAGAATATGAAGATAGTTGCACCTTGGCGCACAGAAATGGCGCATGACACGGAGTGTCGACACAGAGAAAGTTGCGCCTTGGCGCACAGAAATGGCGCATGACACGGAGTGTCGACACAGAGAAAAGTTGCACCTTGGTGCACAGAAATGGCGCATGACACGGAGTGTCGACACAGAAAAGTTGCGCCTTGGCGCACATAAATGGCGCATGACACGGAGTGTCGACACAGAAAAGTTGCGCCTTGGTGCACAGAAATGGCGCATGACACGGAGTGTCGACACAGGAAAAGTTACACCTTAGCGCACAGAAATGGCGCATGACATAGAGTGTTGACACAGAGAAAGATGCACCTACGCGCATAGAAATGGTGCATGACATGGAGTGTCGACACAGAAAATTTGTGCCTTCACGCACGAAATGGCGCATGACACGAGTGTCGACACAGAGAAAGATGCGCCTACATGCACGTAAATGGCGCATGACATGGAGTGTCGACACGGAAAAGTTGCACCTTGGCACATGTAAGAGGATGTCGACACACACACGGATGCGCCTATGGCGTACCTTCAAGAGGCGCAACATTTTGAGCTAGCGCCGACAGAAGCGAGACTCGACCCAGATATTCAGATGGCCATAACTTTTGACTGGGAGCTCGGATTCATGCAAGGTTGGACTTTTCGGAAAGCTTACGAAGTCCTCTCATTCAACCATAATTGGGTGAGAAAAAATTCTTAAAAATGCAAAATACAGTTCACCACTTTTGGGTTCGCTGGGGTTCTCACCTACCATCATAATGAGATGAGTTAAGTGCATTCTGGGGGTGGTTGGGGCAGATTTGGAATTCCTCTCTCTTTTCTCTCTCATTCTTCCTATAAATTGTAAGGAGGGGCTTCTTTCAAAGGTTGGAAATTCTTATTTTGCCCCTCCTTCTTCTCTTTGGGCAGTGAATTTGTGGAGTTCAAACCTCCCATTTAAAACTCAGTAATGCAACTCTACCTCTTGGCATTTTGCAGCAGGTGTCAGATCAATCTTTGGAGAAAATTAATGCATGTCTGTGGATGATTCTCAACCCTCTCTCGTATTCATTTGCATCCCCCGATCTTTCACCGTGAATCGCTATCTATGTATGATCTTGTATTGCATTTTAATGGTCTCGTGTTTATTGGCAAGACAGTGTTCTTCATTCCTGGTGCATCACCTTTGTAGTTTAGGTTTTATTTTATGCATCTTCTTACCCCCGTCTCCTTGACAAGTTAGTTTAGGTTTTGAGTAAACCCTCTACATTTTTACGTGTGCATCTCGAATAGAGGAATAGGAACCGCCTTCATCCGGAGAGCTTTTCCATTCGCGAGGTCCCACACTGGGAAAAGCTCCATGTTATGCAATCGCACCGAGAGTCTCAACCCATCGTGTTGCAGAGTCCCGTGGGTGCTGCATTTGTCACCAATAGTTTTGGCACACCTGGGGGACCAAGAGGTCATTCCATCAAGATTTGAAGGAACTTTCAAGAAATTTGGACTTAAAAATTGCAGTTTTACAGCTTTCAGCTTTTTTTTCACCTTCCAGCTGAACTTTGAAATCAATTTTCAAGGACTTAACTTGCTCCAAAAAAGTCAAAATTTCACCAAGTGATAGATGGGGGATAATATTCAAAAGGGTATTCTTAGATTTTTGAGATTTTGAATTTCAAAATTTCATGGTTTTTTTATTTTCGGATTTCAGGTTTTCTAAGTCCGGCATTTTAGGATTTTCGGATCTGCCATTCCAAATCAAATTCCAAACTCTAAAATATCAAAAATACAGTCTTTCAAAATTCTTTTTTTAAATATTGTCGGAGTTTGGTGTGTAACTTGTAAGTCTAGCCTTTTGAGGTTCATTTTTATAACACATCCGCGACTCCGAAGGGGATAGAATTCAGGCGTGTAGAGCAAAGGTTGCCTGCATATGAGAAGAATTCAAACCAGGTCCAATACTTGAGAAGAGGGGCTATTTTTCCACTTGCAACTTTCACTGGTAGAGGAAGGAGAGGAAGAAGACCACAAAGATCACCATCTCCACCTAACAAGACTTTGTCTACACCTCCACCCGTAGGCCTTTTCTCGCATCGACCGGGTTCTTAGGCCAAATCATAATGGCACACCTACCACCGAATCCCTTTGTCAATTTCACGGGTAGTAGTCCACTTGCCCTAAATGCTTAGAATCAAATTCCAAATGCAAAGACTAAAGAACATACCCTATTTCACAGGAGAAAATCACACTACTCCTATTGATCACATCCAGGATATTGCTAATGCATGTGCAATTCACGAAATAAATGAAATGGATGTTGCGGTCAAGCTATTGGCTTCATATTTCAAAGGCAAGGCCTTACAATGGTTTAGGAGCCTTACAAAGGGTCTATTACTTAATCGGAACCAACTTTGTTCTCGCTTTTGCAGAGCCAATTCGGGAGAGGGCGGACAATTTATCTTTATTGGAACAACTGACAACAATCAAAAGGGCTCCTAACAAACAAATGGCAGATTTCAACTTTAGATTCCAACGGACATGGGACAGGATTCCAATAGCCATTAGACCAACCGCCGAAGGAGCATTCCTTTATTTCTTAAAGGCTATAAATTCAGACATAGCCATGATGATCCAATCAATGGGAGGGACAACGCTGCCAGGGGCCTACGACATAGCTATCAGAGCAGAGAACTGTTTGATCCAAGCTGGAAAGCTTGCACCAAGGCCACCAATGCCTCTCTATCCAGATATGGGAAATCCTACAACCAGTCAAGCACCAGAGTTGAATCCCATTCCAACTCCTAGAAATCAAAGCAATAATGAGGCGTCAACTTCTTCAAATACTTCAAAGGAATTGCAGGAGGTCATGAAACAATTACAGAACCTTGGAAATGAGCTTGTGACTATCAAAAGACAACAAGCTCAAAGTGCTAGACCATATCAGCCTCAAGCACAGTACCAAGCTAGGCCCCCATACCAACAAAATAGACCACCACCTCAGGCTGCAAATCAAAACCAAAACCAAGGACAACCTCAAGTTGCCAGGCCGTTTCGACCGTATGATCCAAATGCAACGACGTCCTCAAGAGCTTTGGTCCCGACACAAAATAACATGGCACAGGAGTACGACTGGTGTTACCCTTGCAATCTACCTCACAATCAGTCAACATGTTTCAATGGTGCACTAAATTAGGCCTTGATGGTGCAAACCATTGGTGTTGCTCAAGAACCAAGCTAGGAGGAGAATCAATAGCAACAAACACAGCAAGAAGGACCTCCAACAGAAACCACATTGGCAAATTGGCAAACGGAAGACTTCTGTGGAGTTAACCAACAGCCTTTTCAAGGCGTGGCTGCCAACACACGGTCAAAGAAGAGAAATATAGGAGAGGGACAACCGTGTAATCCAGTTGTTTCTCAACCCACTCTTACACAACAAGGGGTCAGTAGACCAAACGCAGCTCCAAATGTGTAAAATCAACCCAAGGTACCTGTTGTAGCAACACACGCACATGCTCAAGCTCCAGAAAAGTTTGCACCAAGTAAGGGACAACAAAAGGACAATTCATCCCCTTTCAGCATCATTGATCAAATGAAGAAGACGAACGTGAATATATCAATGTGGGAATCTTTATCCATCCCAGGACAAAGAGATCTTCTACAAGCTGCCATGAAGAATTGGTCAACTTCGAACCAACAGGCCCATATGCAAGAGAAGGTCCTCATGAATGCTGCTCAGCCTGAAGGGAATCATGGAGGACAACAAGGTAAAGTTCTGAAACCCTCCATTCTATGTTTCATTAATCATCGGGGATAAATTAGTACACAATTGCATGATTGATTCTGGGGCAAGTAGTTCAGTGATGCCAAAGCAAATAGCGGATCAACTGGGTTTGAAATATGAGCCAGTGCTGAAAGGAGTAGTACAGCTAGATGGAACGGCAGTAGGAACTGTTGGAGTCATCAAGGGGTTAAGCCTAACACTACATTCCTGTCCTAATGTTACAGTTCTGCAAGATGTGTCTGTGATTGACCTTCCGCCACTCTTTGCGTTGTGTCTATCAAGAGACTTCACTGCAAAAATCGGTGGATATTTATCTGCAGATTGGTCACACATGATTTTTAGGACAAGGTATGGAGCCAAAGCAACAATCAGGTCAGAACCAATTGCCAATTTCCATATTGAGCCTCATGTACCAAATCCTATCAATATAAATTGCTCGGCTTTTGACCAAGAGGAGTGTTCAAGTGATCTAGAAACAGGTACTAAGGTCGAGGGAATTCCTGATTTAACTTTGGATGAATGGGCAAACAAGAGTCATGAATTTGACCCATACAAGGAAATTGAAGAATCTAAATTAGGCGTGTATTGTATACACGAAGAAACTTCACCCATTCAGGACATCATTCAGCCTGAACAAAAGGATGAAAACAAAGTTTGGAAATTATTTTTTGATGGTTCGAGAAGCAGACAAGGTGCTGGAGGTGGTGCAATGTTGATTTCACCACAAGACATCAAATATTTTTCAGCTTTTTGTTTCCAGTTTTCCTGTTCGAACAACACGGCTGAATACAAAGCATTGATTCATGGAATTCATTGGGCCAGGAAAAGGGGCATAAAGAACTTGTAGGTGTTTAGAGATAGTGAGTTGATTGTCAACCAAGTTAGGGGACAACATGCTACAAAGAACGACTTGCTGAGGAGCTACAAGAATAGGGTATGGGACCTCATTGAGGATTTCGAAGCTTTCAACATTGTGTCCATACCCAGGAAGAAAAATGAAGTCACAGATAGGCTCGCAGCATTGGAGCAACGTTTGATGTGGTTGACAACATCGAAGGGGAAAAACACAACCACATATCCATATGATTGTGAGGCCGTGAGTTCCGATAATAACACAAGTCAAGGCAGTGTTTGAGAACGATCAATAGATCGTCAATTTCTTACAAGAAGAGGCTGAATTTTCAGCTAGGAATCGGATGATTAGAGCAAAGAAGATGGGGATCAAGTAGTACAGCTGCGGATGAACAAACTTCCTAAGGGTTTGGTAACATTGAGTCTATCTTCAACCCTAACGACCTCAGTTTCGTAAGGAAAAGGCAAACATACAAAGTCAAGAGAGAAGATTCGAGCTAATTCCTATTGGGGAAGGTAAAACACTTCAAATTGGCAAAGTGGCCACCGAACAGAGAAATCAGATTTCATACAACTTTGCCAAGAATTTCCAGATGTCTTCGCTTGGAGCTATGAAGACTTAAGAGGATTCGATCCAAATTTGGCACAACATACCATCGAATTGGACCCAGATGCTAAGCCCGTCAAAGTGTAAATGCAGACCGGTCAACCCTCACATTGAGCCTCTAATGAAGAAAGAACTAAATAAGCTAATAGAGGCAAGCATTATATTCCCGATCAAGCACTCAAGCTGGGTTGCAAACTTGGTTCCGGTCAGGAAGAAGAGTGGAGAAATCAGGTTGTGCGTGGATTTCTGAGACCTAAACAGGCGTCTCTCAAAGATCATTACCCGCTTCCTTCAATGGAACAAATATTGCAAGTAGTATCCGATTCAGAGAGATTCTCTCTCTAGATGGCTACTCGTGGTACAATCAGTGATGGTGAAAGAAGATGACGAATTCAAGACGACTTTCACCACCAAATGGGGACCCATGCCTACAAAAAGATGCCATTTGGGCTATCAAATGCCGGGGACTTTCCAAAGGGCAATGGATATGGCATTTAAGGGGTTGATCAATAAAATAGTTTTGATATATCTTGACGACATCACCGTATTCTCAAAAATGCAAATGATCACCTCTCGTCATTTGAGGCAAGTATTTCGAGGTGTAGAAGATTTGGGGTATCATTGAATCCCAAAAAATGCATATTCTTGGCTCACGAGGGAAAACTTCTAGGCCATATTGTTTCAAAGGAAGGGTTGACGATCGACCCAGAGAGAGTTGAAGCAATTCGAGCGTTGCCATTGCCAAGTCATAAGAAGGCTCTTCAAAGCTTCCTAGGAAGGATCAATTTTGTACGCAGGTTTGTTCCAAACTTTGCAGCTCTTGTGAAGCCAATAACGCTGATGTTAAAGAAGAGTATGGCATTTAAGTGGACATCTAAAGGCAAGGCAAGTTTTGAGGCAATAAAAGAGGCTATATCTCAAGCTCCGACTCTCGTCAATCCAGACTTCTCCAGGGACTTTGTGCTATATGCCTTTGGTGGTGGGGACACGATTTCTACAATCCTGGTACAACAAAACAAGGGAGGATTAGAACAACCAGTTACTTTCTTCAGTCAAGGCTTGGAGGAATACGAAACTAGGTACTCTTTCATTGAAAAGCATGTCCTTGCAGTAATTAGGAGCTTAAAGAAATTCAAGCACCTAGTCTCAAACAACAAGATCCAATTATTGGTCTCTCATGCGGGAGTCAGGGACTTCCTTCTAAACAAGGATCTAAATGAGAAACGTGCAGGATGGATAACTCGTGTCATGGAATATGACATCGAGATCAAGGTCACCAAACTAGTACGTGGGAAGGGACTATGTGAGCAGCTAGCCTTGAGTCAACAAGTTGAAGCAGGTGATGAAAAAGAAGTTGTCTTGGTACTACAGGATAACCAAGAACAAGAAAATGATGATGTGCCCACTCCCTGTTGGACTCAGAATGTGATACACTTCCTACAGATAGGCCTATGCCCTCCAGAAATGAGAAAAGCAAAGAGGAGATACTTCAGATTACAAGCCATTCCATATGTGCTTGTTGGTGGTGTTTTGTTTAAGAAAGACATCAATGGAGTTCTACTGAGGTGCATTGGGATAGGTCAAATTGAGAGGGTGTTACGAGATTTTCACGATGGAGATTCCGGAGGAAATTTCACCCCACGAGTAACAGCTCTCAAGATAATGAAGGCAGGGTATTATTGGCCCACATTGTTCAGTGACTGTTATACATGGATAAGAAAGTGCAAGAGATGTGCACTCTTCACGGGAAAAGAAAGACTAGCAGCGCTTCCATTGCACCCAATTTTGATTGACCAACCATTTATGCAATGGGGATTGGACTTCGTCGGGGTCATCAACCCAAACTCAAGCCAAGGCCACAAGTGGATTCTCACGGCAATGGACTATTTCACCAAGTGGACCAAGCAAGAGCGCTCAAGAAGCAAATGAGTCTAACATACTAGACTTTATGAAGGAATAGTGACCGTGTTCGGTGTGCCGCCACTATCATATCAGATAATGCATTGGCATTCATAGGTTCCAAGATTACAGAATGGGCTATCAAGAATGGAATCTATTTGAGCACCTCTTCAAATTATTACCCGCAGGGTAATGGACAGGCAGAGTCCACGAACAAGAATTTGTTAAGAATCATCAGAAGGACTCTAGATGAAAACCAAAGGACATGGCATACCAAGCTAAAATCAGCATTATGGGCTGACAGGATAACGCCAAAGAGATCTACAGGTAATTCTCCCTACAAGTTGGTATATGGGAAAGAGGCAGTGTTGCCTATATCATTAGAATTGCCAGCATTGGAGCTCATGAAGCAGTTGGAGTTGTCTGAGTTCGAACCAATGGAGGCTAGGTATGCAGAGTTGATGGAATTGGAAGAAATAAGAGAACATGCAGTTCAGGTGATTGAAAAGGATCAGGCCTTAGTAAAAAGATGGTTTGATAAGAAAGCGAGAGCAAGGACCTTCCAGGAAGGGGACCTAGTTCTAAAATGGGATGCAGATCGAGCAAAACCAGGAAGGCATTCCAAGTTTGATGCCATTTGGAGTGGCCCCTACATGGTCATGGGATGTAAAAGTAGTAATGCCTTCCAATTGTCTACATTGGATGGAGAGGAACTTCCGATTCCGGTTAACGGAATCTATCTTAAACATTGCTACTAAAAGGAAAAGGTTTACCCTTGTAAATATTAGCTTAGTTTTCAATTCCTCTAAGTGCGTATGCACATTGTCTTGTTGTAGTTAGGTTTCATTTTCCCTAAGTGCTCGCACAGTTTTCCTACTCTCGTGGTGTTTTCTATAGTTCGAGTGCTATCGAGAAGAAGTTGCGTATCGTGCTCGGGATCAGATATCAGGTTGGTTTCAGGTTATTGCTTATGACTCCATGCCCAATGGATTACTAAAAGGCCACTGATCTTCTACCTAGCAGGCAGGTGATCCCGTTGAGTCGCCAATTGTTGTATATATATCCCCCCTTGGGAGGATATAGAAAAGCGTAAGAATATTAAGATAGTTGCGCCTTGCGCACGAAATGGCGCATGACACGGAGTGTCGACACAGAGAAAGTTGCGCCTTGGCGCACAGAAATGGCGCATGACATGGAGTGTCGACACAGAGAAAGTTGTGCCTTGGCACACAGAAATGGTGCATGACACGGAGTGTCGACACAGAAAAGTTGCGCCTTGGCGCACAGAAATGGCGCATGACACGGAGTGTCGACACAGAGAAAGTTGCGCCTTGGCGCACAGAAATGGCGCATGACACGGAGTGTCGACATAGGAAAAGTTACGCCTTGGCGCACAGAAATGGCACATGACACGGAGTGTGTCGAAATAGAGAAAGATGCGCCTATGCACACGTAAATGGCGCATGACACGAGTGTCGACACAGAAAAGTCGCGCCTTCACGCACGAAATGGCGCATGACACGGAGTGTCGACACGAGAAAAAGATGCGCCTACGCGCACGTAAATGGCGCATGACACGAAGTGTCGACATAGAAAAGTTACACCTTAGCGCATGTAAGAGGATGTCGACACACACACGGATGCGCCTATGGCGCACCTTCAAGAGGCGCAACATTTTGAGCGCTGACAGGAAGCAGACCCTGACCCAGATATTCAGATGGCCATAACTTTTGACTGGGAGCTTGGATTCATGCAAGGTTGGACTTTTCGAAAGCTTATGAAGTCCTCTATCCATAATTGGGTGAGAAAAAATTCTTAAAAATGCAAAATACAGTTCGCCACTTTTGGGTTCACTGGGGTTCTCACCTACCATCATAATGAGATGAGTTAAGTGCATTCTAGGGGTGGTTGGGGTAGATTTGGAATTCCTCTCTCTTTTCTCTCTCATTCTTCCTATAAATTGTAAAGAGGGGCTTCTTTCAAAAGGTTGGACATTCTTGTTTTCCCCTCCCTTCTTCTCTTTGGCAGTGAATTTGTGGAGTTCAAACCTCCCATTTAAAACCGTAATGCAACTCGCCTCTTGGCATTTTGCAGCAGTCTTTGTATCAATCTTTGGAGAAAATTAATGCATGTTTGTGGATGATTCTCAACCCTCTCTATATTCATTTGCATCCCCCGATCTTTCACCGTGAATCAAGCTATCTCGTGTATGATATTGTATTACATTTTAATGGTCTCGTGTTTATTGGCAAGACAGTGTTCTTCATTCCTCGGTGCATCACCTTTGTAGTTTAGGTTTTATTTTATGCATCTTCTTACCCTGTCTCCTTGGCAAGTTAGTTTAGGTTTTGAGTAAACCCTCTGCATTTTTTACGTGTGCATCTGAACAGAGGAATAGGAACCGGCCTTCATCCGGAGAGCTTTTCCAATTCGCGAGGTCCCACACTTGGGAAAAGCTCCATGTTATGCAATCGCACTGAGAGTCTCAACCCATCGTGTTGCAGAGTCCCGTGGGTGCTTGGATTCGTCACCAATAGGTACCATTAAGTTTGATTCTATTATTCCAATATTGGCTCTTATGCCTAACATCTCTAGCCTTGTTGTCGAAACACAACCACATCGAGTTTGGACACTTGCGACAATGCAACCTGTCGTGTCCATCATGCTTTCAACGATCAATCTTGTAGGCATCTCATCACTAATTATTCTCACCTGTCAAGACTTCTACGTGCATACATTCTACAAGGTACTTATACCCAGGAATATCTTTACACAACCTTTTCCATCTTTAATCGTGAATCTATCCTCAAAACAATCAATTAATGGACAAATAGAAGCAACAAACCAAATAACACAAACCATCATTGTCAACACACATGGAAGCTATTGGCTTAACCAAATCTATCCCACTCTTTGGGCTTACCGCACATCTTATCACACACCTACTGGAGCCACTCCCTTCTCCTTTGTTTATGGTTGGGAAGCTATTTTACATGTCAAGGTTGAATTTCCATCCTTCATAATATCCTTCAAAGATGTAATCAATAAAGATTATTATTGACACTCACGCCTTAATGAACTTGAGCTTCTTGATGAAAAATGACTTAATGCCCTAGATCATCTTCCATTCTATCAAAATCGGCTATGGCATAGCTACCATAAAAATTCAAACCTAGAAAATTTAAGGTCAATGATCTCATTCTCAAAGAAAATCGAAAGAACACACCCAAAGAATGAGACAAACAAGACAAATTTGAGCCCAACGAAATCATAGATAATTTTGGGTTTGGAGCTTATAAATTGGCCATTGACACAGGCCAAGTCCTTGAAAAACCCATGAATGCATTCCATTCAAAGAAATTTTATCCTTGAGATGTTCACTATTCCGAGAAACAACGTGTACATTGTTCCTTTTGTCTTGCTTATCTCTCGAATAATTTAAATTTATTCATTTCCATTGGCAGATATTTTCTTTATCAAAATCACATCTTCATATTTATCATCATGAGACAAGTGCTAGTATAAATCCTATTAAGTTTGTGAGCGTCATACTTCTTCCATTTTCAGTCGCTTTCCTCTATGGTCATACCTAGAAGCTTACTGATGGTAATATATTCCCTTCAAATACATTCTCTCTTTCATAACAAAGCTCTAAACTTCGTTACCTAGTTCGTTTGGTCGTCCATCTCAGTCTTCGGTGTTGAACCCTCGCGTCCTACTAGTCGTGTAAATGAGATTGGGCGATGTTTCTTCCCAAATACAAAGCACTATTGTAAAAAAATTCATCAATTCAATAACTTATGAATAATTCATTGTCACATCTTTCGTCCTTCATAGTCTTTGGTGTTGAGCCCACACTTCTTATTGGTAGTGTGAGATTGGGAATGGAGGAAGGTGCCCTTACTTGTCTACATCTTGTCTTCGGTGATAAACCCTTGCCTCTTACAAGTGGTATGGGGAAAAGCGTAGAGGGTCATTCTCATACAAGCATAAAAACATTACAAAATATTCAAGAAAAAAAAAAGACAAAAAGGGAATTCACTCGCTTATGTTTTGCCTTCGGTGATGAGCCCTTGCTTCTCACTAGTAGCATGGGGCAAGGCATAGGGAGTCATTTCAAAAATAAAAAATCTTACAATGCTTACAAATTATAGAATCCCCAAACACGTAATTTAGATGCCTAAGTGAAGAGAGAACTATCTCTTAAACCTCATATCTTACCAATCAACAGGCCACATAACTGTCTAAGTCTAGCACATGACGCATAAAGTGAAAGCCATTTCTGAAACTAGTTCAGTATCATTATGAAGAATGGAGTCACAATTTCCCAAAGGGATTGTTGTTAGCATTTGTCTCTATATTCATTATCTACCTCTTGCGTCCTTCTTGATTCTCGGTGATGAGCACACCCATCTTACTAGTTGTGTGGAGTCAAGAATGGAGCTGGAATTATTTTCATCATATCATCACCACCATATCCTGCCAATGAAAAGAGAGCTTGTGTTATTCTCGAGCATAAGTTACAACATGGAACACAATACATACAGATAATATCCATGTTTATCGCCTCTCAAAATAAGTCTCGCACTCTGGTCCATAAATTGCCACTCACAAAGTGTAAAATCTACCAATATTTGAAAATCGTCAAAAATATAAAAACAAAGTAAAAATCTCAAAATCCAAAACATTTGAAAATCGTCAAAAATCTAAAAATCCAAAAACATTTGAAAATCGTCAAAAATCCAAAAACAATGTAAAAATCCAAAAATCCAAAAACATTTAAAAATCGTCAAAAATCCAAAAACAAGTGTAAAAATCTAAAAATCCAAAAATATTTGAAAATTGTCAAAAACCCAAAAACATTAGAAACAATCTGTCCAAAATCCAATAAAAAAATTAAAACTCGTCAAACATTAGAAACACTCGTCAAAAATCCAAAACCATTAACAAGAATCGTCAAAAATCTAAAAACATTTGAAAATCGTCAAAAAGTAAAAACATTTAAAAATCCAAAAACATTAGAAAATCTATATATATATATAATAAACAAAAATAAAAATATTGTAAACTCCACAAAATCGTAAAAACTCTAAAATAACCAACACAATTCAACCTTTGAACTATTATCCCCAACAAACATTTGTTCTACCTTTTGCTTAACAAAAGTAGATTGAATTCTTCCCCCATCCCGTCTACTTTCTTTGAAAGGACACTAATTTCATAGTACCCTTCCAAAGAGGGGCAAATGTAGACACCCCAATTTCACATCTATCCTAAATCAATTAATTCCCCTTCCTCATTTCCCACAAAAATACACTTCGAATTAATCAAATATAATTTAATTAATTATCCATTTCAAAATCCAAAAAATAACCCAATCCTCACCACATGTCATTATTCTCCATGTTTTTCTACTATTGAATTAAAAATTTAAATTCAAATCCTCACCCACCCTTCGTGGTCCCCACTCACCTAAAATCCTTCACTTATGAATTAAAAATATAATTCAAATCCTCAACCATTCTTCGTGGCCCCCACTCACCTAATTTTGCCCACATTTTCAATCCACTCACCTAATCTTGCCCACATTTTCAAACCACCCACTTAATCTTGCCCACATTTTCAAACCATGATTACTTAAATTACTCTAAGTTAATCACTCCCCCAGGTTATAAATACAACCTTACCCTCCCCTCTAAACACACGGAGAATAAGCTTGAATGCCATATCTAAGTTCTTGCATCCTTTGAGCAAAGAACATCCTTTTGCCTCGTCCTAATGCCCAAATAGCCTCATAATCTTTTTTTCCCATCTGGTGCAAAGTAAGAGGATCGTTGTTGCAGGAAGGCCTTGCTCCGTCTTGAAGAAAAGCACCTACATATCACACAATCAGGGCTCAATCCAAGTTTCCTAGCCCATTCTGAGGTTTGCTACAAACGCGAAGGAGGAGGTATGATTATTGGTATTTTACTTCCTTGTCGAGTGTATTTTTCCTAGCTTACAAAGGGTATTGAGACATGTCAACTGCAACGTAAGAACATCGTAACAACTCCTGTAGTTATAAAGGTACTTCATTGCAGTTGGCGTGTGTCAACATCCAACTGAGTTTCCTCATCTAGATGAACATAACTTATAGTGAAGTTGATGTTATATTAAATTCTTCATTATAATTTAATGTCGACATCCTTAATGATTCAAACAGTTCTTTAACCTAAAAGGTTACAAGTTATAACTACATCTGAGGTAGGTAAGTAAATAAAATATGCTTCCTAACCTATTTATTTTCATGCTTAGTTTATCATTTAACCGATACAACTTGCATCAAAAAGGGACATTAAGTCACTTTTAGATATAAAGGTGATTGAGCTAATTAATTTCCAGTTTAAGATTAAGGAATCTGCATAAGGAAGCACATTTGCACCCATTCACCCTTTTGTTCATTATCATTTAAGCAAGTTCATAACTTAAATCTTAATGTATACCCTCAAGGGAATTTCTCCCTTTTTCCTATGTCATGGGCTAATGCCCATTAATGAAAACATAATTCATATGTTTCTAATATAGTCAAATTACATATGTAGAATTATAAACATGGTTAAAAACACATACATCCATGTAATTTAATTACAACCCCTTTTTGTAATGATAGAGTATCATAAGATTAATAACTTTATAAGTTGCATCTCTCCTAGAGAAACTTATTCAACCAAAAACTCATACTCCTACCCCAACCATTCCATAATATTTAAGTATGTGAACTAACTTCCTTAATTAGAGTAATACTTATCATTTCAGCCCAATTCATGCCAAGAAAGTCTTACTACAAGTATTAATAGAATTCACACATATTTTATTCATCAAGGAGGAGTTATACATTTACTAAGTCCAAACATTTCAGATATCACAAAATGTCAAAACAACATCACTTAATCATTTCTCATTACAACTTTCTTTTTCATCAAGTACATCTTAGTAATGAAGCCATTTTTCATCATAATAAAGATTCAGTCTCTTAAATAAAAAAATGTAACTTATAATAAGTCTTTCTCCTTTCATATTTTTTGTAGTCCATCTAGCAAAATTGCTAGCATGGGTCAGTTCATTGAACTGAGCATGATAAGCACTAAATCATTAAAACAATGTGCTTTTAGCTAATTGTTTCATAAAAAGAACTTTGTTGTTATGAAACAATCCTGAAAGCAAAATCAGAGAGGCTCAACCAAAAAGAGTACAATCCCAGATAAGAGAGAGAAAAAGAGATATACTTCAAATCAAAATCAAGGTTAGGTCATGCAATCTAACAACTTTAACTTTCCATCCTAATTTCCCTTTATAAAAAAGAATTAAAACAAGTTAAGAGGAATAATCATTTCATCTGAACCTTACTATTACTTTCATATATTCCATTTAAGTTTCCTCACTCAGTTAAACTTGTTTAACAGAAGAAGGTAAACTACCTAAAGCTATCTTTAGGCATAACTCAACAATTGAACATTGATAACATTACTTTTTATCCAAACATCTCATTATCACAAATTTGACCTAAAGTCTAAGATGTCATCAAACATAAATAAGATCATAAGAATAAGTAAGGGTAATCTAAATCATCGTAATAATTAATGTGACTCTGATTGAAGAATCCTAATGCTCAGGCTCAGAATTAGGAACCAATTAAAGTTAGAAGTCAAGACAACCTATATAAGACCTCATCTAAAGTGTAAGGTTGCTTCTAATCAAGAAAACAAGCTAACATTCAAATCCCAAACAAGATACACCATTTATAACATTACGTTAAAGAGCATATTAGCTAAGTTCAGAAATTATATAAATTCAATACCCTTCTAAACATTTCAAACTTCTACTCTTCTACCCTAAGAACATTACTACACTCAGTCCTAACACATGTTCAAGAAGTGTCATAGCCATAACAACCCAGAGGAGGCAACAACTTCACCAAGTAAACAATATCCTATAAGAAAGATAGAAGAGTGAAGGAGGGAGATTGCAGTCTCCACTTTTGTCCTAACTCTTAGGAAAAAGAGAAACATTAATAACCAAGAAAAATGAAATGACAAAGGTCAGACCACATACGACCCACGTTAAATTTCAAACAAAGAATTACCCCCTCGGTTCCAAATAGAATGAGTACAACAGAACCAGAAGAGTGAACATAATCCACATTCCCTATTTCCTTTGGTCATGATAGGAAGACAAGCTCAAAAATTTTGATTACATTTAAGGATTAAAGAAACGATTCACTTCCATAAGTCCAGTGAAGGGAGGAAGGTGAACAATAAAGTTGCAGGTCAAACCAAATCAGCCCATCAATAATCTAAACAAATCTAATTTTTTTTTTACCCAGCTTAAAAGTCTGAGTGGTTTTAAGAGAACTCAAGAAGTGCTCAACCCGACAAATGATCCTGACAGATAAGGGAAACAAACACCTTGAGAAAGAGATTTAACAACAATATATACCCAAAATGGAGTTAAATACAAAAACATGAAGTGGGTTTTCCACAACCATCTTACCATTTCAGAGCAAGTTTAAAATGAAAACAAGCATCCACTGGCATTATCATTCTTCCGACTTATTCTCCAATAAGCTATACCTCTAAACAGTGATGTATCGATGACTCAAGGGTTCCATTAAAATCCCCATAAACAACATCAGAGAGAGAAGTCATGTAAGTCAAAATAGCCATACAAATGTTCAACATGCATCTACTATAATACATTTATCCTTCATCAAGAACAACGATGGTCAAAGTCTGAAACATGAAGGAAATACCCGCAACCACCAGAACAACAAAATCTTAGACAATGACAAGATTTCGAGAGAGTTATCCAAGATGGATCCTTCTATCAATAAAAAAGGTAAACATTTAAACAAGAGTCACAGAATCAAACTACCCAAAATAATCATGCAAGATTTTAGTAATAGTCATGATATTCTAAACAGTTCCCTAATTGAAGTTTTCCAATGGAGATGAAACAAGTTCGTTTAGAACAAGATTCCCTAGATTTAAGCAAACCAAATTACCTACAAGGTTAGAGAACTTTTAAATACAAACACCTACAAATCTCAGATTTGTTTTCAAGCCTATGCAGAAGAATATAGAAAAACTAGCTACTCATAAGTATGAAAACCACAAACCCAGAACACACTTTCCATGTTTCAAACAAAATCGATAATGCATTCCAAAGAGAAAAACACTATATCAAGAAGCTAAAGAAATCTAATCAAAAGAACAAAACCAGATTATTCCTTAAGAGTAGAGTTGTTTTTATGAGAATTTAAGTAAAAGCATAAAAATTAATGGATAGGGCCTATCATGCCTGATAGTGCTTCACCTTCTTTGTTTCGTAGAAAATCTCCAAACAGAGCTTCAATTCTTCCTTTAAAATGCCAACAACACTCAAAACTTCCTCTTTATCTTCCTTATAGCTTCTCAGTGCCAACTTCTTCCTTCAACGCCATACAAGGCAAGAAATTTTATGCACATATAACTTGCATGCAAGAATCGAACTAGAGGTTTGAAGAACAAAAACTACCACATACAAAGCTCAAGCTCCAAAACCAAATGAACAACAAAACCAAACCCCTCTATCTTCTTCCTAGGTAGTTTCACCAAATTCAAAATATTAAATGTGAAGTAGGACTGTCAGTCCTCCCAATCTTCCCACCACCGCCACCTCTAATTCTAGCAAAGACTAAGTTTGAAATTACATGCATCCAAAACTTTGGCATAGATGTTAACTCATTCATCTAAGTTTCCCTATGCCCTTGCCAAATTTGGCAGTTAAAATGGATAAGGACTCATTAACTCACCATAAATTCTTAAGATTCACTACCTCCCACTTACCCACTCCCCATGTCGTTCCATAGGCCCCTTTAGGTTAGCCACTCACTTAAGGTTAGGTTCAACATTAATTTAGGAACCAACATAGGTCCATAGGTATAAGTCTTTAGTCTTAGGTCCATTAATCACCAAAATAACAAAAGAAATTAGTAACTTAGGTTAGGTTACTCTTTTTAGGATAAAGTTCCGAATTTAAGGAACATGGTGTAAATCGGTTCCATGTTCCGAATATAAAATTTATATCTTAATTTAACAGAAAAGAGAAACCAAATTGTTATCCAAATTTTGATACAAAGCAGAGAGCCAAGAAGGCCGGATGGCTCATGGCCTTCACATGTTTAAGGTCCAGAAGCCTTTCATCTGTCCAAATTGGACATTATGACAACAAGGTTTGAAAATTAGAAGCATACCTTGGATCAATGAAATTGATCCAAGGTAATGTTGTTCTGAATCCCCAAGATTAATGAAAACTAAAAATCAATTTCTCAATCCCAAGCAAAGTTTATTATTCTGCATAAAAAGAGATGGATTGCTTCATTTTAATTACGCAAAAACATGACAGAATGTACCTATTTCAGTAGATAACATATTATCTACTGCAACATGATTTCATAGGTCATAAGAGTACATTGTCTTAAGACAAAATCACCTATCAACGTTTGAATCTTCCATAACAGAAGTCATCATAGGTACCAGTCATGCTATAGGTGTTACATACCTCCCTCCTAAAAATCATCATCGTCTCCGATGATTAACTTAGTCCAAAATTTCAAACAAGAAATATAATCCTAATTATAGTTCTTTCATTCATAAGTTCACAAAAAGGAACCAAATTTGAGAATTCCAAATTTTCCATAACTTATTCAACATTAAAATAGTTGTTTCTGTACTAATGAATTTAGTACCTGCCCAAAATTGGTAGATTTATTGATAAATTAAGAACAAAATATTTAAGTATTATCAATCAACAGAATTAATTCTATTCAAATAAATGAGGAAAAGCAATTTTCATGTCCTTGAGGTTTTCCCATGTTGCACTTTCTTCATTAAACTAGTCCCATTGGACCTTGCATTGACTAATTTCATGATTTCTCAAGTGCAGTTGGCAAGTTTCTAGCACTCTAATGGGTTTAACCACGATTATTCCTAGGTCTTGGACCTATAAGGAATTCCAATTTAACACATGTGATAAATCTGAAATGTATTTCTTAAGTAAAGAAATATGGAAAACATCATGCATTCGTGATAAAGTAGGTGGTAAAACTAAATGATAAGCTACATGATTGATTACTTCAACAATTTCAAAGGGTCCCACATAACGAGGTGATAATTTGGCAGCCTTTCCAAAGGTTATAGAACTCTTTTTCGGATTAACCCGTAAAAAGACTTTTTCACCAAGTTCAAATTTATTATCAACCCTTTTTAGATCTGCATAAATTTTTTGCCTATCTGATGCCTCTTTCAAATGTTCATGAATCATTTTAACTCTTTGTTCCATTTCAGTAAGGATTCCAGGTCTAATTACCTCTTTGTCTTCTATGTTATCCTAGCTGACCAAAGTTCTGCATTTCCTTCCATATAATGCTTTGAAAGGTGCCATTTTCAAAGAGGCATGGTACATGTTATTATAAGGAAATTTGACTAATGAGAGGTACTCTTCCCATTTTTACTGCTGATCCATACATTACATTCGTAACATATCTTCCAAAACTTGATTAACTCTTTCAGTTTGCCCATCTTTTTCTGGATGGTATGTTGAACTAAAAATTCAATATAGTTCCTAAGGTTGCATTAAGCATTTGCCAAAATCTAGATGTCATTCTAGGGTCTATATATGATATGATCAATTCAGGTACTCCATGTAATCTAAAAATTTCATGCATAAATATTTTTGCTAAAACAGTGAATCATCCTTAATATTACCAAAATAAAATGTGCTACCTTTGTTAGTTTTTCAATAACAACTAAAATAACATCATGCTTATTTCTTAACATTGGCGTGTGCTTGAACAAAATCCATGCTAATTACTTGCCATTTTTTTGTGGTATGCTATGAGGGTACAATAAACTAGCCGGATGCATATGTTCAACCTTAACACACTGACATTCTAAGTAGTGTGCCACAAAATCAATTATGTCTTTTTTCATCCCTTTCCAAAAATATTGTTATTTTATATCAACAAGCATTTTCGTAATACCGGGATGTCCTGAATAAGGTGAATTATGAAATTCAATTAACAACTTCCTTCTTAATTCATTTCCCAAAGGTATATACACTTGATTATTATATCTCAAGATTCCTTCGTCATCAAAGTGAAAACCTTTATATCTTGAGTCATTTGGATCTCAGTAACAAGTGTTATTTTTACTTGTTGAAAATATTAATAAGATTTCATAACACTTTTTACTTCATCCTTAAACTGAGTTCTCAAGGTTATAAGTGCAGAAATATGTTTCCTATGACTTAGTGCATCTGCCACTCTATTTTCTTTGCCTTTTATGTAACTTATGTCAAAATCATACTGTGATAGAAACTCTAACCACCTTCATTGCCTTGCATTCGAATTGGCCGAGTGAAAATATACTTCACCGAAGATGGTCGATTTTAATTCAAAAGGTATCCCTAAAAGATAATGCCTCCAGACTTGAAGTGCATATACAATGACAAAGAACCTCTAGATCATGGGGAGCATAATTTAGTTCATGTAACTTGAGTTTTCTGCTCTCATATGCTATAACATGCTCATTTTGTAACAAAATACCTCTAAGCCCTTCCTCGGAAGCATCTGTTACTACCATAAAGTCCCCATTTGGATCAGGTACAACCAAAATAGGTGCAAATGTTAATTGATCCTTAAGAGTTTTAAATGCAAATTTACATTTTTCACTCCACTCAAATTTCTTATCTTTCTTTTGTAATGAAGTTATTGGTGCAACAACCTTTGAAAAGTCCTTAAAAAATTTTCTATAATAACCAGCAAGACCCATGAAGCTTCTGACTTCATGTACATTCTTAGGTGTAGGTCACCAGTTATAATGACAATATTTGATGGATCAACAACTATTCCATCTTTACTTATAACATGTCCTAGATAGTGCACTTCTGTCTCATAGAAAGAACATTTGGACAACTTACCATACAATATTATTTTTCTTAAGATTTCAAGAACTATCTTCAAATGCTCATGATGTTCATCAATGCTTTTAGAATATATGAGAATATTGTCCAAGAATACAAGCACAAATTTTTCCAGGTATTCTTGAAAGATATTATTCATTAAATTCATAAAAGTTGCAGGTGCATTTATCAAACCAAAAGGTAAAAATATGAATTCATAATGCTCGTACCTTGTCCTAAAATTTATTTTATGAATATATTTGTATTTGATTCTTAACTGATGATACCCAGTTGAAGATCTATCTTAGAATATACTGATGCACCATGCATCCGATCAAACAGTTATCAATTCTAGGAAGTGGATATATGTTTTTATTGTTGTTTTTTTAACATTCTATAATTGATACACAATATAAGTGTTCTATCTTTTTTTCACAAAAATTACCGGTGCTCCCCAAGGTGAGACACTCAGTCTTATCAAACCTTTATACAACAGTTCTTGTAATTGTGCCTTAAGCTCTACCAGTTCAATGGTAGTCATTCGATATGGTGCCTTGGAAATAGGTTCAGTTCTCGGCTTGATCTCAATTGTGAAATTAAACTCCCATTTGGGTGGAAGACCAGGTAGTTCTTCCGGAAACACATCACTGAAATTTCGTAATAACGGATATTTTTCCAAGAAATCACTATCTCCTTCAGTTGTTTCAAAAATGTTTACTGCATACAAAGTGCAACCTTTGTTCTTGGCCTTTTTAAGCTACATAGATGACAATTTTCTAACTAAAATCTCTCATTTTACCCCCTGGATGTCTATTGTTTTCTGCAGATCATCAAGAAAACTAATATGTTTTTCAAAATAATCAACTTTTGCTTTATGTTTGAAAATCTAGTTAACACCTATAATTACATCATAAGACCCCAAAGGAGCAACATAAAGATCAACTTTAGTGGAAAAACTAGGCAAGTCTGGGACTGCTCCAAAAAGACACTTACTAACCGTGTGGACAAGTGTTATTTCTATAATGCACACCCCAAGATTTTTAGTTTGGAAGCTAATTTAGTAGAAATAAAGCATCTAATAGCTCCAATATAAAAAATTATAGTAACAGTGTATGCCAAATAACTTACCCGGCACTTCAATGGGTGTAACTTACTTTTCACTTGTTTATCACCATCGCAAAGATGTATCTTATGTCACGATTGTTGTCATCCTTCTTTAGAGGGAATTGATTTACATAATGATATTTTCCACAATAGTAGCCTCCTATAGGTCCTCTTTTAGGCTCAAATTTATTTCTAGCCTTAAAATTGTTGTTTTATCCTCCATAGGACTTATGTGCATTATTATTGTTCTTAACGAAATTGTTTCAAAATTTGCAAGGCAGTTTATTTTCCATCATTTTCTTGTTATTGTCAACAAAAAATTTATTTTTAGTACCAAACTTCTTCCGTGCCTCCTTTTTGTGTGCAAGAGATGATGAAGAATTAGGAATTTTCTTTCTGATTTCTTCCTTATGGACAAAGATTTCTTTTAGCTTTTGTTCCTGCCTGATGCTTTTTTCTACAACCCCTTCCATGGTGGTTGGGCTGTGAACATATAATTCACCCCCTATGATAGGATTTAATCCCATAATGAATTTCTATATCCTAAACTTCTCGTTAGTTTGATATTGAGGTACGTACTTGAGAAGTTTAGTGAACCTCTCCCAATACTCTATTACAGTTAACTTTCCTTGAGTTAAGTTCTAAAATTCAGTCATCTTTTGATCATAATAAAGTTGTGGCAGCCATCATTGCCTAAAATAGTTTTTAAATTGATCCCATGTGATGCTTGATTCATCAATATTCAATTCAGCCTTACGGTTGTCCCACCAGAAGATGCCTCATGGGAAAGCTAATAAGCTCCCCATACTGCCTTTGTTTCCTCTGAGAAGTTCCTTATTGCAAAGTACTTCTCCATTTTACTGAGCCAGTTCTCAGCTCCATCCCTCAATGTGGTGCCATCAAAATTAGGTGGACTTATACTTTTTATATCGTTTGTGAGTTCAACTACTAACCTTGCCTTTTTATTTTCAGTTGATTGGGTACATTAGCATTAACATTTGCAACATTGTTATTATCAACTCCTTGATTCCCAATATTGACATTTCCTTCAGGAGGTGGCTAATTATTATTACCATCATCTTCTTCCTCCTCATTACCCATTACTTGTTGTTTAAGTACATCCAGATAGTCTCTTGTGTCCAACAAGGTAGTAAGGATCTCGTCAAGTTTTTGGGCGGTAGCTGCCTCTCCACTTGGTGGTGGGTTGTTTGCAGCATCTCCCCTTGTTCCAACCATTTTTTTTACAAGAAAAATTAAGTTTTTATCATATTTATGGACTCAATAGGTCTAAGAGCTGTAACCTTTAGCTCTGATACCAAGATGTAACTTTCCCATTTTAAGACTTTAGAAACATGGATTTTTTTTAAAACAATGTTCTCTGTTCTAAATCATAATTTAGAACACACATTGAAATGTCAAACTATCCCATAACATAAAACCATATGAAAATGTAATGACTCGGGGAAACACCGATCTCTCATTTCATGACTTGGCACAAATTGATCTCTCATGTTATTCAGTAATGTGTATACGAAGTATACTTAGTTTTTTTACCCTAGTACTCAAGTGTTTTGTTTAAGAGCCTATCTCGAATATTTATTCTTGATAATCATCTCAAATCTTGATTCTTAAACTCCATGAAATAGGACAACGCAACCAACAACTTGTGATACTTTGGCCAAATATTTACACATATTTATCATGTTTGCATTCATAGACGACATACTCGTTAAATGGAATAAGTCCTTCACTACACTTGATCTTTTATCTAGATTGGTCTTTACTGATCTTCGTCAGTCCATGGAATTCAAAGTATAACCCTAGACAAGGTTAACAACATGCCCTAGTGTGGAGGACTGCTCGTGGTGACTAAGGGTACATAGATATACTCAATCGACTTATGTCAATTAGGTGTGTCTAGTTATCCTAAGTCAACAAGAGTTGACCTCGACACTAGATCATGTCCCTATCCCTGCATAGGGAAGAACTGTGATCCATCCAAGAACTTATGTTAGTCTAGTTGAACAAACTCTGAAGGGTATTGAGACATGTCAACTACAACGTAGTAACCTCATAACGAATCTTGTAGTTATGAAGGTACTTCATTGCAGTTGGCGTGTGTCAACATCCAACTGAGTTTCCTCATCTGGATGAACATAACTTATAGTGAAGTTAATGTTATATTAAATTCTTCATTATAGTTTAATGTTGGCATCCTTAAAGATTCAAACAGGTTCTTTAACCTAAAAGTTTACAAGTTATAACTACATCTGAGGTAGGTAACCAAATAAAATCTACTTCCTAACCTATTTATTTTCATGCTTAGTTTATCATTTAACCGATACGAATTGCATCGAAAGGGACATTAAGTCACTTTTAGATATAAAGGTGATTGAGATAATTAATTTCCAGTTTAATATTAAGGAAATCTGCATAAGGAAGCACATTTGCACCCATTCACCTTTTTGTTCATTATCATTTAAGCAAGTTCATAACTTAAATCTTAATGTATACCCTCAAGGGAATTTCCCCCTTTTTCCTATGTCATGGGCTAATGCCCATTAATGAAAATAGAATTCATATGTTCCTAATATAGTCAAATTACATATGTAGAATTATAAACATGGTTAAAAACACATACATCCATGTAATTTAATTACAACCCCTTTTTGTAATGATAGAGTATCATAAGATTATTAACTTTATAAGTTGCATCTCTCCTAGAGAAACTTATTCAACCAACAACTCAGAATCCTACCCCAACCATTCCATAATATTTAAGTATGTGAACTAACTTCCTTAATTAGAGTAATACTTATCATTTCAGCCCAATTCATGCCAATAAAATCTTACTACAAGTATTAATAGAATTCACACATATTTTATTCATCAGGGAAGGAGTTATACATTTACTAAGTCCAAACATTTCGATATCACCAAATTTCAAAACAACATCACTTAATCATTTCTCATTACAACTTTCTTTTTTCATCATGTACATCTTAGTAATGAAGCCATTTTTCATCATAATAAAGATTCTCTTAAATAAAACTAATGTAACTTATAATAAGTCTTTCTCCTTTCATATTTTCCACTCACTTAAGGTTAGGTTCAACATTAATTTAGGAACCAACATAGGTCCATAGGTATAAGTCTTTAGTCTTAGGTCCATTAATCACCAAAATAACAAAAGAACTTAGTAACTTAGGTTAGGTTACTCTTTTTAGGATAAAGTTCTAATTTAAGGAACATGGTGTAAATAGGTTCCATGTTCCTAATATAAAATTTACATCTTAATTTAATAGAAAAGAGAAACTAGATTGTTATCCAAATTCAGATATGAAGTAGAGAGCCAAGAAGATCGGATTGCTCATGGCCTTCACACATTCAAGGTCCATAAGCCTTTCATCTGTCCAAATTGGACATTATGAGAACAAGGTTTGAAAATTAGAAGCATACCTTGGATCAATGAAATTGATCCAAGGTAATGCTGTTATGAATCCCAAGATTAATGAAAACTGAAACTCAATTTCTCAATCCTAAGCAATGTATTATTCTACATAAAAGAGATGGATTGCTTCATTTTAATCACGTAAAAACATGACAAAATGTACCTATTTCAACAGATAACATATTATCTATTGCAACATGATTTCATAGGTCATAAGAGTACATTGTCTTAAGAAAAATCACCTATCAACGTTTGAATATTCCATAACAGAAGTCATCATAGGTACTAGTCATGCTAGAGGTGTTACAACACTTCTATCCATGCTAAGAAGTTTTGGTCTTAGTCTGTTTTTGTCCTTTTTTTGTAATTGATTTCTATTTTTTCCTAGTGTTTATGTTTCGTAATTGTGTTTTGTGACCTTGGGAGGGTTAAAAGGTTCACCTAATGTTTTCTCTCACTCATTTGGGGTGCATGAGATGAACAAATTTAAACAAAACCCAAACAAGGAAGACTAAAACTGATGTGCACATCCGATATATGAATCATGTAGAGGAATACAAATTACACATGGTAGTTGTCATGGTGTAAGAAAAATAAATGGAACACGCTAGCATTCAAGTGTTATTGATTAACAAGCAATGCACACATAAATAACAACTGGTAAAAGTATTGAGGAAAAAAACTAACAAGGACTCAATGAGTATCTCGGTAAGTACATGGGACACCACCTAGGATGTCACAAGATAATCTAACAAACATAGGGTATAACTTTAAATAATGAAAAAGAAGGTACAAAAAATTAGATAATCATGATTGGAAAGAGTCATGCAAAGCAAATAGTTCACATAAAGCACCCATTAGCATGTTAGGGAAGATAAATAGTATGTGACAATGTGATATATGAATATAGGAATGAAAATGTGAAATATAACAATGATAGAACTTGCTAGTAAGTGAGGAAAGGTAGATTCCCCTAAGAGCCTCAATGGGACCAAGAATGGATAGAGCTAAGCATCGTACTTCATGTAACAACCTCAGAATTGACTTGCATTCACCTCAAGATACCATGTGAATGTGCATGTGTGTATGAAAAATGATAAAGCATACTAGGAAAGGTAGTAACACGATAAGAAAAGGTGTAACATATAGTAGTATTGATTAAGCCAAAATGTAAAATATAAGCCTAATCTGAATGCTATTGTAGTAGTAAATGAATAAACAATTAAGTACAAAAATATACCCAAACAAATTAGGTGATACATATGAAAACCTAAGTGCAAAGAGAGGGTAAGAAGCCTTATTTATTTCAGAAAGATCTGGAGGATGCACAGAGCTAGAAAACTATAAAATAAAAAGCACTTGAACCTTGCATCAAAGCTTAGAAAAATGTAGATATGGACAAATAAGTGGACTGGGGCACTTGGAGAGGGATCAAAGGTGCTGCGGTGCCCTAGATTTGTTTCTGGGCTCCTAGGTTTGTGGAAAATCTCAGGGAACCTCCTTTGAGGTGTCACAAGTTGTTCACTTTTGGTCACTCTAAGGTCACACCAAGATCATTGAGGTCACTGAAACTTGCAATGAAATATGAACCTGCAAAACCCTTAAATAAACATCAAGTCATAAAAAAGAAAGATGCACATTGAGGGGTCAAACTGTCCTCGATGTCACAATGGTGAACTTATGACTGAGTGTTGCACTACATCTCGACTCCAATGTAGTTTTTGTGCAGAAATCATGCCATAGGTGGCTCTTATGCGTGTTGCACTTGATAACAAGCAAGTAAGCTAGATGTAAAAAAGGTAATACATGTGTGAATGGAATAGAATGAACATCCCTCCTATGAAGTGTATGTAGAATAACCAGCCCTTGCATCCCTTGGATGATACTATAAGGATGTAATGGAGCTCTTAGATGCTTGATGGATGCAACCTTAGGTGGTGATAGCTAATGCTTAGTGCTTGGTCCTTTATTATGATCACATAACTTTATATTTATATGATTCCTTTGCTTGAATTTCATAACTCACCCCGAAAAAGGATGACTACCAAAAAGATAAGACAATCAAATGGCTAGAAATGACCCAAAAAGTGTGAGTAAAGTACAAAGGAGATAGGGGTTCCTAGAGGGGATGAGGGCTCCTAACGCCGGTGTCTTGGGCCGGGTGTTGGTTTCCAGGATGATAAATTAAAAAGTGTAAAAAGGTATACTTGAGCAAGTAAGGGTGCAAGACTGAAAGTAAAGCAACAGAAAGCAAAGAAAGGTGGCCAAAGACATGGGTTAATTAGTACTTTTCTTACTTAAGAATCACATGAATAGTAGTATGTAATCATGACTAGATAATTACCCAAAGTGCATGATTTTGTGTCTACATTTTCCCCACTTTATGTTGGTGAGTGGAAAGCTTGGTAACATAAAGTAGATAGAGATGCATACCTGATAACCATGCAAATTAATGACAAAAGTGTGTTGAGGGACTAGAGAAAAATGTGGAGTGATAAAAGTGTGAAGCGTGGATGCTTAAGGAGGAGGAGAAATTGGAAAAAGTGACAATGAAATGAACTTAGAGAAAAAATGCATGTGTAGATGTCAGGATGTACCTATTGTCAATGTTGATGTTTTTGTTGGTGTTGTGAATGATGTTGACTACTGCTTTCTATACGGATGAACCTGTAAATGAGAATAATGAACATGTATTAAAATATGCATGTATATGTGTAAAAAGTATGTAAAAAATGTTTAAAAAGGAACATGTGCACCTGATTCGTGATGAGAAAAGAGTGTAGAAAGGATCCCAAATATGTCAATGAAGGGAGAGTTTTTAGGGAGATCTCATGCCATGGAAGAAGTAATGTAGGGAGAAAGGTCCAATTTCATTCTCTAACCTTTGACTGCTTCTGGAATTGTTGAGCGGGTGAATGTTAATTTTTTGGGTGATCCTACGCCACGACAGAAGTAGTGTAGGGAAATAGGTCTAGCGTTATTCTCTAACCTTTGACTTATTCCCAGAATATGGAACACCACTATAGATAGTGTGTACAAATGCAAGTGCTAAGGATTGTATGCCTTGTAAAAGACGATGTGTGGAGTTATGTATACTATATTGAACTACCAATCGTTGTGTACCCCCTAGTTTCGTGCATCCTAGAAAGGCACCACTTGCTAAGGACCAAAGTCTGATTTTGACCCCTGTCTGAAACTAAAAACTATATTGTATCGGTATTGTGTTGTGTTATGTATAACATTGTATGGGGTGACTAATTCACCCAAATGATGCCCCCTTGTTTGGGGTGCATGCGACATCATTGAAGGAGTATGCGGCCCAAAAGAGAACCACCCATTATGTTGAAACTGTGCCTTGTAGGGGGAAGGGAATGTGCTCTGTAGAAACCAAGGCACATGCAAAAAAAAGTGGCTAGGAGACAAGTGTTAGTAAAAGAAAACATGCATGTAAAAGATAAGTGCACACAATGTGAAATCTAAGATGCAAGCGATAATGTAAACATGTAAGAAGATAACATAAACAAGTGAAAAAAGGTCACAAACAGGAGACATCACTCACGATGTTGCAATACATTCAAGGCTGAGATGGTCATAAGTAGGAAAGTGTGCACACAAGACAAAGGGAAAAGCCCGCAAATAATGCAAAACAATGATAAATGAGAACAAGTAATGTAATAGATAACCATGGAAGTAATTAACCCTACATAAGAAATGTTGCAAATGAAGCACCCGTTAGTTGTTAGAAAGATAAAAAAATATTTCAAAACATGTATAATCTGATAAAGTAATGTTCTATGAAAAAAATGAAACAATAACACTTGTAATGTATGAAAGTGGATGCCCCTAGGAGCTATTGTGGGATTGGTAATAGGTATTGCACCAAACATCCATGTTGTGTGTAATAGATCTATATAATATGTGATCACAACTAGAAGGAAAGTGAACACACATGTGTGTATGATAAAGATAATGACATACAAGATATCTATCTAGCATGTGTAATAAGATGAACATGTAAAAGCATAAGTAAGAAAGAGTAAATGTAACCAAGATATGCAGTATGTTATGGATGAGATAGAATGGAATGCAAAGTGTGAATGATAGGAGCAGCATGCCCCAGAGTGGATGTGTATGTATACAATGAGGTTCATTTTTTATGTCCCCTCAACAGTCAAGAATTAACCATAAATGAGAGTGCATCATTAGGAAACAATTGAAATGTGCTTACAAGAAATATGTGATCATCAAGGCACAAAGTGTATAGTGTAAATACACGTGAATGAGTAGGTGAGTAATTGAACGTGTAAGTGTGAGGAGGTCCATTTGATATGTATACCCTCAGTAGTCAAGTATGGACCATGGAACTAGAGTTCATCATAGGGTAATGTGTTGTGTTGATTGCGTGAAAGATATGTTGATTGTGTAGTGTTGTTTGTGAATGTGTTGCTTGTTGAAGATGTAATTTTTTTACTAGTGTTGAATGTTGTGAATAGTTCTATTGAATGGTGTGTTGTGTGTTGTGTAGATTCCATGCAATAGATAGATGTTTCATGAATGTGTCTATCGTAAAGAAGGTTGTGTGAGACAAATATTTCGTGAGAGTGTCGCATGCGTAATGTGTTGTAGATGTGTAGATTTTATAAGGTGTTTGTGTTGTCAAGATGTCGAGAAGTAGGCTGTGTTGTAAAAGTGGTATGTCATAAAAGCATTGAGTGTGTAGTATGTGATGTTGAATGTGTTTCATAAGTGTGTTGTTTTGAGTATGTGTGTAAAGTATATGTTTTGATTATGGTGAGTTTGTATTAATAGAGACGCACGTAGATTATATTTTGAGCATGCCAAGTGTGTGTAGTGTGTGAGGTTCATATGTATAGGATGCTCTCAATAGTCAAGTGTGAACCAAACCACGAGAGTATGTCATTGGGTAATGATAATGCTAGAAAGTTTCAATATGCGTGTGTCGTATGTGGAAGTATAGATGAGAAAATAATAGGCTAGTTGATGTTAGGGGGAAAGAGATAAGTGTGATGCCCCCCAAGTATGTGGTGATGAGTGTTTCCAAGTAATGTAATCTAAGTGGTTGTAATTTTCATGATCAAAACCAAATGGTGAAGCATCCGAAACTTGATAAGCGATAGTGTCAGTTGATCAAGTAAGGAGCCATTGAGGTAAAAATTATACATGCCCATAGTGTATTATTCATTAGTGAAAGGAGGTAATGGGCATACGTGTGCATACCAACAAGTGATTTTTTTAATAGCCAAGAAAAAGTCATTGCAAATAAAGATGCAACCAAACAACATGGGGAATGATATGTTAGTATGATCAGGGTCTAATGTGCCCCCAATGTAATCAAACCAAGATTGCCCTAACGTAAGTGGAGAAGAGCAATGGGCTTACGTAAGAAATAATGTGAGATGAAAGACATGTAGACCATGGGCAACAATGATAGAGATAAAGCCATGACATAGATGAGGTTCATGAGGGTGAGGATAGTGATCCTCAAAATTGAAGCCTAGCCGAGTCAAGCCCTCATGTGTACATATAATGTCATCACAAGTAAGATCAGATGGAATGTGCTCCCAATAAGAATCATTCATGAAAAATGTACATGTGAAAGGAGGTAGTGTAGATGTAGGTTGTGCATGAGAAGGCACTGAAGGTGGGATTACATCGGATGTAGGGACAAGCCCGTGATAAAGAATCATAACAATAGTAGTAAGGTGGAGGAGATGACATAGATGAGACAAAATCTATCACGGAAATAACACCTTCAAGTGGTGGCAAATAAGGCGGAGTATCCATGGGTTGTGATTCATTAGTAGTATCAATAGTAAGTGTAGTATTTTGATCATGGTCACAATAATTGTAAGGATGATGATCACAAGGAATGACACACTATCTCGCCATCATGTATGAATTTAACATAGTGATGTACGATAGAGGGAACCACTTGCATGGCATGAAGCCATGGCCTACCAAGTAAATAGTTGTATGAAACGGGAAGTCAATGACAAAGAAAATCATGTTAAGATTTTTTGGTCCAACTGTAATAGGTAGAGTAATGTGACCTAAGCATGGATGAACAAAGCCATCATATGCACAAAGAGAAAGACATGATGGAATAACATTAGCAGCCAAAAGACCAATATTTTCAAGGAATGACATAGGACAAAGATTGAGTTTAGATCCATTATCGATTAAAGTACACTTGACACCCACATTGTAAATGCGAATCATGATATGCAAAGGTGGATCATTGTCAAAAATAGTAAGATCAACATTAGGATTAGATGGGAAAGCAATATGTTGAGAAAATGCATCAATGAATGTTTGATATATTGAATCTGGATGCATATTAGCAGGAATGCGAGTGCTAGTGAGGAGAGTGTTGACCCTATCTATTAATTCAGGATTGATAATAAATAAGTCATTAATTGAGATAATAATGATGATAAGACCCTAGAAAGATAAGCAATAAATATCCTAGGAGCGTATAGATCGAGTTCAAGTTCACCAAAATGTAAATGTAATCCTAATTTGAATGGTATTATAGTAGTAAATGAATAAACAATTAAGTACAGAAATAGACCCAAACAAATTAAGTTGATAAATATGAAACCCTAAGTGCAAAGAGATGGTAAGAAGCCTTAGTTGATTCAAATAAATCGGAGAATGCAAAGAGCTGGAAAACTAGAAAATACGAAGCACCGATCGTCATGCACCGAAACTCGAGAAAAATGTAGATTTGGAGAAATAATCTAGACTAAGGTGCCTAGGTCTATGGAAAATCTCAGGGAACCTCCTTCTAGGTGTCACAATTTGTTCACTTTTAGTCATTTTTTGTCACTCTAAGGTTACACCAAGATCTCCAAGGCCGCTAGAAACCTACAATGAAATATGAACCTTCAAAACCCTCAATAGACATCACATCTTAAAAAGATGCACAATGAGGGGTCAAACTGTCCTCGCCACAATTTTGAACTTACGATCGAGCCTTGCACTACATCTCGGACTCCAATGTAGTTATGTGTGTGTGAGGAAATTGTGCCCTAGGTGGCTCTTGTGCATGTCGCACTTGATAACGAGAAAGTAAGCTAGATGTAAATAAATATAATAGATGTGTGTGTCGAATAGAATGAACTTCCCTCCTATGAAGTGTATGTAGAATACCCATCCCTTGTGTCCCTTGGATGATACTAGATGGATGCAACAGAGCTCTTAGATGTTTGATGGATGCAACCTTAGGTGGTGATAGATAATTCTTAGTGTTTGGTCCTTTATTATGATCACATAACTTTATATTTATATGATTATTTTGCTTGAATTTTGTAATTAACCCCGAAAAGGCTAACTACCAAAATGATAAGATGCTCAAATGGCTAGAAATGACCCAAAAATTGTTAGTAAAATACAAAGGGGATAGGGGCACCCAGAGAGGATGAGGTCTCTGACACTAACATCTTGGCTGGGTGTTGGTGTCCAAGATGATAAATGCCAAAGTGTAAAAAGGAAAACTAAGCAAGTAAGGGTGCAAGATTGAAAGTAGCAATAAAAAGCAAAGAAAGGTAGCCAAAGACATGGGTTAATTAGTATTTTTCTTACTTAGGAATCACATGAATAGTAGTATGTAATCAGGACTAGATAATTACCCAAAGTTTGTGATTTAGTGTTTACAAGTATAAAAATAAAGAGTAAATCCAATCAAGATATAAGGAAACATGTTTTTAGATTTTTAAATACATATATGTGAAAGAAAACCTACTAAGAGGGAGAAATAAGGATTCCCTTGGTGTAGTGTGTGCAAAGTGATGTCCATGTGAAGAAGCCATCAACAATCAACTATGAAACAAGAACAAGAGTTCATTATCAGGTGGTGTGGGGGAATAAGGATTCCACCAAGTGTGAATGCCAAAAATAATTATGTGAGATTATCAAGAATGTCGTCTAAACCTAAAAAAATCCAAAAGGGGCTAGTTGAGATGCATGATATGTAAAACATTTGGGTTTTTCATTGAAAAATCCCAAGAGATGGAGATCATACATGCCCATAGCATATTCTTCATCAGTGAATGGTGTACCAAGGAACTTGAGTGCATTCCATCGTATCACATTATGAGAGTAATTAGAGAATGAATCATTGTGAATAGTAATAGACTTGGAAGCAACTGGAAAAGTGAGAAGAGTATTATGTTGATCAATAGTACCACCAATGGTAACGGCCAATAATTTCCGAGAGTAAGGGGATAAGGATGAGGGTCAAGTGTAACCCAAAATTTCATGTGGAAGACACGTGGGCCAAAAGTGGTGAGGAGGAAGATATAACCTTGATATTGAGGGTGAGGCACAAGCAAATGGATGATATCAGTAGGATTAAATCCCAATTAGGTGAGGCCATCATATGTGTAAACATTTTCAAAGCAAGTAGGATCATAAGGAACATGCTACCAATACTTATGATCAATGTATAATGTGCAAGTAAAGTGATCAAAATGAGGAAATGATATAGGAGAAGAAGTAATAATAACATTATGACCAGGACTACTAGATGAGGAAGGAACCATATGGGAGAAATAGGATCTAGAGAATGTATGGTATTAGAATAAGGAATCATAATAGTAGTGGTGGGTTGAGTGATGGAAGATTTGACTTGATATTCACTAGGACCAGTAGTAATATAGTGAGTATGAAAGAGAGACTCATCAAAATCCATGGGAGTGAAATTCAAATCACACAAGGTATCATCATGAGCTCAAAAATATTAACAACATCATCATTAAAATCATTAATCCAAAGAGGGAATTATTGTTTAGAATTTTCTAAGAGCTTAACACTAGATGTGAAAGTGAAATGGGAGGATATGACAGAGAGATGAGATCAAGAAAGGGGTTCTAAATATAGGAAGTGACTAAAGGTGGAGGAATGAAAGTATAATTTTTAAATTTCCCAACATCATAAGTACTAAGATGGTGCAAGGAATAGGTTGAGCTAGGGGAATGACCATGGAGGTGGTGGATTCCATGTGGCAATACTTGAATCCTTCAGGATCAACAGCTTATGCTTATAGCCATCAAAGATAAACTTTACACAATGATGGATAGTTGAAGTAATTTCTTGCATAACATGGATCCAAGGTCAACCAAGGAGTAGATTGTATTGTAATAGTTCATCCATTACATAAAAGAGGGTGTAAAGAGTGTGGGGTCCTACTTGTAACTCTAAAGTGATAGTACTAATGCATGCATGAGTAGAAGTATCATAGCCACAAACAACAATAGTAGACTTTTCAATTGCACTATGAGGAATGTGAAGTTAGGAAAGTAGTGATAAAGGATAAATATTTAATACGGATCCATTATCGATAAGTATACACTTAATGTGGAAATCTTGAATGTAAGCCATGATAAGAAGAGGAGGAGAATCAACAAAAGACTCAGGAGTAATGTCCTCATCTAAAAATGTGATAAAATTGGTAATATGCTTGAAATAATCCATGAGATGGGAAAAATATATTGGAGGGTCATCACTTTGGATTTGAATAGAAAAAGGGAAACCTCTAAGGTATGATGGTAATCGAAGCATGCCACAATAGATCAAAGAGAGATATTTTAGGCTGGGGTATTCTTTAATTGTTTAATGATATCATAGGTTTTAGATGGATCAAGAGGTTGAGGAAGTGGTGTACTAAGAGGAGGAGAAATAGAGGTAGGAAGTGACAAAGGGGGCTTATTGTGGTGGGTGGTGACTATATTAATTGAGGGAATGGAATATGCATTTATATAACAAGGTGGATGTTGCGTAGTAGCATGATTATATTAATATTGGATGATGTTTGGGGAATAAATATGAGTAGGGATGAAAGTAGAAGAATTATCCATGATATTAAAAGAAGAAGAAAAGGGTAAATGAATCTAGGGCACAGACATAGTGTCGAGTTCACCAAATGATTCAATGAAATTAAATCTAAGACAAGGACACTCATGATTAAATAGATATAGCAGTATTCAAACAAGATCAAGCAAAGGAAATACAAGAAAGAGTGAAAGATATGGTTTGGGGAATGAATCATCTTGTATCTCGTAGGTTAGAACCGATTCTAGATAGGAGAGTAATTTGGAATGTGAGATTCTAGGTTATGTAAACTCGGTGTTTGATTCTACAAAGTGACGATCTTAGGGGTAGGAATGCCCGAAAGGGGACAAGGTCTCCCATGTGCTAGGGTCTATTTTAGGAGCTGGTGTTTGAGGAAGTTCTCGGGATCTAGTTCTTTTTGTTGCTTAGTGTCGTTCCTTATTCATTGTGCGTTGTATCATATTCATTGTGATGCACCCGTAACCTCCAAAATAAACCCTAAATACATACACAATACTCAAACACACATTAGATGAATAAAATAATGCACATGCTCGAGTTGAAATGATGTTGACGATCACCCCAATGTGATTATCACTAAGCATTGCACTATATTTCAGATCGTATGTAGTTATTTTTGTGTTTGATTGAAATAGTGTCCTTTGAGCTAGGATTCCCTAGTGCTACCACACAAAGAGATAGCGGGCTACAACTACTTTTCCTAAAATCTAAATATATGGTATGGTATTCAAAATAAACCCTCCTATGTAATGTAGTATGAAGTCCAAAACGTAGTCCTTGGTGTAGTAGATAGAAAATATTAGCTTCTTGTAGAAGTATGTGTCTCTTGAGTGCTTACACCCCCAATAAAGTTAAATAAGACATGTATATATATATATATATATGATTCCATTTCTTAAGTTTCACCATTAACTGTCTTCTTAAGTATCCTGGTCTCCCATCCTCTCCTAGCTCGGTTCCCCCTCTGCCGGGTTCTACTGCTGCTAGCCCTGTTTCTCCATTCTCTGCCCCGCCACCGCTGTTGTCACCCCCCGCCAGCCGTCCGGCTTCTTCTTCCATTCTCCCTACTGTTGCTCCCGCCCCCACTTCACCTCCACCTCGAATAGACCGGTTACCAGGGCTTCTAGAAAGCTTAACCTTGAGACTCTTGCTATGGAGAAGGGTCCTCATGAAATTGAAATTGCACATGACCTCCTGAATATTAGCAGTGCCAGTCCCCGGGATGTGCATATGGAAAGCTCTTCAAAAAGGTTGGAAGCCTTAGAGGCTGATATGAAACTGTTGAAGGATGAGGTTAAGAACTTGGCAAAATAGAAAGGTAAGAGGAAAAAGGAGGAGGAGGTGGATATTGATAGCAGCCAGATTGATGATATCTACAAGAAGCTGAACTCCTTAGACTCCCATTTAGGGAAGGCCAAAACTCGACATGATTACAACATGGCCATCTTTAGGGCGATTGAGGAGTTCATTGAGCAACATGTCAAAAGTGTCTCCAACCTCAGTGGAGTTCCGGCAACACTTTGGGGTAATGATAAGGAAAGCAAAAGGACCATTGAGCAGCTGGATAATACTGACGCTGCCCACATGACAACTTTGGGTATGTTCCATTCCTAGAAGAATATCAAGACCAGCATAGACAAAGCTACCAAAAAGTAGTTGTAGATGCTTTAGCTGTTCTTGTATGTTTTTATGTTGTTTTTTTGCGGTCTCTCTACTGCTTTTTTGCAGTATTTTTGTTGTTTTGTCTTGTTTGGGTAGCTATTTTTTGGCTACTTTGAGCTTCATTGTCACATTTGGATTCTGATCCTTTTCTCTCTGGTTCTCATTCCTATTCTGGCTCCTAGGCCATCTTTTGTACTCAAGGGTATAGTCCCTTTCAAAAAACTATTTGCCAATAATAATAATAAAAAGTTTCACCATTAACAATTAAAAAGCCAACCAAAAGCGATAAAATAAGACATGAAATAAGTAACATTCAAAAGATCAAAAAGGAGGTAAAGAGGACACAGACACCCAGAGGGGACAATAGTGTCTAGACACTCCTATCTCTATTGGACAGTCCTATACAAGGTGTTCAAAAGGTTAGACAGTGAAATCAAAGCTGAGTAAGATGTCAACTACTATGCAAAATTGTAAGTTGTCAATTAGAAACAACAAGCAATAAAGATGAAAATGATAAAAACAATGTCAAAGCAAAGTAAAGGGGTGTTAACGAGTAATTCTCTTGCTTAGGAATCATGCATATAAATGAAATATTTAGAGGCTATATGTACATAGTAAGTGCATGATTTAGTGACTACACTTACAAACAATGATGCAATCATGGAGATAAATGATATCAAAGTGTTTGAGCTTCTTGAAAAATAATAATATGAAAGCTCTATTTCATTTCAAATATTCCTTGTATACTTAACATGAATAGTTGTCTTCACAAAAGGTTGCACATATTGTTTCAATGATTCCATTGAACAAATCCTCAATACAATAAATTTTTCTTAACACTTTTGCACATGAATATTGAACAATTATACTCAAGCCTCTATGCTTGATGTGTCAATAACTTGACCGATCTCAAAATATTATGTGTCAATCTCTTATATAAATGTATATTGCACGTCCATTGTCTCTTAGAGACATTTTCCTCACTAAATTCACTTTTGCATATCAAAAATGGGAAGAAATTGTACACACATTGCTAGTCATATATTATAAAATTACAATAAACATTTGGACATTAAAATGTATTATCGTGAAAGGATTTTTTTATATGTTCCATTCTGTCAAAATGAAGGAAGTATTTGATTCATTTTTGAACATGGTAGGTTGTATATGCATATCATCAACTATCCATATCAAAAATTGAGGTACAATTTTCCTACACCATTAATGGAATTTAGGGTAATTTTCTTTATGCTCTCAAAGAAATAAATAACATGAAACACACTTTGTTATAATATCATCCTAAACAAGTCACCCAAAAGTTTCAAAAGTAAAGTATAACATACATGAAAATATTCCTTCCTAAAAATAAATAGCACAAAACTTGAAAATAAAACTACTTGAAATAGGAAAGCATTCATTAGTAATAAAAATACAATGTACTTCAATCACATGATAATGTTGAACAAAAATAACAAGAAATTCTATAAGATGATGCACTAAAAAACATTGGATTTTGAAAAACCATTATATCTTTTGACGGACAATGCCAATACAGAAAAACCTTCCCTACCAAATTGATCTTCAAAACTTTTATTTGTATCTATAATAAATCAATTGACAACAATCATCTTCTACTCAATTTAGATAGCAAAGGTAAGCATGCTCCCACTCCCTCCAGATTTGAAAAAATGTGGATGAAGAATCTGGATTTATATAACAAAATTCAAGAGTGGTGGAAGATTGGCAAAATAGGTTCTATAATGTTTATTTTGGTTCAAAATATTAAAAATGTGAATATTAATGTAAAGAAATGGAATAAACATATCTTTATAAAATTTTTTGAGAAAAATAAAAAAGCTCAGGGACGAGATTGCCATGCTTGAGATGAAGGTGCAAACAAATGCCATGGATGTCAATGATTACTACAAAGAAAAGGAACCAATCAGTGACCTCCACACCATCAACACTTATGAAGAGATTGATTAGAGGAAAATTATCGTGCACTTTGGTTGAAAGAGGGTGATATAAATACAATTTTTTTTCATATGACTACTCTAAAACACAGGAGCCATAACATGATTTCCTCCATTGTTCTAGATAATGTGCAGGAGAGCACGAATATTAACATCATTAAGAAGGAGGCGGTCGACTTCTATAATATTCTTCTCCAAAAAGAGGACATGGATAATGAAATCTACACCAACATGCTACTGGAAAATATCCTTTCTTCCATTGAGATGAAAGATGATATAGATTCTCTTTTGGACCTAGTTGATATGCATTAATTGCATAACATTTATTTTTCCTTCAACGGGGATAAATCCCTAATCCTTATCAATTTCTAACATTTTTTTCCAAGAATACTAGGAAATATGCAAATTTGATATTTTAAATGTTGTTAATGAATTCCTCTCAAGTGACATCCCGCTTAAGGAGATAAACAATACTTTTATTGTTCTCATCCCTAAAAATTCTGGAGCTAAAGTGTTCAAATATTTCAGGCCTATTAGTCTCTATAACACTATTTATAAAATTTTAAGTAAAACCATTTCCTCCAAGATGCAACCCCTTCTCAAAAATATTATCTCTTGGTAGCAAGGATTTTTTTTATAAAAGGTAGGCAAATTCAAGATGTCATTGTGGTGGTTCACAAGACTATTCACTCTATGGAAAAAATCAAGAAGGTGGGAATGATAATAAAATTAGATATGAATAAAGCCTTTGATAGGGTGTCTTAGGATTTTATTGATAAATTCCTTGAAAGATTTGGTTTTGGTATTAGATTCAGGAAGCTGATCAGAGAATGTGTATCTAATCCCATGTTCTCCATCCTCATCAATGGAAGTCCTATTGGTTTTTCCATCAACAATAGAGGGTCAAGCAAGGTGATTCTATCTCTTCCATTCTTTTCATTATTATGGTAGAAAGCATTAACAAATCCATTTCCACAGCCATTCACGCATGTTTGCTTCGTGGTTTTAAACCTTCTTCTAATAATATTACTATTTCTCATTAGCAATTTTTTGATGACACCATTTTGTTAGCTTTGGCTTCTCTTTTGAAGTGAAACATCTCAAAATTTTATCTCATACTATAAATAGTCCTTGAAAACTCATTAATTATGCCAAGAGTTTTGTGTTCTTCATTAATACCCCTTTGTTACACGAGAAAAATACTGCCAAAATATTGGGTTGTTGCATTAAATCTTTCCCTTCTACATACTTAGGAATGTATGTTTTCAATGGCATGATGCTTGTATATTTCTAGAACTCACTCATTGATAGATTTCAAAAAATATTGTTGGTTAGAAAGGAGTGGTTCTTTCAAGCGTTGCCAAAAACACCCTTATAAAGAGCACTTTGCAGAACCTTCCTATCTATCTCATTTCTCTCTTCATGATCCCTTCCTCCATTGTGGAAAATTTTGATAAAATATAAAAGCATTTTCTGTGGTCAAGAGTGAAAATTAAAAACATAATTCCATTGGTCTCTTGGGACAAATTTTTCATACCAAAGGATCAAGGAGGGATGGTCATTAAAAATATCACAAATATGAACAAATCTCTCCTAGTGAAAATGGGTTAGCGACTTCTTAAGGAGAATATCCTTGGTGCAACATCTTAAAAACCTATATATGGACAAAGATCATATCAAATATTTTTAAGCTCTGATGAGCTCCCTAAAGGATCTCAATTTTGGAATTCTCTAATCAAAAGTCTTACCTTGATCAATAAAGGTTAGTGATGGAATTTGGGGATGCTAATCAAATTTATTTTTGGGATGATAAATGGAATTTAGATATTAATAAATAACAAAGAGATAATTTTCAAATTCAGATTGCTCGTATTAGACAAAAATATGGGGAGAAAGTGTGTGATTACATCTTGTATGGGGAGGAAGAAAGAGATTGGAAAAGTCTCTCTATTGAAGGATCCAATGACAATGACAAAGACAATTTGAGAGTTCTTCAAAATATGATGTCCAATATCTTTATCACTAACAAGGGTAAATATGATGAAATAATCTGGGAGGATTCTTATGATGGAAACTAAAATGTTAATTCTAGTTACAAAAATTTGACTCAAACCCAGAATCCTTTGATTCGATGGAATAAAATATGGATCAAAGATATCACTCCAAAAATTAACTTCTTTTGGTGGCTAACCATTCAAAATAAAATTCTCACATTGGATAATATCATAAAAATAGGTCAAATGATTCCTAACAGATGTATTATGTGCAAAGCCAGGGAAGAAAATGTTAATCACCTCTTTATTCACTACCAATTTGCCAATACCCTGTGGGGTCTCATTTTTGAAAAACTTGAGATTAAATGGGTCTTCCCTTTCTCTCTGGAGGACCTCTGGACTCAATGGAACTTTCATTCTAAATGAAAATGTTTTGGAATATCATTCTCCCGCATGCTCTCTGGGCCATTTGGAAAGAAAGAAATAAAAGAATTTTTTAGGGCCACAACTCTTCTTCCAGCACTATTTTTAGAAGAATGGCTTTGATGATTAAAGAGAAATTTAGTATAACCAAGCTTTCAAGCAAAGAGAACTTAATGGATAATGAGATCAGAATTCTTGCAAGATGGAACATACAGATTGATCAGAACAAAGCTACTAGTGACCTCAACCATCCTAGGAATGAGACCAAATGGATTCACCCTCCTAATGGGTGGGCTAAACTTAACTTTGATGGGGCCTCCAAAGGAAATCCTAGAAAGGCATGGGGTGGAGTCATCAGGTACAACACTAGGAAAATCATTGTTGCCTATGTAGGTAACTTGGGAACTCAAACAAATCATTATGTTGAAGCCATGGTTACACTATGGGGGATTCAATTGGCTCATCAATTAGGTATTAGATGTCTTTGGGTGGAAGGGGACTCCCTCAACATCATTAATTGCCTTCTCCTAAAATCCTCTCTGAGTTGGACCACTAGCAACATTTTTAATGAGTCTATTCACATTATTAAATCTTCTCTCATACTAGTATCTCCCACACTTTTAGACAAAAGTAATAAAGTCATAGAAAAAATTACAAATATTGGGGTTGGTTTTACCAAGTTGTATAGGTGGATTGGGATTGATGATATCCCTTTGGATATTATGACTATGGTTGATAATGAAAGTACAAAGATCACATATCTCTCCAACCTTGTGCCACTTTTAATAGAATGTGGAAACAAGATTGGAGACTGTGGAAAACAACAACAATCTCCTTGTTGATGGATTTAGCATGCAAAATGCCCTTATCAGCTCCATCATCAAGGAGCTCAATGCCAAAGGTAGCAACAAAGGGAGGTGAATAGAAACAAAGTTGTAAATAAAAAAATATCCTTAAAAACCTTCTCAAGATTTCCACTCAAGTGAAGGACAAAGATAAATAGAACTAAGTTGGGGCCATTGCCTTTGTTATTTTGTTTGATAGTCTTGTTGTTTTTGGCTTGTTAGGCTATGTTTTGGCTACTTTGGTGCTACACTCCTCGTTATTGTTTTGTTTAACATGCTCTTCATTGTAATATATGGGTTTTAGATCCTTCTTTTGTAATAGGGTCAGGCCCCTATCAAAACCCTCCTTTACCCTTATATAAAAAACTCAATTGACAGCAACCCCTAAAAACCGTAAGGTTTAGTAATGGCTTTCATTGGAAAAGATACTTGCAATGGAGGTGACATTACATTACATTCATCCTTTTTATTTCCATTTAATATATTTTAAATCCTTCCCTTGAACTTGGACATTTAGACATAGTGTCAAAACATTATGGGAAATTACACATTCTTCTCACTCATGAGACTTCATTGGTTGGTGAACAATTGTATTTTATTTAAATTTTTTAAGAGAATCAAACCACGCACCAACATCATATTTTAGAAACATTGACATGTTGTTATGTGGATACTTTTTTAGGAAAAACTTGATAATGATTGTATTATTTTTGAAAGTCCTAAAATTTCCAAATAATTGGTTCTCTACAAATTTTGGCATGATAATGTCTAAATCTAAGAGCTTATAAGAAACTCTGAAGTAGCAAGTTTTGGGTGTCAATAGGTTACAAATGGGTTCCCAAATAAATATTGATCTCTCCTGCCTTAATATTAGATGTTTACATCCCCACTAAATGATCCTACATTCCCGTATATTTTCTATAAGAGTTTTGATGTTACACACTACAACAATAAAATGTTTGCACTTGCTCAAGGAAAATAACTTGTAATTGACTCAATTGATGAAAAAGATCAAATGTATGCCAAATCAATCACTTATTCATGTACGCTTGAACTCCATAAGAAATTGATTTTCAAAATAATATTCTAGTTTAACTCTTTTATGGAAGCTATAATATTCAAGATGGTTTAGTTAAAGGGTATGGAGGCACCTTCAAAGCTTACACAACAACAAAAAAGTTGTATCTACTATGGATAAAGTTCAGTGACCCAAAAAATTTCCAATGCCAAATTACCAAATATGCATATATGTGTACAAGAAAGATTGAAATCAATTGAGTACTCATCATGCACATATCTAGAAATTTGTATAGGACTCCACACAAAATAGTTGTCACTATTTGAAAATAACTTCTCATTCCAGTTTTTGTGTAAGGATAGTTCATAGAGCATAGGGGATTACCACAAATAGACTTGCCTTCAACCCTCAAAGAGTCACTAGTCATGGTTTAGTATTTACAACCCTTTCTCGTGTGACAAATATAGACCAATTGTATTTTCTATATCTTGTAATGGCAAAATATATCAAAGTAAATCAAAATATTATCAATGAAATGTCTCATCTTCAGTCTAACACAAATTGGGATATGCAAAGTTACTTTTCCCCCTTTAAGCTTATGGCTTTCACTATATTCACTTCACTTAATACACGTAGCCTTCATGCCCATATAGAAGTCATTGTTCATGATCACGCTTTAATACAATTTGAGATCCTTTGCTTATAAGAAACACATATGTCTTGATTTATAATTGATAATTTTCTTCCAAATTATAATTGTATAATCACACACCATGTTCATGAACTCATGATATGTGTAAAACTATTTTTACATATAATGTAATTCCATGCTTGCATTATAGAGGTCTTATTCACATATCTGCTCGTATTTACTTCCTATGTCTCATCAATGTCTACTCATTTCCAAATGTAAATTTACATGATGTCACCACTATTATTTATAAAGTAGTTCTAATTATGGCTTGACAAAAAAACATTACTATTTTTGGATATTTCAATAATGATATGCATAAACATAGCAAAAACTCATATCCACTTTAAATAATCATGGAAATCTATGAGCTCCACTTTTTCTTAGGAGAAAAAGCATATTATTGTAAATAATGTTGATCATATGTGGACCAATTGCAAACAATATTGCTATAAAATATTTGAGATACATGATTACTATACTTGACCATGCACCATTGTTCCTTTTTTAAATAAGAAAATTTGAAAAATAGGTGATAACCTATGTTTTTGGTCCATTATCTTGTCCATCTAAAATATATACCAATGTATTCTTGCCATTTTTCACTTTCTCGTATTTTCATATAAATCACATCTAGCCTTCAAATGGAGATAACTAATTGTAGATGATGGAACAGGCAAGCCAAAAATGGATCTCACATAAAATCCCTTATCTGTCATGCATTCAAAATAGTATGGTTTTGTTCCTTTCTTTGATATTTAAGATTTTTGTATGTCATATAGCACTAGAAACCTCACACAATTGTCCACTTTACATTTTCCTTCCTTGGATCTTGTTGAATGCTTGAAATAGAAAATTCCACCACGGATAGTCGGAAAATCCAATTCAAACATCCGGGCCGATGGAGCGGGTGGACCAAATAATAAATTCCACTAAAAAATCATCACAAACCATAAATTAAAAATAATATGGTTTTGTTCCTTTATTTTATCTTTATGTTTTTTACTTGTCATATATCATTATTAGAGCACTAGTACAATCATCCATTTTCCTTTTCCTTTCTCGGGATCTCATAGAATCCTTGACATTGAAAAGGCTACCACAAATAATAATAAAATCCAACTTCATTACTTAGACCAATGAAACAAGTGGACTAAACAATGGATCCTATTGAAAATCCTTTGCCAACCACACATTCAAAACAATGTGGTTTTGTTCATTTCTTTGATTTGCATGATTTTTTCATGTCATATAACACTATAAACTGACATGAATTGTCTAATTTGTGTTTTCCTTCCTTGGATCTCATAGAGTGCTTGACATGGAAAATATTACCACTAATTCTCATAAAATCTAACTTAAGACACCTAAACTAGTGGAACAAGTGGGCCAAATAGTAGATCCCACATAAAATTCTTTTCTAGATACACATTCAAAATAATAAAAGTTTTTTCCTTTTCTTTGATCTTTGTATTTTTGCACATCATATACCACCATAGCCCTAGTACAACGATTCACTTTGTATTTTTCTATTTCTAGGTGGTACTTTATATTATATTTCTTCGTTGGGACAACTTAAGTGTAATTATTAGTATTTACATAATAAAGTCACTTAAGTTATATTTATTTTATGAGAAAATTCCCAAAAGGGTGTGATTAGGGTTTTTTTGGAGGAAAAAGGCTATAACTATGTCTTTGGGGTCTTTTGGAGAAGTCATTCATGCATTCACTCATACAGATATTTGGAGCTTTTGTTGGTTGTACTCTTTACTTTTGGATGTAAGATTCTATAGGAACCCTAGATTCGGTGGCGAGAGATCCAATCCTAGCTATCATAGCACTCTTTGGTGTTGAAATATTCATTCCTAGTTTGCTATTTGGGAGCATTGCTCAGTTCAGATTCTCAGACAGAGTTTTCAGAGAATTTCAATAGTTTTTTTCAGTGCTAAAGAGAGGTTATTTGATCCGCATGTAGGTTATTTGATCTGCATGTCAACCACCATCAAATCAGCCAACATGCATAATTTTTGGCTCAAGGGTTTTTAATTTTTAGTTGTGTTTAAGAACAGTTGTCTACAGATTTTTATAAAATAAAATCAGCCTATTTTGAAGATGAATCTGGTATTTCTTTTATGATTTCACCTTTGCAATATTTGTTGAGTTGTTTGAGTTAAATATTCAGTGGTTTTGCATCAGTTTTGAGTGGTTTTCATCTCCTATGCAAGTCGCCATGCATGTATAAAATTCAGATCTGCATTGTAATATTTTATAAATTATTTAGAAATTGTTCTTTGGATTGGGGTTTTGCCAAAAATCCATTTAGGGGTAAAAAAGCATCCATTGGGGACACTACAGGTTGTAATGTCTCCAAATGGACACTTTTCAACCCCAAATGGATTTTAGGCAAAACTCCAATCCAAAGAACAATTTCTAAATCATTTATAAAATATTAAAATGCGTGTCTTATTTTTATACATGCATGGCGACTTGCATAGGAGATGAAAACCACTCACAACTGAATATTTAACTCAAACAACTCAACAAATATTGCAAAGGTGAAATCATAAAATAAATACCATATTCAGTCTTCAAAATAGGTTGATTTTATTTTATAAAAAAATTGATAGACAATTGTCCTCAAACACAGGTTGAAAAGTTACAAAACCCTTGAGCCAAAAATTATGCATGTTGGTTGATCTGACGGTGGTTGACATGCAGATCAAATAACCTACATGCAGATCAAATAACCTACATGTGGATCAAATAACCTCTCTTTGGCACTGAACAAACCCTTGAAATTCTCTGAAAATATGAACTGAGTAATGCTCCCAAATAGCAAACTAGGGATGGATCTTTCACCACCGAAGAGTGCTCTGCTAGCTAGGAGTGGATCTCTCACCACCGAAGCTAGGGTTCTTGTAGAATCTTACTTCCACAAGCAAAGAGTGCAACCAACAAAAGCTCCAAATATCTGTATGAGTGAATGCATGAATGAATTCTCCAAAAGACCCCAAAGGTATATTTATAACCTTTTTCCTAAAAAACCCTAATCACACCCCTTTGGGAATTTTCTCATAAACATAAATATAACTTAAGTGACTTTATTGTGCACATACTAAAAAGTACACTTAAGTTGTCCCAACGAAGAAATAGAATATAAAGTACCACCTAGTTGCCCATCACTTAAGTCAATGACAAAATATAACATAAAGTGAAGGTGGTAATAAAATAACCCATACCCAATAACCTCCACATCTCCAGCCCCTTGGGTATGACCAAAGCTAAGATGGAAATAAGCCTCTAGGCCTTTGGTGTAGGAATGGGGACATTACACCACATCACATGAACACTAAGTTGTTTAAAATAGGTCCCAACAATTTGTGTTCATTGAATCATACTACGAATTGTCAAAAATGATTTCTTGATTGTACACTTAACATGTTTAATAATGTTCTAGTTTCATTTTATTGCAAGCATGATTACCTTGGACCATTTTTTTTTGAAACACTTATTCTTCTATTCATTCTATTTGCTTATCAAAAACTTGATTTTTTTGTTATTTTAATTTGATGTGCATGTGTCATGAGCATTTGGTTACATTTAGTTTTTTTCTCATCTGGTCTTGAATTATTTTTCATGATTTACAACTTTAACATTGATTTTCTTGGATATATATTTCCCTTTGGTATTTCTGGTCTCATCACAATTGATTATTTACATGAAAAAGTATGAGTGTTAGATGGTTTGCAAACTAGATACTCAAATATTACATGTTTATTAATGTATTTAATGCTTTATTTAGGAAACATGGGATCATCGTGACACAAAATTCTCTTGTGATTTGGATAAAATGTTTAGATCTATGCATATAGAAATGAACAATAAGTCATTGGGTATGTTCCAAGTATGCTCCCATTGTCTATGCTATATAGAATTTGTACTACCATTATCACATTTATCCCAATATCTTGTATGCAATAGCTACACTCTAGTTTTTTAATTGGAAATCCTAAAATATGTTAAAATCACTCATGTGAGCCTTTTTGCCAACCATTTTTATGGAAATTCTAGGTCAATGGCGCACTTATCAATTGCATATATGCAATTAGTGCATATTTTTGGGGGTTAAGACCAATGACATCAACACAACATGTAGGAATAAGATCTTCTCCAAAGGTCTTTAAATCTATACACAAACTTTTTCAATAAAAGTTAACAACAATATTTTTATAATTCTTTCCAATATAGTTGTAGAGCAGCGGTACATTTATGATGCATGCTTAAATTTGATTGGTTGAAGAGAAAGCAAACAATAGTTTATTCGTGGCTATATTTTTTTAACAAAACTTATATTTATCAAATACACTAAATAGATATTTTTTCAAATAACAATTAAAATAATAAATCAAATCAATAATGGAATTCAACCAGTCAAATAAAATTGCATTTAAACAAGTATACCCTTGGTTAAAAAATGTCTTAGTAAAAATGCCCATAACACCTACACTATTGAATCCACATGTCCAAACATCTATAGTCCATGAAAAATATCAACCTAAGTCACATATCAACAAACATGCCCACAAACATCACCGAGGTCTTTTGCGCACATACTTGAGAGTCAAAGACGCAAATCTCAACAAGGTTTGCGAGGAAAAACAAGCAATACTTTGTTGATGGTCATAGTTTTTTTGACAAAACATGTACTTCTTATAAATACTAAATTCATGTTTCGTCAAAAATCTATAGTTCATCAACAAACTAATTGAAAATTATTATTACTTGGGTAGATAATTTTATTCTAGCCAATAAGATTTGTTAATACTATACATAGTGGCTCTAATATTAATGTACCATTGTTTCCACACAAGTAATGGTTGCATGTTTTTAATATACGCAATGACACTAATTATGTTGCATATATGATTCATTTTTCCCTTTGTGATCCTACCAAAACTATTTATTTACGTCACATTTCATGAGTTCAAGGTGAACTATTGTTGTCCTTAATTTTAGCCATTCTAAAATTGAGAGCAACAAAAAAACAAATAAAACTTAGGGAACATAACCATATAAAGATATCAAATTGGGTATACACTTTGAATTAATTCTTATTGAATTTATTTATCTCATGTGGGAAAGTAATATAAATATATGCCAAAGCTAAAAATAATTTAGTGGGGTCAAGGACTAGATGGCTTTATAATTTTTAAAAATTATTTCTCCTTGAATTAAATAAGATTATAATGGGCAAACTTATTAGTGAACTTTTAAATTGTTAGGATAAAATTTATTATCCTAGTATTTACTTATTCATAGTTTAATAATTATTTAATTTCATTAATTAAATAATAAATGGTTATATTGTTACATGGTTAATCAACCATATTTGTCTATATACACATTGTTATATTGTTTTAAACAATATATTTGTTTTTATGTAATTGTTGCTTCCTGGGTGATTTGGAAGCTTGTTTATTCTGGTTTTTGGTTGCACCTGTGCAACTCATTTTCCCAGATGTATTTGGCTTAGCAATATCTATAAATATTGCAGCCCATCCTCTGTACTTTTTTACTTGATTGAGATTAATAAAATAACATAGGCTTCCATCCTGTTTCTCGATCTACATAAATGTCATGTTATAAGTGCGTTGAATGGGTCACTTGAGTTAGATTAATGGTCTCTAATGATGTGGGCCCTAAGTACTAGAGTGTTGAGAATAAAGTAATTCTTTGTGAGTATTAATTAATTAATGATGGTAGTGTCCCTAATGTAAAATCACAAAATGAGTGTAAACTATAGTGAATGCAAGTAAAGTGAAGTGGAAGTTAGGACGTAGGTTTTAGGTTGCAGTGGTGGTGTAACTACTTATGGAAGTGGAAGTCTACAAAAGAAAATGAGTTTTAATTATAAAGAGGTTATTTTCCTCATCTAAAATGATATTGAAGACTACACTATATGTTTGTTTTATCATGTTTGTGTCTTTAGTTATGTATGATTGATTTATATTTTTTAATAAAAAGAAAATATTTTTCTTACATACATTTCTTGTCTTAGAAAACTTTGAGTTGCTAGAATTTTCATAGTGGATTTGTACCACATGTGTGTAAAAGGTATTGAAAGACTTTGAGCCATTAATATATTTATGTCATTTATATGAGGAGAAAATAAATATTTCACTTTGATCTTGGGTTTCATGGATGGTTTTTTGAGTTAAATCCATTAAAAGGTTTCCCATATTATCATTCTTCCTCGTTCAGACACAAAATCACGCACTTGAGTATATTTCTAGGTCCTAAAAGCATACTAGCATTCATATGATTCCTAAGTGAGAAAACTAGTAATTGACGACTATCTTTGGCCTCTTTGCTTTCTTTATTGTTTGCTCTTTGATCTTACACACCCTACATCCTAGTTGGGAGTTTATTGATTTATCTTTTATGGCCTCAAACACCAGCGCCCAGCCAGAAAACAATGCCAAGGTGCCCATTGTCCCCTCTTGGCGCCCTCGACCCTTTTTCACCTTACTTGCTTCTTTTGGGTCTCTTTTATATTTTAGAAATCTTTTTCACTTATGCGTTGGCCTTCCAGTTGTCAATTACAAAATTGAAACAAGGGAATCATATAAATACATATTTATGCTTTCAAAATAAAGAACCAATCACTAATCATTACTACTATCACTTAATCTTACATCCAAAAGGCACCTAAAGCACTCTAAAGCATCCATTCAAGGGACAAAGGACTGCATATTCTACATACATAGTATAGGAAGGGGAATTTTATTCTATTACATCCACACATTCTACTACATTGCTATATTCTAGCTACTGACCTGCTATCAAGTGCACTTGCACATGGGCGTCTTAAGGCATAGTTTATACACACACTCACAAGAACTACATGGAGTCTTAGATGTAGTGCAATGATTGGTCATAAGTTCACTCTTTGGGTAACCACCGGGTCATCTGACTCCCATATTACATCTTTCATTTTAGGTTTAATGTGGTTTATGGGCTTGTGCAGGTGAAATTCTATTTTGTAGGTTACATGTACCTTTGGTAATCATTGTGTGACTACGAAGAGATGAATAGAGTACAACAACGAAGACCTTGCGACACACCAAAAAGAAGATCTTGAGCTCCTATGCAATCACCGGTGCCCAAGTGGTCTCCAGACCCCAAGTGCCCTTGCCCCGTCTTTAGTGCCTATGTCCACCTCATTCCTGCACTCCAAAATTTATCATGTGAGCATTTACGACACTTTGGCCAACTTTGTTCAAAAAATTTCCTAGTCCAAATCGGTTCTAGGTCAAGCATAAATTATCTAAGTCTTCTTTCCTTCTTTTCTTAGGGTTTCAAATATTATATATTATCTTGCTTGTTTTGAAGTCTATATTTTAGTATTTATACATCATTTGGTTTAGTAGTGACTCTACAATATTATATTTAATTCAAATTAAATTAAATCATTTGGTGAACTCATCACTCGAATTTAATCTTCCCTCTAGGGTTTTACTTTTAAGCTGTCACTTGTAGTGGTTGTTTTAGTTCCTACATCAAGCTTCCTCCTCTATTCATAAATCTTCTAAATCAATGGTTGAATCATTAACCCATTTGATAAGTCATAGAATGTTCCTCTAGAAAATAGTGAAACCTTTAATAGCAAAAATCATATGATGAGGACACTAATGTCGATCAAGAACTATTAGATAAGCTCACTAATTTATGTCAGGATTTACGCACCAACCCTATGCATATTCCGCATATTTTCAATGCTTTACTTACTACTAAACACTCTTGAGATATTGTTTGTGTGCCTCTTGTAGGCTCTTCCTCTGTTGTCATGGCCTCCACCCAACCTCTTAACATTCCCACTTCCATTCCTATTTCTATTGTTCCCCTCCTCCATCTCAATGCTTATAATACACAACCCTATTCCTATTCCGACACCCCATGATTTGGCTTCTTTATATTAGGATCTACAAGTTCAAATCCGTCAACTTCAGTTAGCTACTTCACGTGCCTCTCCATCTCTTGATTCCTCCTTACTTCTTCACACTCATTTTGCGCCCACCATTTCTGCTTATTCACTTCCTCTAAACTTTTTCACCCCTAAGATGCCCACCTTCAATGGCCATGGTGACCCTCAAGAGCATCTCAAAGATTTTCATGTGGCATGTCTCGATTATGCAGATGATCATACATTACTAGTTAAGTTATTTCCTAGAGTCCTCAAGACTACGTCATGCATTGGTTTGATGATCTACCCGTACATTTGCTAACTTATTTTACACATTTAGCTAACGCTTTCCTTTCCCACTTTTTAATTAATATCAGCACCAAGACATCTTATACACAACTAGCTCAAATTAAACAAAGATATAATGAACATCTAGTAGACTATGTATTACGTTATAAGAACAACCTAGCTAAGATGACCAATGTGCTTGTTGATTCTGAATTACAAGATATTTTTGTTCAAATCCTCTTACCACCACTTCAGGAGAGTGTCATCTTTGAGACCTCTCCTTCATTTGATCAATTATGTCATATGCTCAAAATGTGTGAAGTCAAACTAATCTCTATGGGAAAATTAAAGTATCAAGATTCTTCTTCATCTTCTCTAATAGGTTTCAAGCTAAATCAACATTCAAACCATCTCCTAAGACCATTGAAGCAAAGGCAACTATTAATGTTGTCTCTCCTCTGAAAATCTTCAATGGCAACCAATAAATCATACTTTCACCAAATTAACCTATGCACCTCATTTTCTATTACCTAAACTAATTGAAAGAAATCTAATCACTCTTCCACTACCACTCAATCTTTATCCATCTTGCCATCATGGTTGTAATTATGATGAAAATGTTAAATGTGACTATCATTAATGCATTGGGAATTCTATCGATAACTGCTTCAAACTCAAGCATCTCATTCAAGATCTTATTGACAATAATTCACTTGAGCTCCCTAATCCATATTCTTCTAAGCCGGTAAATGATAACAAAATCCTAAAAATATTTAATGACCCTTTGCCTAAGAACAACACACAAGCTTCTGATTCTTCTACTAATCATACATATCGAGTTGTGCCCCCTCCTTCATCAGGACCCCTTTATTTCCTTATCGCAAGTGTTAACACATCACTACCAACTATTTTATCCTTAGATCATGATTATCATACAACAATATCTTCTGATTTATTATACATCAATACTTTTATCAGGTTCATACACTTTCAATAACACTATGATCTATCCAAAGGCTCCTATCAGTGTATGTTGTATTTCACTTCTTATGGCTATCAAATGTATAATATCTTCTATCACATATGGCTACATTAGGTTACATTATAGTTGGTCCTTTTACCATGTTTGTTCCATTCACTATGGCATCTTCAATCAAAGGTTGTGACATGCTCTTAGGTCTTCCTTAGCTCCGTGTCACTCAAGCTATTCCCTCAATGAATCATTTATGTCTCAATTTCATTCATAATAAGCAAGTTATCACTATTAAAGGCATCACACCATATACACCATTGCCCAAACCTAGTCTTGATGACATCCTTCCACTAGTTACAACATCTAGGCCTTCAGGACCTCTCAAATCTAAGGCACGTTTAGCACCTAGTTCTTCTATTTGCACACGTTCTATTGCATGACATTGTCATATGCATCGGTCCATTAGTCCATCTCATTAGCATAAGACCCTACTCAGAAATCCATTCACATAGGTGTTCACCACCTCCTTCACCACATATGTCTCCTTCACATGTACATTATCACTATCATACTCCTTATGGCTGCATCATTTCTCTCATACTTCTTATGGCTATATTAGGCTGCCCATTATAGTTGGTCCTTTTACCATGCTTGTTCCATTCGTTGTGGCATCTTCAATCGAAGGTTGTGACATGTTCTTAGGTCTTCCTTAGCTCAGTGTCACTCAATCTATTCCTTAAATGAATCATTTATGTCTCAATTTCATTCACAATAAGCAAGTTATCGCTATTAAAGGCGTCCCACCATGTACACCATTGCCCAAACCTAGTCTTGATGATATCCTTCCACCAGCTACAACATCTAGGCCTTTAGGACCTCTCAAATCTAAGGCACATTCAAAGCCGTAGTTCTTCTATTTGCACACATTCTATTGCATGACATTGTCATATGCATCGGTCCATTAGTCCATCTTGTTAGCATAAGTCCCCTACTCGGGCAATCCCTTCACATAGGTGTTCACCACCTCCTTCACCACATAGGTATCCTTCACATGTACATCATTACTCTCATACTCCACCGATCTTAGAGCATCATCACATGCCTTTATCTCCTCGGACATCGGGTGGAGGGCCCTTGCCCTTCACTATCATTGGATAGCCTTCTATCCTTCTCACACTTGGGGGGCATCATGCTTTCTCCCCCTCTTAGCATCATAATTTTTCTATAAAATATACTATCATGCCCCATGCTTCATACTTAATCTCTCACACCACTCTTACCTACTTTGATACACACCTTATATCATCATTACCCTATGACGCACTCTAGTTCCATGATTCATACTTGACTGTTGAGGGTCTAAATCTGAAATGAACCTCACCACATTCACCTCTCATGCTCTACACTTTATGATATATCTTTCTAGAACACATTTTAAAACCATTTCCCAATGACACGCTCATGTTCTATGGTTCATTATTGATTGTTGAGGGTCTTCTATAAATGAACCTCATCTCATACACATATCATACACACACGATGGGGGCATGCTGCTCCTATATCTTCACACATTGTATACCATTCCATCGCACTCATACACTACATACTACATATCCTTATTGCACTTACTCTTGCTTTCTTATACTTACATGTACACTTTGTTTCCCATGCTAGACAAATACTCAATATGTCAATATATTTTCTATATACACATGCACATTCACTTGGTATTTTGAGTGAATGTATATCTCTTATAGGTCCTTACACACTACAATGATGCTTGGCATTGTACCTCTTACTAGTCCCATCAAGGCTCCTAGGGGCATCTACTTTCTCACATATAACATGTGTTATTGTTCCATTATTTACTACTACTTTCTAGCACATTACTTTCCACTGATACATACAATCCTTGACATACCTTTTATCTTTCTAACATGTTAACAAGTGCTTCATGTGCAGCATTTTCCTTGTAGGAATATTTTCCACCATGGTTGTCTGATACATTTTTTCTTGTCATTTCTTTCTACTTGTATGCCATTGTTTGTGGGATATTCCCTATGTCTTGTTTTGATCATTGTTCATATGATTTTGGCCTTTTTGCCCTAATTGTCTTATGACATTGTGAGTGATGTCCTATGTATGAAACCTGATTTTCAATGTCCACTTTATTTGCACACTTACTTTGATTGCATTGTCTTCTATTAAATGCTTACTACTACTAACACATATATCTAGCCATATTTTTTTGCATGTGGCTTGGTTTCTACCATACACATCCCCTACCTGTTGTAGCTATCAATTTTAGCATAGTATCGGTCCTCTCTTTTGGGTTACACACTCCTACCGATGTTGCATACACCCCAAATGAGGGGGCATACATTGGGTGAATAAATAACCCCTACAATAGCTCGGATCTATAGTAGAAACTTGCATAGTACATGAAAAACACATAAGTATAGTTATAGAACGACTCGAATCGAGACTTGGGTTAGAATCACAACATAGACACCAATGCCTAGGCTTAGACAGAGTGCACGGGAACTGTGTCCTCCCCCAGGCACTAGTGTTATGGGGGAAGATATATTCATTTTCTCATATCATAACAATTTACATAAATCTTAAGGTCAATTTTTTAGTTATAGGCACAGTCCTCTAGTAACATAATACAGTCTATATCCTATATTTAGTTCAATCAGTACATTTGGAACAAATTGGGACAATAGGAATAAAATAGGAACAAACCATCTGTAATGATGTTTATTGGGCAGAGTCATGGAAGGAGAGTAATACTAGACCTCTCTCCCCAATAGTTACTCATTGGTGTGAGATCTCCCAGAAAACTCACATTTGACATGAGATTGCCCAAAAACTCGTATTTGGTGTGAGATCACCTAGAAAAATCACACTTGGCTTGAGATCACCCAAAAAACTCACCCTACACAACATTTTAGGACACTTTTCTATCTCTTTACACTCTTTTACATCAGGTGCACACTTTCCTTTACACACTTTTACATACTTTTGCAAACAAATGCACATTTTCTCTGATTCATCATATACATGACTTTGACTACATTCTTTCTCTTCTTTTTGTAGGTCTATCATTACAAGAAACAACAACCACATGTTACAACAATAGGTACAATGCAACACATATGCATACACTCACAGGGTCACTTTCCTTTCCTAGTCTTCACACTTCACTTCGCATCATTCCACGCTTCACTTTTCTACTCAACACGCATTTCACTATACACTCTACAGGATCGTAAGGTACACGTCTCTTATCTACTTTATGTTATCAAGTATTCACTCAACAACATGAAGTGGGGGCAAACGTAGACACAAAATCACGCACTTGAGTACATTTCTAGGTCTTAAAAGCATACTAACTTCATATGATTTCTAAGCAAGAAAACTAGTGATTGACATCTATCTTTGACCTCTTTGCTTTCTTTATTGTTTCCTCTTTGGTCTTACACACCCTAACCTAGTCGATTTCACCGATTTATCTTTTATGGCCTCGGACACCAATGCCCAATTAGGAAAATAGCACCCATGCACCCATGTCCCCTCTGGTTACCCCACCCTTTTTCACTTTACTCACTTCTTTTGGGTCTATTTTATCTTTTAGGAATATTTTTCACTTATGGGTTTTCCTTCCAGTTGTCAATTACGAAATTCAAATAAGGGAATCATATAAATACATAGTTATTCTTTCAAAATAAAGGACCAAGCACTAAGCATTACTACTATCACCTAAGCTTGCATCCAAAAGGAACCTAAAGCACTCTAAAGCATCCATCTAAAATCCATTCAAGGGACAAGGGACTGCATATTCTTCATACACAACATATGAGGGCAAAGTTTATTCTATTCCATCCACACATTCTAGCTTTCTGACCCATTTCCCGCTATCAAGTGCACTTACACAAGGGCATCCTAGGGCAAAATTTCTAAACACACTCATAAGAACTACATGTATTTTGAGATGTAGTGCAGTGCTCGGTCATAATTTCACTCTCGGGGTGACCACTGGGGTCAGTCTGAGTCCCCATATTGCATCTTTATTTTTAGGTTTGATGTGGTTTGTGGGCTTGTGCAAGTGAACTTCTATTTTGCGGAGTTACGGTACCTTCGGCAATCATTGTGCGACTACCAGGGTGATTAACAAAGTAAAAAAATAAAGACCTTGTGATTACCAAAATGAATATCCCGAGCTCTGTGTAGTCACTAATGCTCGAAGCGGTCTCTAGCACCCTAGATGCCCTTTCTCTATCACGAGTGCTCGTGTCTGACCTCATTCCTGCATTCTAAAATTTATTGTGAGAATTTACGACACTATAACTAGCCTTCATCACATTTCTAGTCCAGATTTGTTCCAAGTCAATCGTAAATCAACTAAGTCCTCTCTCCTTCTTATCTACTTAGGGTTTCTAATATCATATCTTAGCTTGCTTGTATCATTTCTATATTTCAGTATTTATACATCATTTGGTTCGACTCTGTAATATTAGATTTAATTCAAATTAAATTAAATCACCTCATTTTCTTCCATTTCCCTTCATTTCTCATTTTCCCATTTTTGCTTTCCTTTCAAACTTTTTAGTAAAAAGAGCTCTAAAAATGCCAAAATACATCATACGAGGAGCTTCCCTCTCAAACACAAAGTTATATCACCCTTTAAATGTGATGTATCCAATGTTGCAATATTTTTGTTGTTGTTCATTGGGAAATATCTAAAAACTAGCAATGACAAAAATATTGCCAACAATTTTTGGAATCTATTGGGAAATTTAAAGTGCCTTGTGCATTCGATTTCCAAAAATTTCAAGGGACCTCCCTAGAATGGATATTGTTCACTTTGTTGAAATAAGGTGCTTTGTGCCTTCACCTTTGTGATTGAAGAAATGGCATTAGTTCAACCCAACCCCATTGTTCTACCCATACCATCAGGAAATGCTTTAGGAATTTAGCTTTGGCCCAATACAATGATTTTCCTTCGGGTTCAAGGAATAAATTCCCAAAATTCTCTAGAGAAAACTCTCTAGATGCACATGATCACATTTGGTCTTTCATGGTGGCGGTAGTATTGCAGGGAGTTTCCAGGAAAATGTCTCTGTGAGGATTTTTTTGGAATCCTCAACTTGGATCTGTTGTTGATTGTTCGAACTTCAAAAGATGAATGTATTGTGGATTCAAATGCCATGAAAAATAAGTTTCTAGATAGGTTTTCACCAGCTATATACATTTGTACGTTGTTGTCCAACTTTTCCCAAATCCAAAAAAGAGAAGAAGATAACATGAGGGATTTTTTAGCATTTTTCATCAAGTTACGAGAACTAATTCCTCATGTCAATCAACTAAGCTCCAATAATCAACTTGGTATCTTTACCATTACTCTCCATCAAGAGATTTGTTTCATTCTAGAATGTTATGAAATCACAGACTATGCAACAATGAATACGTAGAAATGTGAATAACAAAATAACAATTTACATAGATAGAGATAAATGAAATATACAAAATACCAAACATGTAAGAGACGAACACCAAATTTAATTTGTAAAACCACAACTGAGTGCTTAGGGAAACATTCATTGTGCATGATATCAAGCTTTATTAACTCAAAATGAATAGATTACATGTAAAATTGTTATGATAAACTTTAGATCTCCACAAAAATATATATATACCTAATTCACGAAGTACATTTTGGATTCCTCTTCCTAAAAATAGAGTGGAAAAATTCCCTTAGGATTTTGCTTCCTAAAATAGAATTCAGTTGAATTCATTTTTCTAAAAACAAGGTATTTTCCTTCCATATACCCCCTTGTGACAAGAGTGGGGGTAAGCCCCCACACCCTCTTTAATAAGTGAGGTAAAAACTGCGCCGCAAAGGGATCCAAAATTTAACTTTGTTGGCACATATCTAACAATCTCCACCTTGACAACAAATCCACTTGATATCTTACATGACTAACTCATCACCTTTTCTAGCAAGCCAAGAGAAGCCAAACACCATTTTAGCTTCTCTAAAAGTATTGGTTTTGTGAACATATCAACACAATTTTTTGTGGTGTGGACCTTTTCCAATGTTATTGTCCCTTCATCAATAACATGTCTAACAAAATGATACTTAACTACAATATGCTTTGTCTTACTATGATAAGTCGGATTCTTGGCCAAATAAATAACACTTTGATTGTCACACAATACCTTCATCTTGTATTGATCTCTTCCAAACTCATCCAATAGGCCTTTTAGCCAAATTGCCTCTTGACAAGCATGATAGAAACTACATATTCTACCTCAGTTGTTGACATAACAGTAATCATCTGAAGCTTTGACATCCAACTGATAGGTCCACCTGCAAGTGTAAAAACATAACCAAAAGTTGATCTTCTTTTATCCAAATCACCTACAAAATATGAATCAACATATCCACAAATAGAATCACCAGTATTATTATAGGTGATGCAATAATCACTTGTGCCTCACAAGTAGCAAAACACCCACTTCACTTTGCTAACCAATGTTCTCTACCTATATTTTCCATAAATCTACTAACAACTCCAACGCATGTGAAATGTCAGGCCTTGTACATACCATAGCATACATTAAACTTCCTACTACACTAGCATATGGTACATGAGACATATACTCATTTTCTTCTTCTTCTCTAGGACATAAACTTGAAGAAAGTTTGAAATGGGAAGCAAAAGGGATTCTAACTAGTTTCACATCTTTCATACCAAATCTGGTTAGTATCTTTTCCAGATACCTATGTTGTGATAACCAAATCTTACCATTTATCATGTCTCTATGTATCTCCATGCCTAAGATTTGTTTTGCAGCTCCTAGATCTTTCATATCAAATGTCCTAGCCAAATGAGCCTTTAAATTTTTGATTTCTACCATGCTTTTGCTTGCAACAAGCATATCATCAACATACAATACTAATATAATGAATAATCCATTGTCCAAAAACTTGAAATAAACACAATGGTCATACTCACTCCTTAGAAAATTTTGGCTCATCATGAAAGCATCAAAATTCTTGTACCATTTCTTGGGTGACTATTTCAAGCCATACAATGATTTCTTGAGCTTGCAAACAAATATTTTTTTGCTATTTTGTACAAATCCTTCAGGTTGTTCCATATATATATATCCTCTTCTAAATCTCCATGTAAGAATGTTGTTTTAACATCTAATTGCTCCAACTCCAAATCAAGTAAAGAAACTAGTGCTAAGACTACCCAAATTGAAACAAGTTTAACAACTAGTGAAAATATTTCATGAAAATCAATACCTTCTTTCTATGCAAATCCTTTTGCTACCAGTCTAGCCTTGAACCTTTCAACTTTGTCATCAACACCTATCTTTCGTTTGTAAACCCATTTGCAGCCAACAGGTTTTCTACCTTTTGGAAGTTCTACTAGGTCCCATGACCTATTATTTTCCAAGGCATCCATCTCCTCCTACATTGCCCTTTTCCATTTGGCACTATCCACATCTTCCAATGCTTCCTGATAACAATTAGGTTCCCCATCATTAGAAATCAAAGCAATTGAAATATTGGGACTTTGTACTTACTAGGAGGATGCCTAACACATGTAGATCTCCAAACTAGTTGTGGAGGTGTTTCCTCATGTTTTTGTGACCTCCATATTGAATTCTTAGGTGTTTCCTCAAGCTGTTGTGAATATTCAACATCTTCAAATGATTTTTTCTTCCTTTTCAGTATCTGAAGATGGCTGAATTTCAACCTTCACATTTTCATGTTTAGGTTCTTGTTCTTATTTGATTTCAACATCTGATTTTAGGAGAGGAGACTCCTCAAACTCTACATCTCTATTAATGATGACTTTGTGGGTAGTAGGATCCCACACTCTATATCCCTTAACACCATCTACTTCACCATACCCAACAAAGATGTAGTTCTTCGATCTTGGGTCTAACTTTGAATGTTGATTTTTATTAGTAAGAGCATAAGCATTACAACCAAAAAAATTCAAGTTTGAATAATCACATGGATGACATGTCCATACCTCTTCAGAATATTACAATCTATTACAATTGATGGTGAGTAATTTATTAGATAACAAGTTGTACAAATTGCTTCTACCCATAAATGTTGATCCAAATTTGCATTGTTGAGCATGCTCCTTGCTCTCTCTAAAATAGTCATATTCATGCATTTAGCAACTCCATTTTGTTGTGGAGTATAGTTGGTGGTTTTATGCCTTTCAATCCCAGCTTCCTTGCAATAGTTCTGAAACTCCAAGGATGTGAACTCGCCTCCATTATTTATTCTTAAACATTTGATAAACCTGTCAATGTGCTTTTCAACCAAAGCTCTAAATTGCTTAAATGTACTTGAAAACATCATATTTTCTCTTAAGAAAGTAGACCCATACTTTCCTGGAGTAATCATCTATAAAAGTAACAAAATACAACGTTCCACCATATGAAATTAAAGGTGTTGGACCCCAAATATCAGAATGAATATAATCAAGAATACCTTTACTTACATGACTTCCAGACTTTAAAATTTTATCTACATTGTTTCCCAAAAACACAATGCTTGCAAAAAAATTTAAGTCTAGAAACTTTAAATCGGGAGTAACTTACGATCTTTCAAAACCTTTAATCCTTTCTCGCTCATATGCCCCAAACGTAGATGCCATAAATGAGTAGAATCTTCTAATGTTTTACATACCACAACTTTGACTGATATTTTTACTCCTTGCAATATGTAAAGGTTCCCAACCTTTAGAGCCTTCATTACAACTAAGGCACCCTTAGACACCTTTAGAGCTCCACCTTGACCTGTGAACTTATAACCACTAGAGTCTAATTCACTCAAGGAAATAAAATTTATTTGTAGTTATGGTACATGTCTTACTTCTTTTAGAGTCCTTACTATACCATCAAACATTTTTATCTTAATGCTACCAATCCCTTTAGTTTTACAGGAAACATTATTTCCCAAAAGAACAAAACTACCGTCAAGGGGTTGGTAAGAAGAAAACCAACCTCTATGCAGACACATGTGATGTGTAGCACCAGAATCCAACAACCATTCATGATGATAAGAGGAAACATTACAAACAAATAAAACTTCATCAGTCATACCTTCACTTGTTTCTACTTGATTTGCTTCCTTGTTGACATCTTCCTTCTTTTCTAATTCTTTCCTCTTCCAACAATCCTTCTTAAGATGCCCTATTTTTCTACAAAGTGCCAACACCTTTCCTTACTCTTCCCACCTTGTGACTTAGATCTAGATGTTCCTCTTGATTTTTGACCTCTTTCTTTAGATATGCCTCTAGCAAACATGGCTTCAGGTGTAGAGTTCTCTCCAGTAGATTTTCTTCTCATTTCCTCAACCAACAATGCTCCCACAATAGAATCATAGTCAAGATCATCAACAATACTAAAACTAATAGAGGTTACTATATGATCCCAAGAATCGGTAAAGTACATAACAAGGTGATTTCCTTGTCTTCATCCTCCACTTTCACACCAATACTAGTCAACTGGCATAACAAAGTATTGAAAATATTTAAATGATCAACAATTTTCATACCTTCTTTCATCCACAATGTATACAACTACCTCTTCAAGTAAATATGATTTGTTACAGATTTCTTCATGTACAAACTTTCTAATATGGTCCATAAGCCTGCCATTTTCTTTTCTCCCACAATATTGAAAATAACTTCATCTGCTAAACACATTTGTATTGCAGTGAGATATTTTGTATCCAGCTCTTCCCAGTCATCATCATCCATCCCTACAGGTTTCTTTTCCTTTCCATCTGGGGCTTTATATAGCCCCTTTTTACCAATACATCACATGCTTTGAGTTTCCACAACTCAAAGTTGTTCTTTCCATTAAAATTCTCCACCTCAAACTTTACACTCGACACTTTTGCCATTTGATGTAATAACAACACCAAATACTTGAAAAATTACTACAAATCTAGAAACGATGCTCGATACCAATTTTTAGGAAATCACAGACTATATGGAAATTAATACGTAGAAATGTGAATAACAAAATAACAGTTTACAGAGATAGAGATAAATGAAATATATGAAATACCAAACATGTAAGAGATAAACACCAAATTTACGTGGTAAAACCCCAGCGAGTGCTAGGAAACATCCATGGTGTAAGATATCAAGCTTTATTAACTCAAGATGAACATATTACATGTGAACTCATTCTGAGAAACTTTATATCTCCACAAAAATATATACACCTAATTGGTGAAGTACATTTTGGATTCCTCCTCCTAAAATAGAGTGGAAAACGCCATTAGGATTTTCCTTCCTAAAAATAGAATTTAGTTGAATTCATCTTTCTAGAAACAAGGGATTGATTCCTTAATTTTTGATTTGGGGTGACCCCTATGACAAGAGTGGGGGCAAGCCCCCACATCCCCTTTAATAAGTCGGTAAAAACTATGCCACAAAGGGATCTAAAATTTAACTTTTTTGGCACATATCTAACATAGAAATGAAAAAAGTTTGAGATGTGGAAAACATGCAACAACAAGCGGTTGAGATTGGAGATGATTTGATCATGTCTACAAAATTGGAGAGATATGTTGTACAATCTCTTCAAAAGGATGTAAATGGAAAATGTGCAATGGAGTTTGTCATGAAGAAGCAAAATCTCATTGTGGAGATTTTATATCCTCCATAGAGGACAATTCCAAAGGAAAAACACATCATACATGTAGACCCCTATAATTACGCCCAAGCAATTTAAATACTTAAAATTGCACTAATCATCCCCTTTCTCACAAATTGATGACATATCATCAAAAACACTCATATTCCCTCTTGTTGTCATTAATTAATTACAATACGCTAATTGATTAAGTCACCTATCCAACTAACACCTAATTAACGACCTTCCGTTAATAAATCACCTCTTCTATCTAGATTAATTAATTATTATTAATTAATTAGTCTTCCCCTTCATTTAACTAGTAAATCAATATTTAATTGATTTAATCCCCTTCTAATAGCCTAAATCGTACTAATATTCCTCTAATTGGCTTCTATAAGCTTACATCTACCTATTAGTTAATCACCTTTGATTAATTAAAACACCCCCAACTCCCATGACTTGCTAAGCATAAATTAAACCCTTCTAAAGTAAGGTTACCTTTAATAAAGCAACCTTATCCATTCCTAATCATGTTTTACCTTTATCCCACATGCAAAGGGATGAAGTGCTTCCTTTATCCATTGGGCTATATAAGGAGCCCTCCTTCTACCTTTATACCTACACCTAATTCCCTTGAGAAAGCAAAGGAAAGCACATAGTCTTGCACTAAAAGCCTTTTGCCATTCTCAAGCCCTTCCATCATCCATCTTGAAGAGCTAGGCCTCACACCCAAGCATCCTTGAAGGATCAAAGCAAGCAATATTGTTGATTGCCATTGGACTACATAGGTCCACTTGATTTAATTAGGCAATTAGAAGAATAGAGTTCTTGATTTGCATTATGTTTGATTTCATTATTTCAAAGTTATGATGCTAATGTAGGCCTTGTTCATTTCTTCATCTTGATGGTACTCTTTTTTCTTGTTTCTAGCTAGGTTAGGGAACTATTTTAGGTGGTAGTTCTTGCTTTCAATCTAACCTAGGAAAAAGAATACTTGTACACATTTGGCACGCCCGGTGGGACACTTAGTCCCATGGCATTTTAGTTTAAGTTTCATTGTTTTGGCTAATTTTTGATATACACATGTAGTAATTAATGTCCATTTTCTTGGAATTTTGCTCATTTGATATGTGTAACCTCATGTTCATAGCCATAATTTTAATGGGTTATTGTCATTCTTAAGCTAACTTGTCAAAATTTGAGATATTGTGAGTTTTCTTGTGTTTGTTGCCATATTTTGGTTGCAGTTCGTGCAGTACATTTTTAGGGGCATGCACAATTTTCGTGGTGCACATACACTTTTTTGTGGCGTACACATGTCTCTCTGGTGGCACAAGCACACTGGTAAAACCTGTTACTTTGATTTTCCAACCCCGACGCATGCACGCTAACCCCGACGCACACACCCTAACCAACACAGTCATGCAGTGCACTAACCCGGGCATAGAAGTTGTTTCCTTATGCTTACCTTCACTACATTCTAAAACTCATCGATCGTGCACACACGCCTAACTTAGAGCACATGTTATTTTAGTGGCATAGACACATTTTTTCCGGTGATGTAGTTGTTCTGTCTATTTTTCTGTCTATTTTTCTTGGGAGTGGCACATACACTGCTATTTTTGTGGCACACACCTCTCTGGTGGCACAGTGCATGGTAAGTCAAAAAAATCTACATAGTGGTGCATGTATTGTTTTTATGGCGCATATGTTGTTTTCGTGGCACACACACCTCTTGGGTGGCAGTGCACTTTGTGATCAAAACAATGAGAGTGGCATATACAACGTAGAGTGGTAAAAAAGTAGCAGTGTCCTTTTTTATTTTTGAAATTAAGGTGTTGATGTGCTAACATTCTTGCAGGTTTATCTAATCATATATTTGTCTTTGCAGGCTTGTTTTTACATGTTTGTATTTGATTAGGTAATATTTTGTTTGTTTACTTATAGGAATAAGATCGCGTATGCTCTTCCCTCACATCCCTTGGGGTGATCTTGGGAATCAGAAATGATTCTTAAGTCCTTTTGATGCTTTGAGGTTGTTAGGAATATTTGAGTGGAATTGGCTAACTTGGCATAGTTGAATTAAAGTGTTTTTTCCATTTGATATCTTTTTGGATTTTTGAAGACAATCACATATGCTCTTCTCTTGCGTCCTTGGACGATCTGGAGAATCAGAAATGATGCCTTCTCTTTTGATGGAAAACTACTAAAAATTGTCATACAGGACCAAAATGCCATCACTTGTCAAAGAATGGAGGAATCAAAACAAAAGTCGAAAACTACTAATACAGTTGTTATACAGGTTGCCAAAAGGTGTTTTGAGCAAACCACATCTAATTAAAAAAGATAAAAAGAACAACATATTCAAAACACTGTATTGCAGGTTTTGGAAAAGGGTACATCCCTCTCTCGCTCAATTGGAACATAACCCCTTTGGCATAACGCCTTAAGCTACAACAATGGGGGTGGTTCCAGGAACCCCAAAGTAGTCCACGTAAGAGGGAACCTTGTGGACAAAATGGGAAGTGCTCCACACTACCTATCTGACTAGTAATTCCTTTGTGAGATAGAGTTACAAGTTGTCCCTATGTGACCCTTTTAAGTACACAATGGATGCATCTGATGCCCACTGTGCTTGAAGGGGGCAAAGTCGAGATACTCCCAAACTAGTCAGTGTGACTTTTTGGGTAAATTGTCCCACTCGTGGATAATCTTTGTAGCACCTAGGACGAGAGAACCACCTAGGAAAATATACTTTGGCCAGGAGCCCACTTTGACCATTCTAAAATAGTGTTGAGTTGTGAACCATATTTTCATTGTGAAACGTGTGACGCGTTACTTTCGCCTAGTTTTTACTTGCCTTAGGGCGAGGTGAAACTCTGCCAAAGTGAAGCCAACATTTTTCATCCTTTTTTTTTTTTTCTTCCTTCACATTCTTTTGACACTTTGTTGATCAAAAGAAGGGTGACTACCTTTGTGTTACCAATCGACTATTTCTATCACTTTTATGTCCGTTTACACCCATCCATGTTTGCGGCTGGGTAAGTTAAACGTCTAAAGTGTGCGGAGGCGTATTCACATCATTGGTAGCCATTGTGATCTTGATACCCATGTCAAGATCATCATTGTAGTTAGGCATGGTTCATCACCACGGACTTCCTTAGAAGAGTTAGCTTGTTTGTATCGTATCACTACAATTTCGATATTTACGTCTTGTTTCTTGTAAACTCGACATAAATATCTATATTATAAGGTTACGCTTTGCACACATTTCTAACTATTCCTAGCTATACTTTGAGCTTTTTAGTTCGGTTCTATTATTACCTCGATTTTGAAGAGTGTTAGGTGTTACCATTTGTGCATGTTATATCAATAACACCTTGATATCAATACCTTACTTTCTCTTAAAGTGGGTTAACATATCTTGGTGATATTGTTGTGTCATTCACGAATTGTAATTGGCACTTTTTGAGATATAGGTCTTAATCGAGTTTGAGCTCGCTCATAGTATATCTTGATTAGGAGGTTGCATTGACTTCTTGTATTTACTTATGTTTTGTTCATTCCCTTGAACTTGGCATAAGTGAAAACATCTTGTTAATCATCTTGCGATGTGAAACTACTTTTTGAAATGTAGTCTAGGAGGTACTTCATTTAAACAGGTTTAGATACCAAACGCTTGTGTCACTGGTGATTTATCACTCTATCACATTGGTATTCTCACATTGTTGACTTATTCATACTCTTAACAAATACATCTTGCATCTCACTTAGGGGTGGTCACTAAGCTTTGAACACATTTACAACTTACCCTAGTGAAACTATCACAAAAACATGGCTCCTAAAACATGACTAGGATTAAAGAAATAGACATACGAGGAACAACAAGCGCAAGCTTGGGAAACCTCTAATAGACAAGGGTCAAACCCCTTCATTGGACATGATCTAGGACCGTTGTTTTCTATGGAAAAAGAAACAGAAGAGATGGTCGATCATAGTGGAAATGAATTAGAATCCCACACGTAGAATTTGATTTTGACCCCACTTTACTAGATGAGTTTCTTCTCAGAAACAAAGATAGAGTGTTGGCATGGGTCATAGAATTAGGGGCCAAATTTCCCACCGAAAATGAAACAATACCACCTACGAATAATGCTACTAAGGAAGAATGTCCCCTTATCAATATGGAAGATATTTTAACACACGGACATGCTTCTACCTCTTACGCAGGGAATGATAAAGTGGTGGGGCATAGAATACCCTTTATCAAAGTGCCATGAAGAAACAAGATAGAACATGAGATGGGTGAAGAACCTCCACAATATGAGGAGGAGGAACCTTTAGAAGAAGAAGCCACAATCCAACAACAAATTAGTAACCTAAGCCGACAACTAGCTTTGCTTACCTCCCATGTATAGAAAGGACACAAACAAGAATGTTCAAAAGTTGAGGCCTAAGGTTAAGATCAATGAACTCCATCGAGAAAACCAAGGAGAAGAAGACACATGGTATCATCGTGTATACATCCCCACTTCTCCCACTAGAGAACAATTGCTCACACAAGAGGTGCAGTCTATGAAAGTGACGCTCACGAGCCTACAAGAGAGAATATAGGGAGCATTAGGAAATATCAATACGAAGAATTATGCCCCTATCCTTTTGACAAGACAATGACCCTTCAACCCTTTCCAAAGAAATTTGATATGCCAAAGTTTGAAAAATATAAAGGGAAAGGAGATCCACGGGATCATGTTAAAGATTTCTACATGGCATGTCAAGAGGTGTCTTATAGTGACAATTATCTCATCAAAATTTTCCCAAGAGTCTCGGAGGTCAAGCCTTGGAGTGGTTTACATGCTTACCATGAGGATCAATTTTCACCTGGCTAGAATTGGTAGAAAGGTTCATGTGCGTCACTTCTCGTATAACATAGAGTGATGTCACCATGGAAGACTTATGTGGCACCAAGAAATTCCCTAATGAGACTTTCACCAGCTTCCTCCAATGGTGGAGAGGGATAGCTAGTCACTTCCCTTGCTTTCCCTAAAAACATAGCTGGTTAGTATTTTCATTCCCAATCTCAACCGGATATAGCTTTCCACCTCCAAATGCATTGTGTTCACACTTTTGAGGAGGTTATCGAGAAAGGGATTCAGATAGAAAAATATCTCATTGCCAAAGGCACCCTCAAAACCCAATCTAGAGACAACCAAAATGTCAAACCCATGGAAAAGCCGAAGATCTTTAACAAAAACAAAAATGTGGTGGGAGACGGAATCACTGATTCCAAACGTGTTCAAATGGTCCAAACTGGTCAACCTTTTAAACTAACCAAGGGCCCAATTCAACCACCACCAAAGCAAAGAACGTTCACCTCTCTTAATGAACCTTTTTAGTTATACTAAAACAATTGGATGTGGCCCACATGATGACCTATCCTACAATGCAACCATTTGACGACAACGCTCCAAAACCTTCATGGTACAAGGAGCATGAATATTGTGAAATGCATCACGTCAAAGGACATAAGATAGACAAATGTCTATGGCTTCATCATTATATTCAGGACCTCATTGACAATGGGGAGATAGAGGTGGATAACCCAGGAAAACACAAACACCTAACGAGAAAATGGGGATATATAAAGAACCATTCCCCAATCATGATAAGTCAAAAAAGTCAAAGTTGGATCGGGAGAGTCATCCCAAACTTATAAAGCCACGAATTACTTGTACACCAAAAGAGACAACAATCATTATGATTCACTTATTGGATGTATTCGCTCTCCTACTTGACCATGTCAATACCATCCAAATCAAGGGAAAGGACTACGTTGTGGTAACAAGGCGTGCCCACCTCGTGATTCTGGAACCTTCTCCGTCGACCCCACAAACCGGTAAATATAACCTTTTAGAACAACTTGAAAAGACGTCTGCTAAGATTTCAATCTTAGATCTTCTCAAGATATCCAATGTGCATAAAGACATTTTGTACCAAACTCTTCAGGGGTTGGGAGTGCCTTTAGAAGTCGATCCTACACACCTTCAAGCCATGGTGGAAAACATCATACCAAATGAACATATTTCTTTCAACCATAGGGAGATCCCTACTGAGAATCCAACACATAATCTTCCCTTATACATTGAGGTAGTTGTCACCCACAGGAAGATCAAACGGGTGCTTGTGGATAACGGATCTGGGTTGAACATTTACACACTCAAGTTGGTTAAACAGTTAGGACATACGGAGGAAGATCTTGAGTCCCATATTATCACTATCACCACATACGACAACGCGGAAAGGGAGTCAGCAGGCACCATCACGCTGCCCATGGAGGTGGGTCCCACTTGCCATCAGACAAAGTTTCATGTCCTAGACTTGGAACTTCCATATAACATGCTTCTAGGCCGACCATGGATTCATGCCATGTAGGTCGTGCCATCAACATTTCATCAATGCATTAAGTTGAAGCATGAGGGACATACCATTACAATACAAGGAGATTCAGAGCCCTTTGCTCATTGTAGAGCTCTCAATAGCTTTGCACGAAAGGGTACATATGCATGTCCCTCCATAGATATAGTTGTCCCTCTCCAGTCTGAGGCCATGGAATCCGGGTGGATTCAGATTCTCTTAGTTCTTGCACTCATGGTGCGTCTACTTCAACATCTCCATTTGATTCATGGGAGATGAAAATCCTTGAATATGGCTACGGGGAGTATAATGTACAACAAGTCACTCTTGGTTTCAGACCTCTCATTATCACCCAAGACTAGAGGTCGACCCAACTACCACTTTAGAAGACCTAGAAAGGAACACACTATTGGGTCATTCTTACCTGGAGGCTTGTTAGCTGAGGAAAAATTACTTGATCCACCTACAACTTGGGTCCCTGAGGATACTCAACCATCCTATTATCGAACCCCGGAATATGAAAAATCTAGTAAAATGATGTACTCCATGGGCTACAAAGGCCTAGGATGTGGGAGAAATGAACAAGGACAAAGAGAATAGTCCCTCTTCCACATTTCAAAATAGAAAGATACAACATTGGGATTTTCCCTTATGGAGCACACCCCAATGATCAAGATGCTACTTTTTCTAAACATGAGGATAGCTCTACTATCTAGACAACGTGATACGATTCCCATTGTAGCCAATATGAGGATCTAGCCTCCACAAACCTTTTCATGAACAACGTTGTCCTAACCATAACCCCCACGGAACCAACCCTTGACCTTGTATACCCTTCCCTTGTTGAATGGGACCAACAATGTCACATGTCACTAGATTTATTCAAGAATGACAAAGCTATCGCAGAGTTCATGGGCATAAGGGATACAATTCCCATTGGAGATCACAAGAAAGGTTTCTTTATCGACTTAGATACCTGCGCCTACTTCGGTGAGGAGGCTGAACTTTGTGGTCAAAAAACTTAAAGAAAAGCGAGGGAAAAAGTTCCAAAGTAAAGCCTCGGCAAAAATCAAAGTCCAAGTCACACAATGAAAACCTCTTTGAGGCACTTGGCTGACAAAAACAAATAAAAAATCAAAGGACAAACAAAGTGACCACGCCAAGGATGAAAATCTCGTGGAGACATCCTTGGATGAAGATCTCAACCTACCTCCTGATCCTACGCGTATGGAGGACTTATCAAAATTACTAGTCAAAGAAACCATTGATGTCAATATTGGTACAGAAGAGGATCCCAAGATAGTAAAATTGGGAGCATCACTCTCAGGCTAGAGAACAAAAGACATTCACTATGCTGCTACGAGAGTTTATAGATGTGTTCGCATGGTCTTACAAAGACATGCCCGGCTTAGATCTGACTTTGGTCATGCACAACCTAGTCATGCATGCGCAGATGCTAAGCCTATCAAACAGAAGCTCAAAAGATGCACCCAAGAGTGGCCCTATTGGTTAAAGAAGAGTTGGAAAGATTTCTTGCAGCAGGATTCATCAAGCCAATTGATTATTCTGAATGGATATCGAACATTGTTCCTGTCCAAAAAAAACCTATCGGTATCCGAATCTGCATGGATTTTAGGGACATCAATAAAGCTTTCCCTAAAGATGATTTTCCACTACCAAATATTGACATGATTGTTGACTCAACAATAGGGTACGAGATGCTATCACTCATGGATGGATTTTGGGATATAATCAAATCAAGATAGCTGAAGAAGACCAACACAAAATAGCTTTTACGACTCCTTGGGGCACCTTCTATTATCAGGTAATGCCATTTGGCCTCAAAAATGCAGGAGCTACTTATCAATAGGCAAATGACAGTAATTTTTCATGATATGATTCATGATATCATGGAGGACTACGTGGATGACATCCTGGGAAAGTCTAAAACAAGAGAGGATCACCCTATCATTTTGTGGCGTATATCTTTGAATGCTTGCATGAATACAAAGTCAGGCTAAATCCAAAGAAGTGTGTCTTTGGTGTGCTATCAGGGAAACTATTGGGCTTCATTGTATCAAGATGAGGTATTGAGGTAGACCCTACTAAAGTGTCTGCTATCACTGAAATGCCTCCACCGAGAATATCAAGCAACTACATAGCTTACAGGGAAAATTCAAGCCATTCACTGCTTCATCTCCCAGCTTGCAGATAAATGTCACTCATTCACCCACTTGCTTAAAAAAGGACATGTCACTTTCATCTTGGGGACCGAGCAACAACAAGCCTTTGCTTTGCTTAAACAATACTTGGCTAATCCACCTATCCTCATGCCTCCCACTCCTGGAGAGCCACTCTTGCTCTATATTTCCACTACGCAATTTGCTATTGGTGTGTTGCTCACCCAATATGACCTTGGTCATAAGGAGAAAGTGGTGTATTATCTGAGTCACACCCTCATCGCCTATGAGCTCAATTATCCTCAAATTGAAAAGGCTTGCTTGGCCGTTGTTTTTACTTTTCAAAAACTTCACCATTACCTATTGAATACTAAAACCAAGCTAATATCCAAGGTTGACCCACTCAAGTATTTATTGTCCAAACCCACCCTCACAGGTAGAATGGCTAATTGGATCATTCTACTCAGTGAGTTTGACATAGAATTTGTACATCAAAAATTGGTTAAAGGACAAGTACTTGCGGACCAGCTAGCGGAAGCACCTTTGCAAGCACGGAACCTTTGAATCTGGATCTGCCAGATGCCTCCTTGCTCTACATTGAAGAATCTATCATGTGGCAGATACATTTTGATGGATCCTTTACGTTTCATGGTTTAGGTGTAGGAGTGGTCCTTATTACTCCTTTTAGCGATCCTATACCACGGATTTTCACTGGGCTTCCCTTGCACAAACAACATTACAGAATATGAGGCACTTATTACAGGAATGAAGCTAGCCATCAAGTGGAATGTTCATCATGTCAAGGTTGTGGGTGATTCATAGTTAATTATCAAATAGGTTAATGATGAATACAAGGTTAAGGATGACAAGCTCATACCTTACAAAAAGTTAGTAGAAACTCTAAAGGAGTACTTTGTGCGCATTACCTTTGAACAAATCCCAAGAGCACAAAATAGATCGGTAGATGCCATGGCAATGGTGGGTTCTATGCTTTGTATTCCACCAGGGAATAATGACATGCCATTCTTTGTAGAAAATCTATGCCACCGCGTATGACATGCCAGAATCTTGCTGGCTTGTGATGTTGTTGGTCCCAATTCCCATGGTACGAACCCATCTTTACCTATCTTAAGGACAACACATTCCCTCCTAATATCTCCCATTCTAAAAAGTAAATCTTGATTCACCAAATAGCCCATTACACCCTTTTGGGAGGTACACTTTATCATCATGGCTACGATGGGAATCTGTTACGTTGTCTGGATGTGATGAGTCAATCCAAGCAATCAAAGAAGTGCACGAAGGGGTGTGTGGAGCACATACAAATGGAATGGTCTTGGCTAAGAAATTGTTAAGAGTAGGTTACTATTGGCCTACCATGGAAACTGATTGTTGTAATTATGTCAAAAATGTGTACTTTGCCAAAAGTATGGAAATTTCATTCATGCTCCATCACAACCATTACAACCTATCACTACCCCATGGCCATTCTCCAAGTGGGGACTTGACTTAATAGGAAAACTTACTCCTACCTCATCTGATGGTCATACACATATCATCACAACTATATAATACTTTACAAAATGGGTGGAGGTTGTCCCTTTAACCTATGTCACAGGAGCCCAGATTTCTAAATTTATCATGAATCACATCATTTGTCGATATGGTATTCCCACAGCCATCGTTACAGATAATGGGAAGTCATTTAAGAACAAAACTATGAAAGGTCTTTGTCAACAGTTCCAAATCAGGTTAAAATGGTCCACACCATATTACCCTCAGGGTAATGGACAAGTTGAGGCAACAAACAAGACTTTGGTAAGGATAATGGAGAAGATGGTTAGCAAAATAGGTCATAAAATGGCACCTACAAATCCATCCAGCCCTTTGGGCTTACCGAACATCCATTCGCACTCCTACGGGTGTGACACCATATTCCCTAGTGTTCGGGATAGAATCTATCATCCCTTTAGAGATCGAACTTCCGTCCCTGAGAATTTCTCTTCGGGACTATCTGGATAAGGATGAGGATTATCGAGTGGCAAGACTGGCTGAATTAGAGCTCCTAGATGAGAGGCGCATTCGCACTCTTAATCACCTGAAAGTGTATCAACACAGAGTCTCCAGAAACTACAACAAGAGAATCATCCCTCATCAGTTTGAGGTTGGTGATTTAGTCATGAAGGAGAACCAGTTCAACACTAGAGCAAAATGAGAAAAGAAAGGGAAGTTCGAACCACATTGGTTGGGACCCTATGTTATAGTCACCAAGTATGGCACAGGGGCATACAAACTAGCTCACCCCAATGGTGATGAGCTCCAGAGCCCATGAACACCATGCATCTTAAGCGGTTCTATGCTTAAACATGGCACAAGGAAGTTAAAAATGATCAAAAATACAAAAAAAAATCAAAAAATCAAAAAAGAAAAAGAAAAAGAGAAAACAAGTCATCCACTAGTGAAAACCACACAATTGTGGCACTTTGGACAAGTCCTTGGGTGAAAACCGGTTTCCACGCCTCGGGAGGATTCATTGTTCACAAGCATCCTACATCTGGAGGGTAGTTTTCTTTGGCCTAGCCCTAGTTCTACCTTCGAGATTCCTGTGAGCCCCATCCTATCAAGCCTTGATCCGGCTTTTCCTTCTTTTATTCATCTGTGAGGGGTATGGTCTTTCACTATTTCCCATCTTATGCTGGGGGAAATTCAATGACTTCACCTTCTTGTTCATAAGCGCATGGCTTCTACCCTTGTATATTCCCATCTAATGTTGGGGCATCCACACTTTCTTGGTTACCTACACATAGCTCTGGAAAATTGTTAAAAAACCAAAAACAATAGAAAATTGTTTCACAAAAACCTAAACAATAGAAAATTTGTTTCAAAAAACCTAAACACTAGAAAATTGTTTCCCAAAAACAATAGAAAATTGTTTCACAAAAACCTAAACAATAGAAAATTGTTTCAAAAAAACCTAAACAATAGAAAATTGTTTCAAAAAAACCAAAAACAATAGAAAATTGTTTCAAAAAAACCAAAAACAATAGAAAATTGTTTCACAAAAACCTAAACAATAGAAAATTGTTTCACAAAAACCTAAACAATAGAAAATTGGTGCATGAAAACAAATCTTACAAAAAACATTTACTTGCATTGTCTTGTTTCTTGCTTTGCTTGTTGCTTGTTTATGGTTTTTTTTGTGTTTTGTTTTTGGGTTGTTTGTTGCTTGGGCATACTTTGTTAGGATTCATCTTTTCTTGCTTAGATTAGATTTATTCTTGCTTGTGCATATTGTGGTATGTTTTTGCATGCTAGTGAATCTTAGGAAATCATGATGTAATGTGTTAATTCATTATGTTCTTTCTTAGCATTTGATTGTGTTTATTACATGTTAATAAAGCATGGTGAATCATGGTGTATTGTATTATTTCCTAGTGTTCTTTGTTAGCATTTGGTTGTGTTTATTGCATGTGCATTGTTTTTTTATCATTAACATCACATTACCATCATTATCATCACATCTAACATCATCTATACATCATATATAAACAAAATGCTAAGTTTTACATCATGCATGTATGCTAAGCTAATCATCACATATCGTATCATCAATGGGGGCAAGAGGGGTTGCGCATGATAAAAAATCTATCCCCCACACCAATATCATCATATCATCCCGTCCATATACATCTACAATAACACATGAGAAATGCATTTGATATCATCTAAGGATCTATCATCTAACATCCACAACACATGTATACATCAAACATCAAAATCAGATACATACAAAGTACAAAATCAGATAACATCATAACGCATCCATAAGTGTTGAATCAAAACACGTAACATGTAATAAGATTCACATAGAGTAATTTCTAAAAAGGGTATTTTACATCATAAAATTATGCCCACTCATGTCACATGCATCAGGACACAAAAACAATAAAGTACATCATCTCATAAACATGTGTATCTGAGCCCAAAAAGTAATCCTCATATATATACATGTGTGTCATATACATCTATATCAACAAAAATGGATACACATCAGTGCTCTATATCAAAAATGCCTTCAGCTGAGGTGTACAAAGATGCTACATCAAAAATGTCCACATATCTATACAAGTATACACTTTGTCCAGATCGGTACTCAACATAATACATCATCGATACACAATGCCATCAAAAAGGGGCATGTATCAAAAAGAATCAAGCCTTCATCATGAGGCATCATCAAAATACAAGTATACAAGACTATACATCAAAAATCGCCTTCATAAGAGGCATACATACAAATAATCTATACAACAAAAATGTAGATCTCAACCGCAGCTCTCACCCTCACCGGGGCTCCCGGATCTGTCATCTGGTCGATGGAACACTGGAGGCTGCAATGGCGCTTGGTCCAACCGGCTGCTCTGGTATGGGCTGTCTCACTGATCTAGTGGACTGGCCTGATCTCTGATCGAGAGCCTGATGCACTTGACCTTGACTGTCGTGGCGGTAGTGCTACTCACTACTCTGAGGAACTACCCTGTAATAGGTAGTCCTATAAAATAAGGCCTCACCACCAAGCCTAGTGGCGTCATGTATCAGGTCGGCATCTCTCAGAGGTGAGCGCTGCCTAAAGGGCAGTATCTCACTCACCTATCACTCAGCCCAAGTCAACCTCGGCCTATTGTCTAGAGGAAGCAGCCTCTCGATCTCTCTCTGTAGTAGCAGTCTATAGCTCGGCATGGGCCTGGTCCCTCTATGCAAGGAGTGCCTGTGATCGTGCATATACATGATCTCTCTATGCAACAACCATCCACACCTATGACTAGGACTGATGAAGAAGGCTCAATATCTGAGCCCCCTATGTGCCGCTGTCTCCCGAATCTGGCTCCGCCATGCCACTCTATCATCTCTGGGCTAGCCTGGGCCCAAGCCTGATCCTACTCTGAAAGTAAAGTAATAATGTGAGCTCAAGCCTCATCACGCTCTCTATGGCAGTCACACACCAACCTCGAGCCTCATCTCTCTCTCACTCTGGCCGTGTCTCTCTCAGCTATGACCTGTTGTAACTCGCACCAGACTATGTGTGTGGCTATCTATGCACTAGGCGGGAGGCTATTTGTGCCTCAGGGATTGGTCCTTGAGGTGCTCTGGATGATTGTCCCTACTCTAGGACCCTACCTCTGGATGGCTGCACTGCTGCCTGTACTGGGCCCTACGGCCTCGGTCCCTATGCCTGTGAGGCACCCTACCCATCATGTGAAGTCCATCAAAGGATCCTCTGGGTCAGCCCCTGTGCCACTGCCCTCACCCTCTCTCTGAACCATGCCATATCTCTATAGGTGGGTGAGTGCCTAGCTGCCCAAGCCTCCTCTGGAATGGTGAGATGTTGGGTAACACTGTAGCATACCAAGCTACATAGTCGGTATGGTCCTTGGATCTCTCACCTGTCATACTGGGTCCCATACCTGTGGGACCACCTACGTGAAACTCACCCTAGCTCGGGCCACTAGTATGCGAGGCCCCATGGTCTACCTCTCTAAATCCCTATGTGCATGCCAGATATCTGGTGGGGGACCCCATACCCTGCCTCGCAAGCCAGCTGCCGACACCTATCTACTCGATATAGCTCCATAATATAACTGTGGCTGCCAATGATAAAATGCTCCACCAGCACACGCCGAGCTCTGTGGCATCCTCTAGCCACTAGAAATTCCTATATGGCCGCCAGATGACATCTATCTCTACTAGCTCATCAAACTCTCACCTATATTTGAATAGGCTACCAAGATGGCCACGTACATCCCCACCATCTGCTACCCATGCCATATACGATGGCTCCTCAGGATCTCGGACACACAAAGTGCCCACAGGGCATCCGATCGCAATATGATCCCATGACCATATCTGTAATAAAGAGGTTGGACCCATGGTCTTCTGACCATGGTATGTGATCAAATGTAAATCCCAGTATAGGTGGGCCAATATGCACTACCCCCAACAATATCTCTCCGCTAAAGATGCCATGAACCAAGGGCAATAGTCCTCTCGGGAATGAGGTCCCTGTCTTATCAGTGAGTAAGAACCCACTGATAAGAGACATGATGTAGAGAGGCCCCCGATGCAATGTGGGGTTAGAGATACACTCGTGCAAAGCTATGGTCATCCCATCATGCGGAATGTCATCAACATCAAAAAGGGCACTGCAAGCTACTCTAATCAACCCTGCATCTGCGTTGTACTCGATCAAGGTGCCCATCATCGACATGTGAAGAATCCACCATACATCCTCGATGGTCACAGTCATCTCTCCTGTAGGTAGTCTAAGCACTAACTCTCGCTATGTCATCGCTCAGCTAGCGCAGTCAGTAGGCCATGATCTAGTGTGATAGAAGGCATCCAAGACACGGGGCCTAGCCCCACCGCCTCGAGAAGTATCGCCATGGCTCGCTGGTCACGCCGTGCATACTACCCTCTAGCTCTACTATCCGGTATGTTTTTCTCGTGTCTGTAAAACTAGTAATCGTCTCTGCAAAATAACACGGTGCTAGTCAGTTCCTAACATTTCTTCTAAAAATCTATCTCCCTTTTAGGGTTAACCCAAAAATCCTAAAAATTCTTCTAAGTGTCATGTTTTGACACTTTCTTATCTTTTCTTCACCTATCTAGGGCACTGTGTGCCCCCTTTTGGGCATGTGTGCCTCGTTTTTGGCATTTATGCTTGTGCGTGTGTGTATTTTGGCACTTGTGCCCTCTTTCGGGTGCCTGTGCACCCTTTTTGGCGTGTGTGCCACACATTTGGTGCTTGTGCTTGTGTGTGTATGCTCCCGTGTGTGCGCCCACTTTTTCATGTATGCGCCATGATTTTCACATGTGTGCCCCATTTCCCATGTGTGCACATGCGTGCACATGTGTTTGTGTGTGCACGTGCACGTGGTGTGTGCTTTTCATGCCTGCATGTGTGCGTGCATGTGCTTTGGCGTATGTGCCCCAAAGGGACACCTACGCCCCCTATCTGACACTTATGCCTATGTACAAGCGCACCAATGTGACTTCCTAGGGCTAAATGCCTCATTTAATGCATTAATGACCAAAATTACTAAGCTAGGGTTCAATACTCACAAAGGGGCCATCGTCTGCGTGCCGTTGGTACCCTCGGACTGCATCTGCACCTCAATCGGTCTCGTGTGATCACCATGGTTCTCATCAGTGTCAGAGCCTCATGGTAAAATTTCTAAACACTTCGTTAAAATGAATTGGTCGCGATGTTTTCACCCCCTTGTGGGGTATATTAACCCGTTTTTCACCGTCAGGAGGGCCGGGAGGCCCGTTTTGATTTCCGTTTTCTCCTCTATTCATTGTCGAATAATTATTTTTCTCTTATTTTTCACCATATTGGGGCATTTTTGTTCCGATACCCCTTTCTTCTCCCTCGGACAATTTTTATTTCTCCCTGGCGATTTTTATTCTTCTCCACACTCTCATAAATAATTATTTTTCAAATAATTACTTTTTCTTAATTTTTCCACTAAACAAGGACATTATTTGTCATTTGTTTCTTCTTTCTTCCACCTAGGGCACTTTCTGTTGCCCCTAGGCCCTTCGTTTTCTTCTTCTATTTTCTTCTACTATTCACCACAATTTGGAAAGCAAAAACAATAAAAACAATATATATGTCAAAAATCCAAAAACAGGGCAAAAATTTTTTAAAAAATCCTAAAAAGTAAAAAACCCTACAAAAATGGTAACTTGCTTATTACGGCTGAAACTTGTGTCTTGCGCATGGTATTTTCTCCATATCCTGTTGGTTTGTCTCACATCTTCCCTAATTAATACGACTCGTAGATCACCGGATTCACAACCATTCACAAAGCTAGTTGTTTGCTTCATCTATACTCTGGGGCACTTTTGTTGCCTGGTGTTGTTTCATTGCGCACAAACACTTTTCATGGACCCCATGTCCATTGTCATTTCCCCTTACATGTATCCTTGCTCGGGGTATCATTTTTAACCCTTGTCATCAATCATGAACTTGTGGATCTCTTCAGCACTGATATAAAAAAACATTTTTACAACTATCTTGACAGGTTGTTGGGTTGGTTATGTGCATTCATACTTGTTTTCCCTATTAAATGAGCTTATTTCCTTCTTGTATTACATTGCATTATTGTATGTTGCATGGAGTTGGTATTTTCAGCAATGGACAATTGTTCGTAGTATGGCTTTTCATGTCATTCTACCTTTGTCGTATGCTTATATTTTTCATAAGGACCGATGACATAGCTCTTGTGGCAATATGATGACATCAAAATTGTTCCAATAAATAGTGGCTAGAGGCTAAGCTCTTCCCTCCTCCTCCATATTTCTTCTACATCACTTTCCTTTCACCCCTAATCTTCCCTCTCATCGGGGCATCCTACCTCTTCCCCATTCTTCTACCTATCTCTCATCTTTTTCGATCGTCGATCGACTTCTTTCATCACCCCATCGACACTCGAGGGGGCATCTCTCTCTCCTACTAATTTTTCTTCTATCCCTTCAAAATTTTCTTTCGTCTACTATCTTTGAAGTGACGTCACTTACACCACCCCAAAGAGGGGCAAATGTAGACACCTATAATTATGCCCAAGCAATTTAAATACTTAAATTGCGCTAATTATCCCCTTTCTCACAAATCGACGACATATCATCAAAAACACTCATATTCCCTCTTCTTATCATTAATTAATTACAATACGCTAATGGATTTATTAACGTAAAAATGTCACACTCCATTGAAGGGTTTGAAAATGACATTTGATGTTTTGAATCCCTTTGTCTATGTTCATTTCTAGAAATGGAATTTTTCACTTTTAAGTTTGGTCAAGAATGCATCAAAATAAAGGATTCAATGAGGGCGGAGGTGAAATTTGTGCCCATGAACTCTCAATGAATGATGTTGTGGCTATAAAAATAATATACCAATTTGAAGTTGACTATTCAATTCAACAAATGTACCCTTGGCTGGCTAAAAAGTACAAAAGTGAACCAACGAGGTCTTCCTTCGACATACCTATAACTTTGAATACAAGATAGTCAAGATTCTTGAAGAAAATGAAGGAGAAGCAACTCCACGAGAAAAAAGTGAGAGATGGTATTGCTTTTGAAATTTTTTGTTTTGAAGTTCCCATCATGCATATTCTTACATTTTATTTGTATCATCCTATCTAAGTCACGTTTCCCATTCTAATTAGGAAATGATTTGTGAATGTAATTCCATTCACCTTCATGCCATGATGATGTTGTGTGTCATCATTCTTTCTAATACAAATCTGTTATAGCTCAAATTTCAAAATATGGCTAACACTTTGTACTTCACCCTACTATGTGTCAAAATCCTTCTCCACTGTGCTAACATCAATCTCTCCCATTTAGGGTTGTATTTCCCTAAAATTTTCAAAAATGTGGAGTAAAGATCTAAAAAAGGACAATAAATCATATTATTTGAATGATGAAGATGTCATAATAATGTTATCTCTTCTCTTTTCACCAAGGAACATGTTTCTTTCCCTTTCTCCCATCTAGGTGATAATCACCATTGCGTCATAATAGAAGAAACAATAATGAGAAGAATATGAAGTTGTTGATATGTTGCACTTGGGTGAGGAAGAATGTGATGAAGATGAGATTGTTCATACACTTTATCCCATATCAAGTTATCAAATATTCGAACCACAAAATACACCATTGGAGAGTCTCTCGAGATGCATATTGATATTTAAGAAATGTGTAGTCGTGAAAACATGACCGATGGTCTTTCGCACAATGTGATTTTAAAACAAACATGGAAACAAACTAAAAGAAGGGTATTGAAACATCCATAACATAGAGAGGAAAACATCTTTGAGCAAGATGCAAGGGAGAATTTTTGTTCATGTGGATCCATTTTTGTCCTTGAAAAAAAATGGGATTCTTATTTTCAATCTTCTCATTCAATTTCATGTTTGTATGGTTAGCCAATGTTGGAAAAATTTAGTGCCAACGCAACCAACATTGGGGATAAACACACAACTTAACACAAAACAAAATATATATATATATATATATATATATATATATATATATATATATATATATATATATATATATTTGATTCAAAACTTCATACAAATTCAAATCTATGGCTCCATATATTTCTTTTGTATCTCTTCTTGTTTCCTTTTCTTCTCTTCTTCCTTGCTATTTAATTCCTTCATTTCATGTTGTTGCACGTATCTATTCCCTTTTCTATGTTAAAACCTTGAGCTGAGGCTTTGTATATTCTCCTCTTCTTGCTTAAAATAATTGATGTCATATATATATATATATATATATATATATATATATATAGCCCATGTGTCTACCATACTTCATTGACCTTCGACATAGGCCCGAAAGATATATTAAATTGTGCACAATCCGGGGCTTGAGATACACCACACCCATCACCCAAAATTTAGACAAAATGCCACCATGTGTTGGTCTTCTATTGATTGTGGGTTCGGGCCCAAGGAATCCGTCATTCTTTGATGCAAATCCAGGACCAATAATAAGGCTCTACACATGTCACAGTTGTCACTCTTCACATATAGATCTTGTGAGAATGCAAAACTTAGACCAATAGGAATGTTCCACGATCCTTTGTTATATTCCCATTACTTATCCTATAGATCGGCGAGGCCACTTGTATAATGTCGCATGTCACCCATATAACATAGCACACAATCCGAATTCGACGCCAATACAATCTCGGCTTATTCCATGGCATGAGTTTTCCCGAGCTCATCGTAATAGAGAGTGGAAAAATCATACCACATGTCCTACCTTGACGGTCAAGATGACATTGAATTTCCCTTAATAAGAGCACTGGACCCGATGGATATAGAAGCGGCTACATAATCTATGAACTCCACATCCACCCAAAATATCTACAAGAGGGGGTGTTATAAAAAGGAAATAACCACGTGACCTTCTTCATACCCAACTTCCCGAGGTCGTGTTGAGACATTCGATGTAGAATAGAAATGGATGTGAGTGTGGTAACGATGAACAAGCTAACAAGGTAACCTTATATCCTCAACACAGAATATCAGGATCTGTGAGTCTAAGGAAAAGAAAGTCGTACTAAGCTAAAGTGGTGTGATAGATTGATCATATATAATAGCTACTCGGAGGCTCCAGTCAATATCAAGCTCTATCGAGATTTTTCTACTAGTTATGGAACACGTGGAAAGTGACCTACGAATGCCTTGTATAGATTTCCAGACAAAGTCATGGAAGTGAGAATGAGAGGCGTAATGAAACCATAGGGACTATAGGAGATTTTCCGGTCTAATCTAGAAAGCCCTAGCCTGATCAGCTTCTATGTTCAATACTGAAAGTTTCACAATGATTTTAGGTGGAAGTGGTGATGATCTAAATACCAATGCATGCAAACCAATGTCAATTTTCAATTGGTCAGCAGGCCCGTTGGCTTGTGGGACTTGGGGATCACAATTGTGAACTCATGGAGGTTATGGTCCTTATATAGTTATGTATGTAATTAATCTCTATTGCTAAGAGTATTCCAATAATCGTAGGCCTTATTAGTTGTAATGTTTAATGTGTTTAATTGTTCTATCTTCTCAGAATACCTAGTAGGTGTGCGTAAAACTAACAACGTAAACCCATATCAATGTCGGTCAACAACTCTGGCCCATTGGGTTGTTGGACCAATGGATTAAGCTAAAAAATTCTCTTGTTGTGGACCTACGATGATCATGTGGAATGAATTGAATCGATTTTGATAAAGCAAACTAACTATCAAAGGAAATTTAATCTATGTTTTTTGGTATTTTCACAGTATATCTGAAAGAAAAAACAATGGAAGCAAACTAATCTACTAAAAGTAAATATTTTTTATATTTTCTGGTTTTTTTAAACAATTATTCTAATCTAATAAATGAAATTAAATACAAGTAATTATCTGGTTTTAGTTAATTACTTATGCAAGTATGTGAATCTAGATCTAAAAACTAAACTAATTTAATCAAAACCCTTCAAACCCTACCTCAGAGGTAGAGAACAAATCATAACCCTAGAAGAGCTATTATTCCCCACTACTTCCCTGGTAATATCAAAGACCAAGCTTTCTAATGATTTTCTATATTTATAATTTTTAATTAACTAAAATGAACAATTATTCTACTCTATTTTATATGTATTTGAAATCAATAAGCGAGACGTGATAACCTTGGTAAATGAACGAAACAAACAAATAATTCCAACCTGGATTGATCCGGAGGATCCTTACCTAGAAACACTAATCTAAGATCTTCTCAGAATCAGTTGTAGTTAGTTTCATTGTGTAGGGAAAAATTAGAGCTTTCCGACGATATCTCGTTTGCAGAAATCGAGCACGTATGCAAAAGTTATGGCTCGCTGAAATTTTCGGGTAACTAGCAAATTTTGGGGACTACACACAGGTTGAACACGTGCACACTCACCAAGTGGACCAATGAAAATGTGACATGTGGAAATATGGAAAAAATAATAATAATAAAATTTTTGCCACACCCATTTATTATTCCACATTGGCCACATTATTTAATTTCCAATTAAATTTGCCAACTATTATCCTTATCCTCCCAATATATATTCCAACGCATTATTTATCCCTTCCAAATGCACCAAAAATAGCATATTCCCAGCCATTCCAAGATTGGCACCTAAGAAAATGGCTCATAAGCCAATTCAAACTATAAAACAACTCCTATTTAAGCTCCTCTTTATCCTCCAAGTGCCCAATGTGGGATAAAATGCGCCCAACATGGAAAGTCAAAGCACTCATGTAGGGATTTGAACCTTGGCCGCTTGGGTAAAATGATAAGCGCCCAACCATTACACTCGGAGGTGTGAAACATTATTACACCAAAGGCACCCCCTATGGGAAAGGGATTTGTGGACATTCACAGGACTATGTCAAATTTGACGGTCGTGGTGACGGTTTAGCTTTTCTCTCATATTTTTACAATTGCTATTTTTAACAATTTTACTTTTTCGAATTTACATCTTTTGCATGTTTTCTATTTTAAGGTTTTGTTTTTTAGCTTTTACATGCAATAGCCTTTAAATACTTGTCATTGTAACTTATCCAATGCATTCTTCCACCAGGGTTTGTGAAATTCTACCATGCGAAGTCCCCTATTTTGATAGGCGTAATCAAAGCCTATTTTAATAGATCGAATCAAAGCTTGTAATGTGATTTTACATGGTCCACATTCAATCCATAGATGTATATGGATATTCACTCTAGTGATTGCGATGGCTACAAGATGACCATCTTTAAATTCAAAAATTTTTACAAATTTCTTATTTTTAACAATTTTACTTTTCCGATTTTGCATGTTGCTTTGCAGGTTTGTTATTTTTAAGTTTTGATTTTTAGCTTCTGCATGCAATAGCCTTTAAATACTGGTCACTATAACTTATCCAATGAATTCTTCCACCAAGTTTTGTGAAATTCTACCATGCGGAGTCCCCTATTTTGATAGGCAAAATCAAAGCCTATTTTGATAGGTTTGAATAAAAGCTTTGTAATGTGATTTTACGTGGTTCCCATTCAAGCCACGAGATGCGAGATGGAGATTCGTTCCAGGTGGTTGTGAAGGTTACAAGATGACCATCTTTAAATCCAATGGGTTCTTGTCTTCGCGGCCACTATTCAATGTCTTTTCCTACAAAGTTGAGGATGTACACGATGACAGCGAACTCTTTGTCAAATTGCCTCATAGAAAAATGCCCTGCTAAATGAGGTGGGAAATTTTGGCTTGTACAATCACTACCCACAAAGCTTACATGAATTTGAAACTGATCTGGAAACATTTGGAAGCATCAAGCATCGGAATCTTGTGAGCTTGCATGGATATTCACTTTCTCTACATGGAAACATGTTGTTTTATGATTACATGGTAAACGGAAGTCATGTGGGTAGATTATGTAGATTGTGGTAAATGGAAGTATTTTCTAGTTTTTATTGTAATTTTAATTGTAATATAAATGCCACCGAATCAGCCCTGTAATTCCAAGTTTAAATAGTATTCCTACAGTGTGGATTCCTGCTGCCATTATCTCTGGAATGTTCAAATGCTTCCCCTCACTGATTGCCACTATAGCAATGGATTTCGTAGGCTGAACTGGCATGGGAAAACCAAAAATAGACTAGTTATGATGTTGTATATCCCTATGAAGATGAGAGTGGTGCCCAAATCTAGTTCATTCACCAATGTAAGAGAAATCAAAATGGGAATGAAGCTACCCAAGTCCCCCATTGATCCATTTACTTCTGCCCATCTAGATTTACGTTGCAGATTACTCTTGAATCTTATCCAAAACAAATGGGAATTGAGCTTACATCTTCCTTCTGATGGATACCCACAAGTAGTTATTGCAGAGTCCTGTCAATCTCTAGGATCTTCTTCCCAATCTCCATGTTGTGCGATTTTTCATCCCATGTCTAATTTACTCACAAAGCTTTAATTGCAAAATGAAGATTAGAGTTCACTTGAAGGAAAAATAATGTTCAAAACCCCAAGGATAGAGTAAGTGGGTAGTTGCAAGTTCTGTTGGTATGGGCTCCTCTTTTAAGAAAACCACAGAATGCACATTTCATATAACCAGATAGAAGACTAACCCAAAAACAAAATAGGATGCACTTGAATTCTACGCTCACATTCACAAATAGTATACCAATCAATCTTATTACAGTCGTATGTCATATGTAAGATGGATGTATTTTACTAAGGTTGAACATTACACACACCTCATACTTTTTGTTTTGTTGGTTAGTTCCAGGTGGTTCTACTTCTTGCTCAGGTTCTTAGTACTTAATCTTGTTGGTTATTTGCAAGTAATTAAATTTTACATCTTTAGATTCATAAATTTAACTTGTGCCACTAAACGTGATCACAGTTAAGAGTTAAAATCTAGACCTTCCATGATTTGAGTTAAGTGTATAACAGTTAGCCTGCAGTCATATGAGGTATACGACCTCTTCTAGGCAAGCCTGTGCTCTAGTGGCTTCCAATCACTACAGCTATGGGTGATGCCTTGAAGGCTCAAAAGCAATAGTCTTCCCATGACATTGAACTTGATGTTTAAGGATATTTTACCTACCAAAGGTTCCTCGACTATGGGGATTGGTCACATCAGATGTTGGAAGCCAGGGAATCTTAGTAGAAGGAATTATATCGAGACTTGTCAACCTCAAATGTCTATTAGTTTCAATTTTCACCCCTGGGTACTCAAAAAGAGGTTTTTCCCTATATTTAATAATATGGTACAATCCTATAGACAACTCCCCTAGTCGAATATACCAAATAGGACTCTCCAAATTTGTATAATGATATAACTTAGTCATTCAATCCTTGAAAATGACATCAAGAAGGAACACATACCTACCATTTACTTGATTTATTTTGGAACAACCTCTCCTTAAAAACAATTCTAAGACCTACTTATCTCATCATGAAGGTGCTTAGACACCTCCTTATTACCTGTGAATGCTCATATCCTACCTTTTGCATAGTAATGTTACCTGTAAATGATCAAAAAGGACCACTGAGCACCCTATGACCTGTAGGGTGCCATTCCTTTCTTTCACAACCTCTGTCATGAGTCAATCTTAGAAGCTATAACACATCATATATGTTAAAAACACACTCACACATTGTCATTCATATGCACAGTACCTAAAGAGACCACATGCTCTGCCTCTGAGTGCATTTTGTGCCTGTAGGAAGCCAATTTTAGCTTAATACATGAAAGAGAACCAAACAAGTATCACTCACACCTAAGATGGATGAAATAATTAAATTCTCGAAATAAAAAAATTTAATGGGCACATCAAAATAATAATGAAATAATAAAATTCTCCAAATAACTTGTCTAAAGTTCCACTATTTTCAAGCAAGAAACCATGTCACAATTCACAAAACTTATTACTAATTAGGGAAGTGCTTAAGATCAATTATGGTGGCACCCATAGGTCATAACACATCTCATTAGGCATTACTGAAGCAATATGAAGACAACAATGATCTCTAGTAGGATAATTCATGTTTTAGCAAAGCCATACATCAGACCAATTTCAGGTCTAGAATACAATTGAAAACCATTGTACCATGACACATTTCATGAAAAGAACATGACCATGACCTTTGGGAGACTCAAAAAGACCTCAAACATAGACTACACAAGCTTTTACATCGATGTTCTCAATTGAGACACAAAGAAGTACTATAGACATACATACACAGACCTATCTTGTATGATTTTGATGCTTTGACACTTATTTGCATACAAAAACACTCACCAACAACCCTGAGCGAACTATAATAGTAGCTTCAAAGCATAGATCACTTTAACATTCTTGATAATTTGACAGAAGTTATTCGATGCATTTTACCAGACACTAACCATTTGAAGACTAACTGGAAAGACATAGAAGGTTCGAAAAACATTACATTCTAGACATCAAATGTTGTACATACTGAGCCAAACAATGTTCAGGTTGCTATCCACATAAAATAGCTCTGACAATGATGCTCTCAAACTCTTTGAGGTAATGAAGCACTCTAGAATGTACCCTAACCATTTAAGCTTCGTTTATATATGCTTGCATATTTAGTCTCATTTATGTTTCTTGGAGAGCTAATATGTTAAAGCACTTAGTTGTTCTTTCAATCTACTTTGACGTCAACACTTCACATTCACTACATTCTTGAGAGTGAGTGTTAGCAAACTTACATGTCTTACTTGCATTTGTATTCAATTATTACACAACTAACTATTATTTAACATCCCTTCTGATGTACTTTGCAACATTTGTTTTGGCTTTAATAGAAAATCAGAATTGTCAATCACACCCGTTATCAACATCAACAACAAAAATAGTATCTCTCTAAATCAAGTAACATATACCAATTGGCATTCACATTTCATTATATAGATGTGATTGCTAGTAAATATTGCTTTGTTGTATATGAAGGCACATTGTTAAGTGATTGTGATATTGTTTTTCTCATAACTTGAGCTAGAGAAGGAATTTTGAGGTGATGTAAAAAGTGACTCCTATTATTTTTAGTAGAGGAATGTGATGAGAAGATCAGATTCTTGTAGAAATATTTGTAAATATTTTTTTCATTATTTTAATAGATCGGTCCCATTCAATCGACCGGAGACGTAAGCCACAAGTGTTGAACTCATTTATCAATTCTTGTGTCTATTTGCTAGTGATTCATCTGTATATTTTCTAATCTTACATAGTACTTTCAATTTTATTTCCTTTATTAAAAATACAAAAGGTTATAATGGTAAATTTTTAAATCGAAAATCAATATAAAACAAAATAAAGTGTGTGCACAATTGCTAGTTAAATTTGATTTTTAGATCATGGATAAGTAAGAGCTTTGGCAAATTTGGTTGTATCTGTATTTTCCCCTCAGTTTATCCCTTTCTTTCTCTATGTGTCTATATGAGTCCAAGGAATTTGGAATGCAAAGGCAGCAACAGGAGAAGGTGCTTGAGCAATGACAGCTTGAAGGTAGTCTAGTTGTAATGCGGTGGAAGAGAGATAACACAAGTGAACAGAGTTTGGCTATGCAATTTCTAGTAGGATTGTGGCAGCAATACTATGCAAGATACACAAAATTCTCAGGCCCTTTGCTTGAATACAAGCATTGTATATATAGGAATTGGTTGGGATGTGCCTTCATGCACAAGGCAGCCTTGGAGTGCCAAATCATTGGGTGAAGAGGTAGTTTAAATTGATTAAATCTATTTAAAAATAGAAGAGGGAGGGAATACCATGCAACAAGGTAGTTGTGATTTGGAATCATATAAAATGGGTAAGAAACGTGTTTTAAAATAGAATTTAAGTGAATCCTCGCATGTGAATTTAACGCATGGAAGGTTTTGGAAAAATCATGTAGGACCATCACCCTGCACAATGCGGCGGTCACGGGACTACCACCTTGCCTAGGGGGCGGTTTTAGAACCACCACCCGGGCGGGGTGGCGATCCCCGGCACTAAAGGCCAAAACATGCACCAAATGAAGTGGGAGGCTAGAAGAAAGCCTAGAAAAGCTAAGTAAGGATGTCTAGGCTACAAATATACACTGTGAATGGGTTTAGGAACTCAAACACCTTCTAAAAGGACATGAATCATCATTGGGGACTTTTGTAACCATTTTCCAACAATGTAGCACATGTAATTTTGGGTGCATAGATATTACCCCCTCGGAAAAGCATCTTAGTCATGAAAAGGCGTAAACGTAGAATCTGAGTATGACGCGTTCTGAAATGGGAAGTTAGAAGCTATACTCGACACGCCCGTGTGTCGAAATGTCACCATCCAAAATCCTCACGCTACCCGAAATGAAGAGAAGATTCAAGTTCAGATAGATAAAATATCGAAAAATAAATACTAAATTAAAACAACAAGAGGACTTACCATCGTGTTCGGACATAGAAATATAATGCGTCAGGCGCTCCATCCTATGAAACATATGCACTCAAAACGAATTTATATATATATATATCAAAACAAACTCATTTTCAAATTCATTTGCGCATATTGACTTGGTGATTTTTGAGCTCTAGGCCCATGGTGACCGTTTTCATTGAAATAATAGTCAAAACGTTCATTGTGAGATCGTGATCATGCCTCCGTGAGCGGGAGATCGACCGACCAGCAGTCTCAGTTAGTTTTCCTCACTTGTGTGTTTTTAAACCTAAAATGTCAAAATGTCAAAATCTTTGCCTAGGGGATTATTTTTGAAATTTCTTGTTTTAAATGAGTCTCTAGGGGGTGCCCTCAAGGTAGTCTTTTATTTCGTTGAAAATGGTCTTTTTTTTGCATTTTTGAGTGTTTTTAGGGAAACAAATCCGTATGACGAATCGGTTCAAGACCGCTACCCTACCAGGGTGTGGTTCTAAACAAAATGACCAAAAATCCATGATAACTTAATTTTTTGGATTTTTAATGTTTTGTTATGTTTTTGATGAGCTTGTTTCTTGAGATATGTCACTAACTTGCTCTTTTTGTTTTGGTGGATGCAAAAGAAGAAAGAGTATATCCATTGGAGTTGCGAAAGAGGAGTGTAACTAGCTCCCAATGATATTGGATCAATTGACTCATGATGAGAGTGATACTCTTCAGAGAGAGGGCATATGGAGGATTTCATGGGTGCCCCATGTTACTCTTTTCAGTCACATACTATGTGACATGTTTTCTTATTGGGATGCAAACCGAATACCTTCTGATTATTGGGTGCTAGGAGTGAGTGGACAATCACCCTAGAGGATGTGTACCATATTCTTTGGGTTCCAATACTAGGCAGACGATTGACACTGGAGATAGCATGATCTAGAGCCACTATGACTCTATGGGCCATTTATATGGGGATGTCACGGTTTCCTTTAGTTCGAAGAAGGGCATTAAGGTTTGATCCATTCCTATTGCTCCCATCCCTACTATCCATAATGCCATCATGGGTATTTTGGCATTTTGGTTGATCGGGGACAAGGAAGGTGATACACTACTTTATTGTTGAGCTCCCATCATTATGTAGATTGAGGCACACAGTCATATCTACACCTAAGGAGAAGATATAGTTGGCAATACTTATCATGACCTATATCGATTGTCAATTATAGGGCGAGTTTGAGCCACCCCACATTGGTTATGAGTTGGGTGTATGAGGATTGTCCCTTATGGGAAGGGAGTGCTCAAGACATGACCTAGGGGCCATCAAGGATTCTAGATGGACAATGTGATGACAGCTTGTTAGAGTGCCTTATCACCCAATGGATTCTTTGACTACAACAGACATGGTGGCCAACCCATACCAGGACATGGCAGGGTTATGGAGACAGGATGGGACTATAGTAGTGGCTTGTTCCACTACTAGTCAGTTAGTTGATAGGACTAGGAAGCTTGAGACTCACTCGTTTGGCCGAGTTCCTCAACAGTTCAACTTTCCTTACATTTCTATGCTTCCCCCAGTGGCACTTGTATATAGGACCATGAAGGAGGCCCGAAAGGGGCCTCACAGAGATCCAGGTTGAAGAAGGTGGTTCCATGAGTGCTTATCGTGGTTAGGTGAGTTGTTCGTGCTCGAAGGTGGCTGGTGCCACTCTTGCACCCTTACTCTAGATTGAAGCCACACCTCCACTCACAGGTGGAGAGGAGGATGAGCCCATAGACATAGACTCGACTCTAAAAATTATATGGGGATAAGACCGGAGAGAGTCAGCCGTAGAGGATATCATGGGAGAGTAGACTTGTGGAGAGGAGATTAGTGATGAGGGATTAGATGGTGAGGATGGCGAGGTAGCTCACATGGAGGAGGAGAGTGATCCTGAGTGGCATGATACTCGGGATGTTCTAAGAGTGGAGCAGGAGGAGGCTGCCGCAAAGGAGGAGACACTTATCTTTGAGGTACCACTTCTTCATGATGGAGAGGGGGATGATGATTATATGGTGGGATATCATCTTGCCTCTGGTTTTGGGGAGGCCTCGCAACCATCATCGAAGTAACATCAGCCACTAACCCTACATGGATGCCTAGAGATCCGATTATTTTGATCCTCTTCTCTTGACCTTGTTAGTTGGAAATGTTAGTTGATATTTCTTTTTGTTTTGTTTTTTTGACTTTTTAACTCGTCATTTCTTCTTTTTTTCTACTTGCACCGATTGCACAGGAGTGGTAAGAGATTATTCGAGGGTTTATGTGGACACCCTGTTGATCCCTTTGGGGAAGACCCAAGCTAAGCTGATTGAGGATACAAGGCAACCACTTGCACTGTAGACACACTGATGTGTTTGCGCCCATCTAGAGGTCAACGAAGGTTATGAATTCTCTCCATACTCAGGTGACCACATATGAGATAGTTGAGCACTTGATGAGGTAGATTCACTCTCGTAGTGAGACCATGGCTAGTGTCTGGCCACCACCATGAGCACTCTCACCATTCCATGTATTCTCATTGTCGTAGCCATAGTAGGATTCTTGGACGTAGTCATGCACTATCTCGGGATCCCACAGATTGATAGGCCGATGGGCCTTTTATTTCTTGGTTGTGATTTTTCGAGCATTATATGTTTTTTTTTGTATATTTTGGGCTCATTGCAAGCATTTTGACCACGCCTAGCACATGATGGAATTGTATATGAACTCGATTTATTATGATATATATAGACTCTTATTTTTGGTTCTGTAATTTAATGTATCTTAGTTGACTTTCTGTAGGCTCACTTCACATGTGTACTCTAGATGTTTAGAACTTCCTTTTTTATATGCTTTTTAGAATGTATGCAGTGGATATGAATGCTAACAGAATGATCTCTTTTTTTGTGTTTTAATGTTGATATATGATAATGCAATCATATTGTAATGTTGAAATTTAGTTTCTCTAAGAAACTTTTTGGTACTTCGTATTATTTTGGCAAAACGTCAAAAAGGTTGATATGATAAGTAAATGAAATTTCCCCACTCCTAACTCCACGCAACCAAAGTAAGATGCAAGGTAACAACCAAGAGCTAGAAGAGGCGCAAGTTATAGATTTTTTTTGAAGGGTAATGATGAGAGAAAGACAAGGATTTGGAAAAACCAAATTGAGACACTACAACCTCATTCTACTCAAGTTTGCTTCATAGTTTAAAATGTGAATTTCTTTCCAGTTTATCTAGACTTAAATCCATGATGGCCACTTGGTTGAAAAAATCTGGTTTTGAGGTTTTAAAATCTTTTTGGAATTTTGGACATCTAAATCACTTTGTTTTGATTTATGATTTCACAACATTTGAATGAATTGTTTCTATCTTTCAAGTTTTTCAAAGATACCCCCTACACCTTGCCCCATGCTACTAGTAGGAAGTATGGGCTCATCACCATGGACAAGGCATAGGCGAGTAAGGGCACTTCTCTCCTTTCCCAACCCTACATCACTAGTAAGAGACGCAGGCTCAACACTCGAAGGTTGGTAGGGAAAAGAAATGTGAAATAAAAATTTTTGTGGATTTGCATTTGACTTATTTATCTAGGAAAAATGTCTAGAATGTTCTTATTTCCAAAGAGATGTATATGGGATAGATGCAACACCATGAAGCTTCTAGAATAGACTATAGGAAAAGACACCTAATCTAGAAGAAACTATAAGTAGAACCAAGTATGCAAGCCTTGGTATGGTTATTATCAAAGCTTTGTCTTATCTTTCTTGAATTGATGAAATGATTCAGAAACAATTGATGATACCATGAAGATTTGAAGAGACATGATTTGAATGTTTTTCCAATGTTTTTAGAAGTTTTTAGGAATTGCTATAAGAATAAGTCCCTTGATCACAAATTTTACAAAATGAACTGGCAGATGAAAATGCAATGTGGATGTAGTAATATACATATGGAAATGCTAATAGATCATGTGTACCTCTTCAGGTGAAGAGAGTTTACATATTCACTAAACTCCTCACCCTCTAGTGTACACAGTGAAATGCCCCATTTTTATAGTCTTCTATTACTCGATATGGACCCAACCACCTGGGCTTGAATTTCCTTCCTTCACCGGTCTTTTTGTCTATTTGGTTGTCAAGTCTTAAAACCAAATCTCCTCATATATTTCATGCTCATAGACTTTCTTATTGTATTTCGAGCCATCCGGTTAGCGTAAACACTATGTCGTTGTTCAAAGCATTGAGCCTAGCTTCATCAAGGCTTTCTAATTGAGAGAGTCATGCCTCTCGATAGCCTTCTTCTCCCATAATTCCTTGCAATGAGATATGGAGACTAGGTATTTCGACCTCAAGCAGTAAAACCGCTTCTGCACCAAATACCAAAGAAAAGGGGTTTCCCCCATCGGTGTTCTTACCATGTCCGATAGGCCCACAAGGTTGAAAATAGCTTTAAATGCCAATCTCATTTATTCTCCTTGACAGTCTTAAGGAGAATGGATTTTAATGTCTTGTTCATAGCCTCACTGTCCATTGGCCTGAGGGTAATAGAGAGAAAGTCATATGGTGATTTATTTTGAACTTTTCACACAATTCACATACTTCCTCATTTTTGAAAGATGTGCATTATTAGAGATGACTTGTGGGACATCACACCTACAAATGATTTGGTTCGTAATGAAATTAGAATTACACATCCAAGCACAATGGTAAGAGGAATGGCTTCTACCCACTTAGTAAAGTATTATGTGGATGTGATTATGAAGTTATGACCATATTTTGATGAGGGAGAGAACTTCCCTATCAAATCAAGGCCCCACATGAAAAAGGGACATGGTGTTGTAATTGGTTACATAGCTTGTTCCGATATGTGGATCTCATGGGAGAACTCTTGACATTTATGGAATTTTTGCACAAATTCTACTGCATCATGTTATAGCGTGGGCCAGAAGTAACCCATCTGATGTATCTTCTAAGCATTGGCATGGTCACCAAAGTGACCTCCACATACTCCACTATGTGATTCATAAAGAATCTTCTCAAATTCTTCTTCATCAACACATCTTAATAACATTCCATCAAAGGCTCTACGATAGAGCACTGTTCCAAGATAACATACTTAGCGGTTATAACACGTAACCATCTTCTTTGTTTTGATGTCTCCCCTTCCGATATGTATGGTCCACTATGAAATTAATGATGTTATTGTACCATGGGTGTAAAAATGGGAGGCTTGGTTTCAAAAAAATACACACATTCGTCGGGGAAGTCCAGATTTACTAGATCACCTCCATCTAATGGGTTGTTAGCCAACCAATCTGCAATGATTTGTCCTTTGACATATTTCTATTAACAAATGTTAACTCAAACTCACCCATCAGAGTTATGAAGTGTCCAACTTTCTTAGATAAGGACCCTTGTGTGAGAAATGTCCGCAGATGATCTGATTTAACAATAACCCTTGTTTCTTGATTTAACATGTAATGTCTTAAGCACTTTGTCATGAAGACTATGGAAAGGCATTCCTTTTCTACCTGTGTGTAACACGTCTCATAGTCAAGCAATGTTTGACTAATAAAATAGACTACACATTTTCATTTATCATCATCTTCTTGAGCTAACATGTAGGCTAATGAGACATCTGTAGCTCGTGAATATAGGATCAAGGGGAATATGACTTAGGCAGCATGAGTGTGGGAGGAGATAGTAAGAACCATTTAATCGAACTCAAATGCCTCATTGCACTCTTCCATCCAATCAATGCAACAATCCTTTTTAATAAATTGTTGATTGGGTGAATAACAAAGGTTAGATCAGGATAAACCTTTGATTGCACAAAGTTTTCCAAGAAAATATATGATGCTACACTCGTCTGATGGGGAGTCATTTCCAATACAACTCATATTTTTGGTTGGGTCTACATCAATCCTCATGAAGATATGATGTATCCCAACATCTTGCCTCCCATTACACCAAATACACATTTTTCTAGATTTAACGTGACGTCGTATTCGATTAAGCGAGAAAAATGATACGAAGCACCTTAGGTGATCGTAGTATTTTCTGGCCTTAGCCAGAAGATCATCCACATAGGATTCCACAATATTATGGATAAGATCATGGAATATATAAGTCATCACCCATTGGTATGTGGCACCAACGTTCTTAAGTCCGAATGACATGACAACATAACAATATGTTCCCAAGGAGTGATGAATGTAGTTTTGGTCTGATCCTCCTTAGAGATTCTGATTTGGTTATATCCAAAAACCCATCCATGAGAGACAACAACTCATAACCAATTATTGTATTGATAATAACATCGATGGATGGTAATGGAAATCATCTTTGGGACAAGCTTTGTTGATATCCCAAAAGTCTATGCAAATGCAGATTTTTCCATTCTTCTTGAGAATGGGGATGATATTAGACACCCATTGTGAATAGTCAATTGGCTTGATGAACCCCACCTGTAGGAGTTTCATCACTTCTTCTTTCACCATGAGGGCCACCTTTGGCTTCATGGGTCTCAAATTCTATTTAATTGGCTTAGCATCTAGCTTAGTGACAAGGTTGTGAATTGCAATGTGTGGCGCAATTCCCATCATTTCCTTATAGCTAAATGTGAAATATTTTTCATGCTCCTTGAGGATTTGGGTATGTATTTCTATCTCCTCTAGTTAGAGAGGATCCCAACTTCAAGATTTTTGGTTCCTCCTTCATCCCGATGTTTATATCAATTGTTCCTTCATTAAGGAGGCATTACCCTCTTCAAATTCAGGTGGGGCCGAGAGGTAGCTCTAATTCTCCTTCCTCTTCTACTTCATAGACCTCAAGACCTTCCATAGAGGAAGGGTCTATCATGGAATCTCCAAAGTAAGAGGAAGAGTGTGGGATGAGAGAAAATTGATCTTATGATGAGCGGGATGCAAGTCTATGTAGGCATTCAAAACCCTAGGATTGCTTCATCATTTTCAGCGTAATCTAAAGTGATAAACTCATTCTCAGCTTCTACATAAGCTAGAATTGGGGTTGTTGGTATCTTGTGAACCAAAGGTTTGGCACAAACTGAAACCATAAAGCTAGTGTCTTCTAACTTGTTGCTTGGGGTAAAACGAGAAGTAAAATTTGTTATAGAGTCAACAAGAGGTTTTTCTCTCTGGGTATAGCCTCAATTGAAATGAAATCAAAACCTTTACTTAACTCAAGGATGGAAGTCTTGTAGAGCTGTAGATGTTTATCCCTAGTCTCGTATACTTTAGATACTTGATTTACAACTAGTTATGAATCACCCAACACCCTAATATTAAGAGCACCCATCCTTTTGGCTACAATGAGACCAAGAAGGAGAGCCTCATATTTTGCTCCATTGTTAGTGCATTTAAAATTTAATTTAAAGGTGAAGGGCATGACCCTTCCCTGAGGGTTGGTAAGTATCACACCTACCCCAACACCAAAGCAACACTTTTCTCCATCGTAATTCAAGGTCCAAAAATCATCTGGGAAGATTGAAGTTGGATTATTTGTTGTATTATCTTCCCTTACTTCCGAGACCTCTACCATGCATACGTCATCATCCAGGAGAGAGATGAGTCCCAAGGCATGTCCTATACCCATGGAATCAAATGGAAGAAGAAGGGGTAGGTCATTCTCCAACAACTCGACTATCCTTGTTGTCATTCCTGTTGACATTGTCTCAACAATTACAGTTTCATCCTTTGTAGGAACTCCTTCAATCAAACCCGTAGTTTCTAGCTCCATTGTAGGAACCAAATTTTCTTCTGGCACTGAGCTTGTAGGTTTGTTTAACTGATTTGCAAGAAGATCAAACTCAAAATGAACCCTTGGCCTCTTTCTTTAAATTAGCTAGATGTATGTCAAAGGGTTTTGGGTCACCCTGCGCCACGAAGACCTTCCCTAAATGTAGGAACCTTACTTCCTGAAACAAAGTGGAGGGAATCACCTTCATGCGATGAATCCAAGGACAATCAGGATCATATTATAGTTGGTTTCCGATCTATAATATAAAAATCAGTTAGAACCATCTTAGGTCCAAGGGTGACTGACAACACTATAGTTCCAATTGACGTCACTTTGAGGTCATGCATAGCCTCACAATGTGTTTCGTGTTGAGGAGAAATTAGTCTCTCCATAACCTAACTTTTGAAGGAAAGAGAAGGGGACTATGTTGACCATCTGCCCCCCATCATCAATCATCACACATTTTACATAGTTGTTGTAAATCCAAACTTGTAAAAACAAGGTCGATCACCTCTATGAGTTATTTTAGCATCTCATGGGGCATCTTGCTTGATGTCAAATATGAATCCAACATCTCTTTTAGGATTCCCTGGAGGATAAACATCAAAGTCTATATGGTTTATCTATGCTTCTGGAGGAGGGGTGACATTAATCAAATGCCCAAGACCTAGTGCTTCTAATAAAGTGGCTCTATGAGCAGGGGAATTCTTTAATAGATCCAAGAAGGAAATGTGAGAGAAGGTTTTGGTTAGGTCATTGATCAAGTCATAAGCTCCTACTGGCTTGCCTAGTGTTTCACGAATGTCATCTGATATAGTCGGGTAGATCAGATAGGCTACGAAGAATAATATTTGGTTCTAGTGGCAACGTTAATCTGAGGTTCGGTGTCCAACTCTACCAATCCCATAATTTTTTTTTGGCACCATCCAAAGGAGGTGCTACCTATGAGTTTGACAAAGTTGAGGCTTCATGATCATTGGTTCCTATTGCAATGCCTTTGTTTAAACCATTGGGATCTATTCTACCATCTTTTGGGTGCATGGGGAGAGGATCATTAAAGATCCTAAGTGGTGTGTTCTGTGGGGATACCGGCCCCATGTAAGTGTTCTAAGTCAGCACTTGTTGGGTTTGCCAAAAACATGTCAACAATAATTATCTTTGATCCTCCGGAAAATGTTGTAGAAATTTTTTGTAATCACGACATGTTCTTACGTCATGCCCACGAACCCTATGGAAACTGCAATACAAATCAAGATCATAATCTCGAGGCCTTTGGTTTGCACTTTGTTGCGGTCTCAAAATTACATTGTTGTTCAATTTTTGATTGTTATAATTAAAATTTGGGAACCCCTACCCTTGGTTTTGGAATTGGTTTGATACCCACCTGGGTATTGATTAGGGCCTTGGGTCTACACTTGTCTTGGTTGTTGAGGTTGTTGTTGTTGTTGTTTTTGAGGATGATTAAAATCCACAACATTGATTGAGGGTGAGAAGTTATTATTTCTTTGATTATTGTCATTATTGTTGTTGTTGTTGGTAGTATTTGTATTGGGAGAGATAACAACATTGGGTTTCTTGGTTGATTGATAACACCGTCAGTTGTAACCCCACGATTCTTATTAAGGACCTTTGGTCCCTGATTATTGTTCACGTTGTTGGAGTAACTCAGGGTTTTTTTTTTAGGAGTGACTAACCTCCCATTTGTTCCATAAGTCTTATGACCATTGTCAATGGTTGCTTGATCAATTCAGAGAGCACCCTCTAACACCTCTTCATAGCTCCTTAGTGGGAACTTTTGGAACTTCTTCCTTTGTCTCTCTATTAAGGGAGTGGAGGAACAAATCAAAAAGCTCCATCTTATCCATGTTTGGAGTTCTTACAGAAGAATAGAGAACCTGTCGCCACCTTTTAATGAAGTGGGCAACAAACTCATTGTGCTCTTGTTTGATATGAAGGAATTCTCTAATTCTGTCCTTAAAAGTTTTTGTTCATATAAAAATCCTTAATAAAATCTGACACTAGTTACTTGAAGGAGTGTATCAAATCCTCCGATATCCTATAATACCAATCGAGAGTGATACCTTCTAACGTCTTAGGGAAAATCTTCACAACAACTACATCCCATGGGAGCAACTCTCGAATGGATGTTACGTAAGCTTTGATGTGAGTGTTAGGATCCCCTCCCCTTTGAACTTTGGAAGATCGGGAAAGGGTCTTGGGAGCATGATAAGTCCAGATGGAGAAGTCTAGAGGCTCCTTAAGATATTCAAAATAGGTCCCATTGTGTATGTTTCAACCATTGAAGATCCTTGTTAGGGAGGTGGAGGTTGCATCGGTTGCTGAAATGGTACAACGTAAACATTTGTTGGGGCATATGGCATCCCCTGTGGCTACCATATGGACTTGGGTAAGTGTACATATCCCCTTGTGGTGATTTAGAGTACATGTGTATGTAAGGGGGTTGATTGTTTTGATATGGATTTGAAGGCACAAAGCTAGGGAACGTTGCATTTCCAACTAGTATGGCATTTGAGAACACACTTTTGATCATGGTGCCTATTGTGGATATCCATATGTGGCATGGGGGGCATACCCAAGGTGCCCATCCCAGTTAGCAAATCTCCAGGGCTTGGAGCGCCCATATAAACCGGAGGAGTCTACGCAGTAGGTATTTGTCCATAATTTTGTGGATAGTGAGAAACTCTTACTTGCCCCATATATATGAATTTTGAGTGTTTTGGGAAAGCTCTAACTCTTTGACTTTGTCTACTAACATTGAGATGATGTCACCCATTCATGGGGTGGTGTTTTTTTGGTGCTTTTTGTTGAACTTTTGGAGGTTGTTGAGGAGTGTGGTATCCTACTATGAATTTTTTCATTGTTTTGTCACCCCTCGTTGGTAATGTTTTCCATTGTTGAGAGGGTAGTGTTATTGTTTTGGAGCAAGACATCAACATGTCCTTACAACCTATCAAAATCCCACGGTTTATATTCTAGAAGTGTTGTTTGCTTTTTCTCGTATCATGCTAAGTAATCCTCATCTAGAGGTAGGAGTTGGTCCGACTGCATGCTAATGGGTTGTCGGAACAAAACCCGAGGAGATGAACTTGCCTCCCTAATGAAATTCATGTTGTTAGAACTTGACTTCTCAGAGGATGTGTCTATGTGATTTGGTCAAGCTCCTCGATACGTACGAGGAACCAACATTGGTTCCCTAAAGAAGAGGATTTTGAGCCTGAGTAGTTGAATGGTTATCTTGCCCATGTAGAGAGCGAAGGTGATTATTTTTGTCTACCTGTTTGATAGTTGTACACATCGAAACTTAAGGGGTCAACCATATTCATCGTATCCCGACATATTCGGGGGGTATAAGAATACCCACAGAATAAAGGGAGAGAGGAAGATGGATGAAGAAAGTGGAAACATTTAGAGACTAGCTCTTCATGTCAGGTTCACCAATTTGTACAAAAGAAAATCAACACGTGACCTTCTTCACACCCGACTTCCCGAGGTCGTGCTGAGATAACTGGTGTAGAATAGAAATGGATGTGAGTGTGGTAATGATGAACAAGCTAACAAGGCAACCTTATATCTTCAACACGCAATATCGGGATATGTGAGTCTAAGGAAAAGAAATCATCCTAAGCTAAAGTGGTGTGATGGATTGATCGGATAGAATAGCTACTTAGAGGCTCTAGTCAATATCGATCTCTACCAAGATTTTGTCTACTAGTTGTGGAACACGCGAAAGTGACCTGCGTGATACCTCGTATAGATTTCTAGACAAGGTCATGGAAGTGAGAATGAGAGGCATAATGAAACCACAGGACTATGGGAGTTTTCTGTCTAGTCCAGAAATCCCTAGCCTAATCGATCGTTGTTATGTTCAATACTGAAAGTTATACAATGATGTCAGGTGGAAGTGGTGATGATCTAAATACCAATGCATGCAAAACCAAGTGTCAATGTTTAATTGGTCAAAGAGGCCCGTTGGGTTATGGGACCTAAGGATCACAACCATGAACTTGTGGAGGTTGTGGTCCTTATATGGTCATGTGTGTAATCAAACCCTGTTGCCAAGAGCAGTCCAATAATCATAGGCTTGATTAGCTGCAATGTTTAATGTGTTTAATTGTTCTATCTTCTCAAAATACCTAGAAAGTGTGTGTAAAACTAACAAGCGTAAACCCATATCAATGTCGGTCAACAACTCGCCCATTGGGTCAGGGGGACCAATGGATCACAACCGAATGTTTTCTCTTGTGTGGACCTTTGATGGTCATGTGGAATGAATTAAATTGATTTTGATAAAGAAAACTAACTATCAAAGGAAATTTAATCTATGTTTTTGGTATTTTCATAATATATCTCAATAAAAAATGGAAGAAAACTAATCTAATAAAAGTAAATATTTTTTATCTTTTCTAGTTTTTTAAACAATGCTTCTAATCTAATAAATGAAATTAAATACAAGTAATTATATAGTTGTAGTTAATTACTTTTGAAACTATGTGAATCTAGATCTAAAATAACTAAACTAATTTAATCAAAACCCTTCAAACCCTACCTTAGAGGTAGAGAACAAATCATAACCCTAGAAGAGCTATTGTTCCCCACTACTTCCTCGTAATGTCAAAGAGCAAGCTTTCTAATGATTTGCTTTATTTGTAATTTCTTGATTAACCAAAATGAACAATTTTTCTACTCTATTTGATATGTATTTGAAATGAATAACTCAGAATTGATAACTTGAAAATGAAGCAAACAAATAAATAATTCCAACCTAGATAAGCAAGAGCTTTAGAAAATCTGGTTGTATTTGTATATTGTCCCCTCAGTTTATCCCTTTCTTTCTCTGTGTGTCTATATGAGTCCAAGGAATTGGGAATTCAAAGGCAACAGTAGGAGAAGGCGCTTGAGTAATGGCAGCTTGAAGGTAGTCTGGTTGCAATGCAGGTGGAAGAGAGATAACACAAGTGAACAAAGCTTGGCTATGTAATTTCCAGCAGGATTTTGGCAGCAATACTATGCAAGATACACAAAATTTACAGGCCTTTTCTTGAATACAAGCATTTTATATATACAAATTGGGTGGGATGTGCCTTCATGCACAAGGTAGTTGGGATTTGGAATCATCTAAAATGGGCAAGAAACGTATTTTAAAATAGAATTTAAGCGAAGCATCTCATGTGAATTTGACGCATGGAAGGTTCTAGAAAAACCGCGAAGACCGCCGCCCTACGCAGGGGGTAGTGGTCTAGGCACTAAAGGCTAATACATTCACCATGCATAGAATGAAGTGGGAAGATGGAAGAAATCATGGAAAATATAAGTAATGATGTCAAGGCTACAAATATACACTCGTGAAAGGGTTTAGGAACTCGAACACCTTCGAAAGGACATGAATCAACATTGGGTACTTTTGTAACCTTTTTTTCGACAATGTAGCACATGTAATTTTAGGTAAAGCCGACACATGTATACTCCTCGCCCATCAAATCCTCACCAAGTATCTCCTCTAAACCCGTTATGTGTCCTCTAAATTTTCAACCTTGGCCGATTGTTACATGGACCCGATAGAATTATAGTTTGTGGCTCATTCTAGAGCCTTGACGTTCGTCGAGCCCAAAAACATTGAGGAGAGTCGAATCTTGCCACGTGCCCCTTCAAACAAACATTTCTCGACATGCATTTTAAATTTGACAACAAAATCAAAATTAATACTGTCAGGAGGGTAGATAGAATGAGAGGAAAGAAATGAAATTTTAATCTCAGCACGAGGCTCAAGATTACAGAGCAATTAATTTCAACACTCCCCCTTAATCTTGAGCCAACTACCAAAAATTTATTCAAAGAACTGATTTTAATTTCTAGAGCTAGGCGGTCCTTCATCTATGACGCCTAGACTTGTTCTTAAACACTCAAACCTTTCTTTTGATAGAGGTTTGGTAAAAATGTCAGCTATTTGTTGCTCTGACATGCAAAACTTAAGTTCAATTTCATCTTTCTCAACCAATTCACAAATAAAGTGATACTTGATTGCAATATGCTTGCTTCTTCCATGGAAGACTAGATTCTTTGATAATGCAATAGAAGACATATTATCACAAAAAATTATAGAACCTCCTTGTTGTTCTTCATGAAAATATAAGAGGATTATCCTTAACCATATCATCTGAAAAACAACTGAGTTTGCTACAATATACTGCTCAGCTATAGACAATGAAATAGCTTATTATTTCTTTGAATTCCATGAAATGGCTTCTGATCCAACATTAAACACATATCCATATCTATTTTTTATATCATCAAGGCTATCTGCCCAATCACTATCTGTCTATCTAATTAATTGCAAATCATTATTATCAACATATAAAATTCCATAATTTCTTATGCCATTCACATACCTCACAATACACTTGCTCGATTTCCAAAGCAGGTGTCTCCTTTGGAGTCTCCGTGAATCTAGAAATTAGAATAATTGCATCCATGATATCAAGTCTAGTTGCATTCAAATACATCAAGATTCCTACCATGCTTTTGTACCTTATAGGATCCACATTGTTGTTGCAATCATCTTTGGTTAATTTTAAACTTACTTCAATTGGTGTAGATGTTGGTTTGCTGTCCAACATTTTGAATCTTTACAAAATTTCCTTTGTATAGTTTGCTTGAGAAAAAATATGCCCTACTCTATTTTCTTGACTTCAATGCTAAGAAATTACTTCAACATTCCCAAATCAGTCATCTCAAATCCCTTCTTCGTGGCTGATTTGAAATTATCTATGACCTTTTTTGTATTTCTGGTAAATATTAAATCATATACATACAAAACAACAATTAAAATCTTACCATCCTTGCTTTATTTGATGTAGAGTGTGGGCTCACTACTACTTTTTCTAAATCCATTACTTGTCAAATAGGAGTCTATTCGACTAACCACGCCCTTGGTGCTTGTTTTATTCCATACAATGCTTTCTTGAGCTTGTATACTTTCCTCTCATGCCCGGGAATTCATAACTAGGTGGTTATCCCACATATACCTCTTCTTATAACACTCCATTTAGGAAAGTTGATTTGATATCTCGTTTGATGAAGTTTCCACTTATGTTGAGCGCTTATGGCAATAATTGATCTCACAGCTTTCTAGCCATTCCACTCGAGCAAATATCTCATTATAATCATGTCTAGGCCTTTGTTTGTAGCCTTTGGAAACTAACCTTGCCTCATGTCTTTCAATATTTCCTTCAGGAGTAGTCTTGGTTTTATAAACCCACTTGACTCTATTAAACACCGCACAATTATACAAAAACACTTAATATAATTATATTGAATTTAGAAATCATTCGAATATATTTACATAGATGGAGAATACATTTTATATTGTTTGATATCCTACAAAGGTGGATTCAAAATTCATCTTCAATCCCTCATATATCTCTCCATGAATCTCTTAGACTTATCCCCTAATATCTCACACATCCTTTTATTATCTCACACACCAAAATAGCTATTGATTTGTTCTCACAACTCACCAATAATAAAACTATTACAACTATATTATTAATATGAGTTCTATAAACTCATTATTAATAATATTACAATTTATTAATAATGTCACAATATATTTGTAACATTCACTCCCCTATTGTTAACATTATTAATTCCCAATATACACTCCCCTAATGTTGACATTATAGAAACAACAATCACACTTCCTTCTGCAGCTTGTCACCCATGTGTGCTCATGATCTGGATGGTTTTATAAGATAGCCAATAACTGCGCAACGATGGTTTTACAAGATAACCAACAACCTCAACAAGGATGGTTTCCCAAGGACAGCCAACAACCTGCAAGGATGGTTTTACAGGAAAACCAACAACCTCAACAAGGATGGTTTTACAAGGAAGCCAACAACCTCAACAAAGGATGGTTTTACAGAAAACCAACAACCTAAAACAAAGGATGGTTTTACAGGACAACCAACAACCCAAATATCATGTTGTTGCTTTTCCTTTGTGCTTTCATATGTCCACTATGTCTTTCCTTCAAGGAATATATAGGAAATATTGTTCACTGAATACAAACTAAATAGAGGGAAAATTGAACATTGAGACCGTGTTCCAGTTCCCCCCTCAATGTGAATATTTCACTTATTCAAATAGGAACTTTGAAAACATACTGCACACAATCAACTGCAACTATGAAAAATAAAATAAAACTCGCACACACACACACACACACCACAGCTTCATGCAACCCCATCATTGGTGATTGACGAGAGGTTGGTGATTGACCTCTAGCCTCCTATGCCTCCATCCTCTAGTAGCATGCTGCTAACTTGGACAAATATGATCATGATGCTCAATAATTACATACCTTACCCGAACGTCGGATTCTACCAAAAATGCATTCGTAAGGAAATTTTTATTTATTTATTCAGAATTTTGACTCTAACAAGACACTCAACACACAAAATGACTTATAATGAGACTCTTGATACTAAGGACATGATAACATACACTAACATGACTCAAGATTTCTTATAGACATATACGAAACTTAACACAATAAATACCATAAAGAATACTTAACTAATATCTAATGAATAGACCTCAAAACACTAAATAAATAAAACAATGACTTGAATTTTTTAATGAATAGACTAAAAGACACAAAATACCTAACTATTTGAGATTTAGAAAAGACTGACACATGATCTAAACCAAAATTATAAAAATAAACATTAAGACAAAAAGACTATCCAACTAATACTTTTATCTAGACTCAATAAAGCTTTACTTAATACAATGTAACCTAATATGACCTATTAACATAAGAAAATGTTATACTTATCATGAGACGTCGACACTGGTGGAATAAATGTAGAAAGCATGGAAGATGTTGCAGGCACACAAATCTAGGTACATGGAAGTAATGAAACTACAATTCGACAAGCTTAGTATACTTTTCCATGATTAATGGAAAAGCGAAGCTCCTAATAATAATAGAGGATCAGTAGAATTGAATGGATGCCCACGAATCCATGATGGGACTGAGATAAAGACGTGGGATTTTTGAAACAATAAGCTCACTTTGCCAAAATGTGTTGAAACTCTGTCATTTTAACTCGGCATTTCAATTTTACATCACTCGGGATCACACATTAAAAACTTATATCAATATGGCATTGATCCAAAGTCGATACGTCTTCCACAGCTACCTTGCCTTACCCACTACAATGGCTACGAGCTTCCTAATCACCAATTTTATCATTGTCTAGATCTAATGTTCTATCTATTTGCATGAGAATGGTTTAGAGAGAATGAGAGTAAACGTCATGATTAAATCGTTCATGAGACTAGAAAAACACATGCATCTGTAAGAAATCGATGAGTTATGCATAATCAATGTGAATGCAATCGATCCAATGCAAGTTGGATCATTGGAGCATCGACACTTTAGAACCCAATACCTTCTACCTTGCCATGACGTTGACCAATATTGATCCACTTTGCAGATATCTCAAAGATCCATAGTTGTGAGAGACATATAAAAATAATGTCTCATATGTAAGAGAGAAGGTGGCTCCAACTTATATCATATACGTCACTTTTTCTCCAAAAACGTAGACAGAGAGATAATTAATATCAATTCAGATCTAAATGTGAAATAAGATGCAAATAGGTTGCATATCTACCATATACTTCTCTAATCAATTCATGGAGGATCAAACGAATATTAAATAGCAGATAGCATTATAGTAGACCGCCAACGAGATATGATAGAACACACTATATAGAAGATGACAAGCATCTCTATCCGAGAAGATTTTGAAACTATCATATGCTAATAGATCAAACAAGTAACATCACCATCAAGTCATATCCATTAGCCTTGCATTATAAGATATCCACCTGCTCTGATACCACTGTTAAACACTGCACAATTATATAAAAACACCGAATATAATTATATTGAATTTAGAAATCATTCGGATATATTTACATAGATGGAGAATACATTTTATAGTGTTTGATCTCCTATAAAGGTGGAGTCAAACTTCATCTTCAATCCCTCATATCTCTCTCCATGAATCTCTCAGACTTATCCCTTAATATCTCACACATCCCTTTATTATCTCACACACCAAAATAGCTACGGATTTGTTCTCACAACTCACCAATAATTAAACAATTACAACTATATTATTAATATGAGTTCTATAAACTCATTATTAATAATATTACAATTTATTAATAATGTTACAAAATATATTTGTAATAGACTCCAATGACTTCTTTTCATGTTGGAAGATCTACTAACTCCCATGTTCCATTATTTTCTATTGCATGCATTTCTTCATCAATTTTTTAACACCATTTATTGTCCTTAATTGCTTCCTCAAAATAAATAGGATCAACTGCTGAAAATAAAGAAAAATTAATCATTTCATCTTCATTTTCTTCATACCTTGACTGCTCATAAATCTCTTGTACACTCCTCATTCAACCTTGGTGTTTATTTGAGTCAGATGATGATGAATATGCTTCGTTTGTTGGTCCTTGCATGTTTTTGGCTGCTTCCATTTGAAGATTCACCCCTTTCTAAAATGGGTGTCCAACTTGGTACATTGTTTACTCTGCCATCTATTGTTTCAGCATCAATGATAGGTGCATTTACCTTTTTGTGGCTTCTCCACTTTTTTTACATCTCCCCAAGATGTTTCCTTAATGAATTGAACATCCCGGCTAATTATGATTTCTTTTGTGATTAGATTGTATAATCTATAAGCTTTAGATTGCTCACTATATCCAATAAAAATGCACTTCTCTCCTCTATTATCCCATTTTTATCTTCTTTTCTTTGACACATGTGCATATGCTACACACCCAAAAAATCTCAAGTGCTCAACACTTGGATTTCTTCCACTCCATGCTTCTTGAGGTATCATGTTCCTCACACTTTTTATAGGACATCTATTTAACAAATATATTTTTGTTCCAACTATACTTCAAAGATTCATCAAGTAATCCTCTTTTTTTTAATCATGCTCCTTGTCATTTCTTGAATGGTTATATTCTTTCTCCCATATACACCATTTTTTTGTAGTGTATAACTTGTTGTAAATTGTTTCTTAATCTAGTGTTCCTTACATGAAGTTTAAAACTCATTTGATATATACTCTCCCCTATCTTGTTCTCAATGTCTTTATATAATGATCATTATGTTTTTCAACTATGGCCTTAAATTGCTTGAATACCTCAAATTTCTTTGATTTATGTTTTAATAAATAAACCCATGCCCTTCTATTGAATTCATCTATGAAATTTATTAAATACACACTCTTAGACATGAGGGAGTCTTCATGGGACCACAAAATTTGAATGTATTAGCTCAAGAGGTGAGCTTTCTCTCCAAGATTTTCCTAAGGGAAAAGCATTTCTATGTTGTTTCCCCAATATGTAGCCCTCACATACTTTATCTGGTTGTTCAATAGGAGGCAACCCTCTAACCATTTTTATTTTATAAAGAATATGCAATCCACCAAAACTCAAATGCCCATACCTGAGGTGTCAAAGAGTAGATTGATTAATAGCTATTGTTTTGAACATTGATGCTCTTTCACTTTACATCCTCAAAGGAAACATTCTATTTTGTGTCATCTTCATTGTTGCAATCAGCTTATTGCTTCCACTTCTATCATATATAATGCATTCTCCATTTTCAAACTTCACCTTATATCCTTTTTGGACAAGTTGTCCAATGCTTAGAAGATTATACTTCAATCCTAGGACATAAAAGACATCATTAATCTGCCTCTTGTCTCCTTACTTGGTGATAATGGATATGTTACCTTTTCCCATCACTGGAGCTTTGTCATTTGTTCCCATATTCACTTCAGATCTGATTGTTTCATCTATGTGATTGAACATTTCCTTATTTCCACACATATGGTTGTTGCATGCACTATCCAAATACCATATTTGTTTGTTTCCTTGCTTAGCTACATTGCAAGTTAGAAATAAAGTTCCACTCTTTTCATTCTTTTCAAGTTCAACCTCTTTTGTATTAGAGAAGCTTGCATTATGATTTCTCAAATCATATTCTTTCTTTCTGCATTCACTAGCATAGTGTCCATACTTTTTGCAATAATAACATTGTACATTTGATTTATCATACCTTTATGTAGAACCACCTCTGAAGTGTTGTTGCTCCTTCCTCTTCCTCTTACATTTGATGATTGTGTATTACACCTTCTTGTTGGTTGTTAAATATTTATTTTCCTCTATTATAGGATGTTCTCCCCTCGCCTCTCACATTTGTGTTTGTTTTGAAGGCTTGTTCATTAGAGGAGATGATTTTCATACTTATCCTTTGCTCATGGGTTTGTAAAGAACCCATTAGCTCATCAACTCTCATTTTTCTCAAATCCTTGACTCCTCTATTGCAACAACAATTGGATCAAATCTGGTTGGAAGGATCCTCAATACCTTCTCTATGATCTTATGATCTTCAACAACATCTCCATTAGTCCTCATTTGATTGACTATGGTCATTTTTCTTGTGAAAAAATCATTTATTGATTTTGATTCTTTCATGAGAAGGGTCTCAAAATCTCTCCTCAACATCTACAATCTAACTATCTTCACCTTGTCACTTCCTTGATAAGAATTTTGTAAGGTGTCCCATACTTGTTTAGAGTTTATAGTTGTTATTCTTGGGAAAACTGAATCAGCCACTGCATTTTGAATGTAGCTTAAAGCCTTTGCATCCTTTTTTCTATTTTCCTCAAAGTATTCTTCTCGAGCTTGTGTGAGTGCATTGAAAGCAACTTGATCTACTACTTCTACATATCCTCCTTCCACTATTTCTCATAGCTCTTGAGAAGAGAACAATGTCTTCATTTTGATACACTAGATATCATAGTTCTTCCCATAAAATGTTGGGGGTTGTTACCACGAGTTACTGTTTAGAAGACATTAAAGCTCAATAGCTCAACCAACCTTTTCTCCGATATAAAACTATTGGAAAATGTTAGTGCCAACATAACCAACACAGGGATAAACACAACTAGAACACAAAAACATATATTATATTTGATTCAAAACTTCCTAAAAATTCGAGCTACACTCTGTATATTTCTTTGTCTCTCTTCTTGTGTCCTTGTCTTCTCTTCTTCCTTATTATTCAATTCCTTCTACTTCGTGATGTTTTACGTATTTATTCCCTTTTCTATGTTAAAACCTTGAGCTATGGCTTTGTATATTCTCCTCTTCTTGCTTAAAATAAATGATGACATATATATAGCACCAAGTGTCTACCATACTTCGCTGACCTTCAACATGGGACCGAAAGATATATTAAATTGTGCACAATTTGGGGCTTGAAATCCGTCAAATTCTATCTCCCAAAATTTATATGGAATGCCGCCACATGTTGGTCTTCTATTGATTGCAAGTTTGAGCTTGAGGAAACCTTCGTTCTCCAACCAATAATAAGGCTCCACACATGTCACAACTATCAGTCTTCACATATAGATCTTGTCATAACGTAAAGCTTAGATCAATAGGAACATTCCATGCTCCTTTGTTATATTCCCTTCTCTTATGTTATAGATCGGTGAGGCCACTTGTATAACACCACGTGTCACCCATATAACACGGCACACAATCCGGACCCGATGCCAATATAAACTCGGCTTATTTCGTAGCGTGAGGTATGCCTCGAGCTCATCACAATAGAGAGTGGTGGAATTGTGCCACGTGTCATGCCTCGATGATCGAGATGACGCTGAATTTCCTTGACTAAGAGCCCTGACTCACTGAATATATAAGTTGTAACTTAATCTGCAAACTCCACATCTACCCAAAAGATCTACAAGAGGAGGTGCTTAGAAATATGACACATGTATGATCCTCGCCTATCGATCCTCACCAAGTGGCTACCTCTAAAACCATTATGTGTCCTCTAAACTTTCAACATTTCCCGATCACATTACACGATCTAAAAGAATTATAGTTTGTGTCTCATTTTGCATCCTTGACGTCCTCCGAGCCCAAAAACATTTAGGAGATCCAGAATCTCGCCACGTGCCCCTTCTAATGGTCATGGCTATGGAAGGAATTTTAAATTTGACGGTAAAAATCAAAGTAATACTATCGAGGGTAGATAGAATGAGAGGGAAGAAACAAAATTGAAATCCCTTGCAGCACGGTGCTTAAGATTACAAAACAATTAATTTCAACAACCAACTCATGCCCGTTGTGTTTTCCTTCACAATCATTATTTAATGATCCTTTATATAGTTTTCATGGGTTTAATCCTCTATTTTATGAAGGTAGATACTTCTCAAAGACTATAAATGAGTTTGAGTTGTTCTTTTGCTCTTCTTGACTCCGTTTAAATAGCTTTAATTTTCCATTTAAACCTTTTTTCTTTCCTTTCCCTTGTTTGCGTGTGTTCATTTTCAATAATTTTGAACAACATTTTGATGTCCCCCTTTTATCTAACTCGTCTCTTGTATCCTCAAAGAGTTTGATAAAATTTCTATAAATAACGATGAGCTTCATAGTCGGAGGATCTAGTCTTAATTAGTTTAGAAGGCAACATAGTTCCACTCATCTCGCTATAGTGTTCGAAAAGGATAAACTCAAAGAAAAAAATTTACGGTATTGGGCCTTGGAGTTTTAGGAAAAGCAATAGAATGATTTTCTATTGCAAGATATGTTACTATTGTGGTAGTTGGTAGTAATAAATATTTAATCCCTTTAGAGCATGATCCATCATTTAGAGGGAAGTATAAGATCAATTTCGAAGAAAACTTATATTGTGCAATAGATTATATAATATTGATAGGTTTCTCATATGTCTTGATATTTCTCGAGAAGTATAACCTTATTGCTCGGATGTAGTCGAGGAGTACATGTCATGTATGAGTTGGAGTTTGCATTTGAATCAATATTAAATAGTTAAAATGGTTATTATGACCGAGAATAATGAAAAAACTACAAGACAACATTTGTTGAGAAGATTCTTCACCATATTGGAATCTAGACATTTTTTTATTGTAGCCTTTTGTTTGCACACTCATTAGTTATGTGCAAAGTGGCACTTCATCAAGACATGTCTAAATGCTCACTTGAAGCGTGTGTAGCCATCAAGTCCCTCCGTTTTTATGCTTACCAAGGTGTTAGCATGTTTTTTCATCATATTTATAGTCAAGAAATCCATTCAAACATAAGAAATTGTCATGATAATTCAACACATATATTAAGGAAGATACTTAATCAATGTAAATAAGAACTAAGATCAGTTGTATCGTCGAGACACCATCTTCAGACATATCAACTATCATCATCCAACCACAAGTATCCATTATAAACCAGAATCATTACATCACAAAAGCTAAATATATATATAAAAATCATTACAATGGTGCGCAGGACCATGCGCACAAACACCAAACCCTAAATCTATGTCAAAACAACATAACTCTGTTCTTCCACACATGATCACTCTTAACAATGGCATAGATCATATATATAAGGATGGGGACTTTCCCTTCATAGCTCATGCACTTTCCTAATAATAGGCATGCATTCCAAAGTAGACTCGCATGCTTTCTTTCCTAAAATAGTCATGTGTACAAAGCTTGCATGATTTTACAAAGGTAGATAATAATAGATTATCCTAAATATACACCATGCTTTAATCATGTTATTATTGATCTCTATGTGTGTTCTTTATCTTGATCTACATGTGTTTTTTCCAAATATAGCCTTTGTTTGGCCGACAAGTCATCGTGTTTTTATCCTTTGCGTGGGCATCACTCAAACCTTGTTTTTCCTATTTTAGCCCTAGATCGAAAAATAACTAAGTCCTTGTTCTATTTTCTTATGTGCACAAACCTTACATGCTAACCTACTAATCCACTACGCATCCCCCTTGCATGTTACTATGTCCTCTACACTATCACATCCTTGCGCGTTGATTCTACACTATATCAACACTTAGTATTTTCCGGACTAACGTTACCCTACACGAGGGATATTCTCCATCCTCAACAATATTGTATCAAAGACTGCCTCTAAAGAATGTATGAATCAAGAATGTCTTTAATGAATGAACGAATTAAAGAATATGGCTTGTGCCAAAATATTTGAAGGAATTAATACCTCATGTCTTATTTGGTGGAAGGAGTCGTAGAAATTATTTATCCAAAATCTTCTCTAACTCCCTCCCTCCTTCCAGTTCCTTGGTTTATTTGACCAGTGTGGCATCAAAAATGTCTGGTACCTCTGTTGGAGTTAGCTCATCAATCTTCCACTTTAATTATGTGATTAATTTCTCTAATTTCTTAACCGCATCATCTAATGCATCTATTCTATGTGTGACTAAGGGAAAGAGTTCCTTTAGTCTATCTTTTAGTGTGGCCTTTAGAGTTGTTATCAAATCTCTCTTCTGCTCTACTTCAACCAACATCCTCTCCTACTTGGCCTTGTTATTCCTCATTTTGGCCTGGATTTCTTTCAATTTTTCCTCATCATTGGTAGCAAGCGCACTCACAACTTGGTCAAAATATTGGCGATTGTCAAAAAAAAAATTCCCTTCACGTAGCCTCCTTAGCCTCTGTAGCTAGTTCCTCATGCTTTGCGCAGAAGATGTGTTTCTATTTGTTCCCTATAATTTTTATTCATCACAACTATCTCCGTAATCGTCGACCATGTACCCTTTCTTCACTCATGTGAGAGCATCCATGCCAAGTCCTCCAAATAATGTAGCATCATTCCATATTCCTCCTTGGAATTTTTAGCAAGGCTTGGGTACGCAGAAGTGAAAATGTCCACGATGCACTCTGCTTTCTTGTACACCACGCACATTTTTCCCTTCTCCTCTCTTAGCTCCGTCTTGAGCTGTTCAATCTTCTTATCTTTCTCTTAGGCTTCCTTATGCATTATTTTGATGGTGGCATCCTTGTCATAAATCCTTACCCCAACTTAAATTGTCGGTTGGTTTAGAGCATTGCACGTTTTCTCATTTGTGAGGATCTCGAGAGTCAACCATTGTGAACACCTCTCCGGGAAAAGACTTAAGCCGAGTTTATGATAATGATTTTATGTTCACTTTGAACACGGATATTCCATGTGGTACTTTGGAATGCACAAGAGTGTAACACCTCTAACATGGTTGATATCTATGAGGGCTTCTATATTGGAAGTTGCAAACGTTGATATGTGATTCTTGTCTAAAGACGATGTACTCTTGTGAATTAAGAATCATGTTTTTATAGATAATATGTTATCTACTAGAATAGATACCATTCTACCATGTTTATGCTGAATTAAAAATGAAGTATTTCATTCCTTCTTATATTGAATAATTCACTGCATGTGGAAATAAGAAATTGATTCAGTTAAACTAATTCATAGTTTTGTTGCACTCAAATTTGTACTTTGGTCTTCATAATCTCGTTTGTAGGATAGAAATACCTTGGATCAATTTCAAGTGATCCAAGGCATGCTTTCAATTTTATGACAATGTGGTCATCTTGACCAAGCTTGGAAAGATTGTGGGATCTCTCGAATTACGGTCGTCTTCGAGTCGCAGTGATTTTTGTTGTTCCTGCTTCGTAAGTGATCTTGGATGGTATCCTGATCCTTCCTTGGTAAGATGTATGATACAATTTATAGCTATTGCTAAAGGGACCTAATTAATCTATGTTCCTAAGTTGAAATACTATCCTAAATTACTAAGTTCTTTTATTAATGTGAATGTTAATAAAAAGGAGAAAATGAACCTAAGACTAAAACCTTAGACTTTAACCTAAGGACCTAAGTTCTTAAACTAATGTGGAACCTAACCTAAAGTTTGGGCTAACCTAAGGGGTGAAGTGGACGACATGCAAAAGGGAAGGTCGGTGGCACCAACCTCTAGGAATTTATGAGGGATTAAATGTATGTTTAACTCTCTGATGTTGCCAAATTTGGTGAATGCATGAAAAATAATGTGAGGTCTAATTGGCACCTCTTCCAAAGTGTTAGTTGCATGCATTTTTAAACTTAGTAAGTGGCCAAATGCAAGTTGGTGATGGTGGGAGAAAAGGAAGGACTATCAGTCCTGTTTGACATTTAATGTTTTTGATAATGGTGAAAAACCCACCTAGGAAGGAGGGAGGTTGGAAAAAAGAATGGTTTCGGTTTTTGTTTTATCATTTGGTCTTTTGTGAGCTTTAGCTTTGCATGTGGTTTTCTCTTCAAACCCTTAGTTCAAATCCTTGCATGTTTGTTTTGTCTTTCATGGTAGTGATAGTGATGAAAGTATCACTGTGAAGCTATAAGAGGGAGGAGAAGAAGGTTCTAAGGAGTTTTGTTGGCAATTTCATGGAAAGGAATAAGTTATTGAAGCTCTGCTCAAAGATTTACAATGAGAAAGTGAAGGTAGGAGCTCTATCAGGCATGATAGGCCCTATCCATTAAGTCTTTTACTTTTATTTAAATGCTTCATAAAAACAACTCTTCTCTTTGTGTAAACCTTTGGTTTTGATTTAGTGTTTTTTATTCTTTTCTTCAATGGTGTTTTTCGTTTGTTTCATTTAGATGGTTAAGTATTTTTGTGTGATGGGTGGAAAATGAAATCTGGAAGTATCGTTTTAATACCTCTGTGTTATCTTGCTTATACTCAAGCCTTCTTGACATTGAATTGGATCTGGGTTGTTCTCTGATTAATAATTATCTAAATTACAGATTTTTATGCATTATAAGTATCTTGGTTTGATGGAATCAGATGAGTCTTTCTTCGAATGTTCACTGTATTGTTTTCATTTGGAAGACTAACTTGCAGGAAACTTTGTTAGGTATTAAGACCTATGTCTGTGACTTGATAATTTTGTGCTTGCATTTGATCTACTTGATGTTAATGGTTTTGGAGATCCATTATTTTTTCGTATTGGTTTTGTGAGTGTGACTCTATGAGTAATCAGTTTGATGAGCTCTGTGATGTAATTATTTTGGGTTTACCCCTATTGGAGGATTGTTTGGTATCTCTGCACTTTGTGTTGAGTCAGGATCCTTGTTGATATTAATAGAACCCATGATTTTATCGACATACCTTTATGTCTATAATACCCTGAATACTCTTTTGTTACCATTCGAGTTGGAGTGTAAGTAAACTCACTTAGAGCTTGAACGACTTCATCTTGAGATTCGGTTCTATTGTGTTTATTTCATAGTTTATAACCCATTTTGGGTTTGAGTTTTTCTTAGCGAGATCTATTTTTTATCTTAGACGGTTTATTGGGAATGATAATTGTTATTGAACTTCCTATACTCTTTTTTTTTATGACTCGTATAAACTTCTTGGCAACCTATTCTGAACTTTGATCACATTACTTTTTGTGATGGGTTCTCGAGTCTTTTAGATTTCAAACTCATTCCAGGATACCTTGTGAAATGAGGAAGCATTAGTTATTTGTTTTTAGTTTGGTTTCAACTAAAACGAAAGGTCTATGTATGGAATTTGTGATCTAGAAAACCACCAACTTCTTCCTGTGAGGGAATAATTGATCATCTTTGTGATTCTCTTTTAAAACTATTTCAACTTTTAAGTTTAGAGGTAGTTGGAAATAGGAGGGTGATTATCTGCATTCACTCCTTGTTTGTAGTGTATAGTGTTTTTAACGATAAGTTATCATGTCATCTTTTGACCAGGTTACTGTAGTATTTGGGTATGACATCCTTAGGATGATGGGAGCTTTGTGTTATCTGATTTTTGATGATCAATCCTTTTTTGGATCCTTCTGTAAGATGAGCTCCATTAGTTGGATAAGATTGGGATATTTTGATAAGATCAGAAAGAACAGTATATGGATTGACATTAATTAGAATGTATTATTTTGTTAATAATATACAAGGGGCTACTTAGTATATCTGAGACTATAGTATTAGTTCTGTTGAGTTGGTTTGAAAGCCTCTTGTAACATTTCTGATGTGGATTTTTTGGGATAGTCTGAATTTTTGTGTGCACTAAATCACCTTGGATCCACCTCTGAAGTGAGTTTAGGTTGTAGTAAGCTTTGCAAGGAATTATGTTGAACTTGTTTTGATCCTTAGTATGATAAACCTTCCCTACCTGGAATGTAGAGTCTTATCTTTTATCAACTAAAGTTTGAATATGTGTTGAGCCTGAGTATAGGTATGATTGTTGGATGGAATGTATTTAGATTATGGTTGACCTTTTTAGTTCTATTAAAGTGCTAACTTGAATATCAAAATAGTGTACTTATTTTTGAAAGGTAGTTTGCACAGCTTGTACTTCTCCTTCTTGAAAATTTAGAATAGTTTGAGTTTAAGAACTTAAATTGGAACTTGAGTAGAAGGTAAGATTTAGATTTGGAAATATGGAATTATTCCTTCTTTTCTACTGTTGTTTTGATTTCTAGCATGTCTGTAATAAGTTATGAGAATGTGGAGTTAGGATTAACTAAGTTAATTTAACTAGTCCTTGACTATACATTACTTATCAAAACTTCAATTTTTCTCTCCCTCTTGGGTTGTATAATTTTATGGAAAAGTATTTTTTTATCTAGTTTGTGTTTTTAGAACCGTTTCATAAACAACAGGGTTTTTTTATGAAACAGTTAGATAAAAAGCACAACATTTTAATGCTATAGTGTTTATCATTATCGGTTCAAATGAATCGACCCGTGTTAACAATTGTGCAAATGGATTTCTTAAAAGATCAAAGGAGAAAAACATATAGAAAGTTACATTTGTTTTATAGAAATATGTAATAAAATTAGTTTTATATTGTTGTCATGACACTTTGTAATATCTCGTAATCAGTGAATAGATCACTCTTTTTATGAATAAATAGTTTGTTGGTTCTTCAATATTATTGTATTGGAACACCTTCTTTGGCATAGATTGAGGGGTATTATTAAGTAATATCATAAATGAAGGAGGGAAGTATATATATTTTAGATTATGGAATTTGGAAACTTAATAGTTCTTATATTTGTAAAACTATGAGTTTGTGAATCTGAAATCTTAGTTGGTTATTATCACATAAAAGAGATGCAACTAATAAGTTGACACTCTTAAATAGATCCTTAGAACAATGGAAAGAAATCATGATTGAATTATATAGATATACATATGTATGAACTCTTGATGTATTTGATATATATGTAATCTGTTTTCATATTTGGACATTAGTCCTTGATATAGGGAAAAATGATATTTTCCTTGAAATAAATCATAGAGACTTAACTAAGATCTTGTTAAAGTGTTATAAATATAATAAGTGAATGGTTGAGTGTGTTCTTCCTTAGGTAGATTTCCTTAATAAAATTATGGAATGCTTAAAAAAATTTAAAAGGGGATTTAGACTTCATCTTCATGAAGTCTAAAATAAAGGTTTATAATGAACTTGTTTAAGCTAAGGCTGAAATAAGAAAGGACCTAATGAACACACCTTCATAACTTTAAGATTAATCATGTCATTATATGATACAAGTTGTCTCATTTATAGACAAACTTAAACATGTAATTAAAAGGTTAGGAAGCAGATTTTACCTACATACCTACCTCACATGTGATTTTAACTTGTAACCTTATAGGTTAAATGATGTTAGTTGAATCTTTAAGCATTGTTGTAATTAATATTTAAGACAATGATTAGATGGGTTAATAATCTTTAATCTAAGGTATGTTAGTCCAGTTGAGGAAACTCAGTTAGATGTTGGTACACATCAACTGCAACATAGTACCTTCGTAATGATAGGAGTCACTATAAGGATACTATGATGCAGTTGATATGTCTCAACACCCCGCGTAGTTTGTTTAACTTGATTGACATAAGTGTAATATTGGATCATGGTTCTACCCTATACAGGATAAGAACATGATCTAGTGTCAAGGTCAACTCATGTTGACTTAGGATAACTAGACACACCTAATCGATGTAAGTCAATTGAGTATGTCTATGTACCCTTAGTCACCATGAGTAGTATTCTACACTAGGGCATGTTGTTAACCTTGTTTAGTAAGAAACCTATAATCAGATTGACCGACAGAAGTCAGGAAAGACCACTCTAGATAACAGAACAAGTGTGGTGAGGGACTTATTCCATTTGATGAGTATGTCATCTAGGAATGTAAACATGATAAACATGTTTAAAATATTTGGCCAAAGTATCGCAAGCTGTTGGTTGTGTTTTCCTATATCACCTAGTCTAAGATGTGGGATTTCAGATGAATATTGGTAACATATATTCAGATAGGCCTCTTAGATAGAACACTTGGGTGCCCCTAAAAGGTAAAAGAAACCAAGTATATGTAGTATACACATTAATGAGTTAACATGAGAGATCATTTTAATACCAAGTCATGAAATGAGAGATCGGTGTTTCATCGAGTCATTTAGAGCTGCATATGGTTTTTTTATGAGATGGATTGGCATTGGAATGTGTGTTCTAAATTTTATTAATTTAGAATAGAGAACATTTATGTTTGAAAAAAAAATCTTGTTTCTAAAGTCTTAAAATGGGAATGTTACAAAGAGAGCATCTTCCCGGTGTGTGGGAGGGTTTCATTCTTATCAAAGAATGACCAACATAAGAGATCTTTTGTTGCCACCGAGCTCTAGTATCTTTCTCATAGGACTTTTGTAGGGTCATCACTATACTCGCAACAGGGGGCCATGGGGGATGTTCCTTCAAATTTTTTTCCTTTCCTCTTTACCTTTTCAAGACATCCTATGTAATTGAGTGAAGTGTGCCACTTACTTCCACCATGTCATTATCCTCTCCTGTAAATGCTTCCTTAAATATCTCTTCCTCCTCATCGCGCTCTTCTTCAACCTTCCTATCTCCACCTATGTTCTTTGTGAAGGACTCACCATGGCCTTCTTCCTCATCATTCTTACTTGGCCCTTCTTCCTCGTACGCATCACGTTCCTCTTTATTTTTTTCCTTCACATTATGGATGATTGAGGGACTTCGCAGTATCTATTCTCCACCGACTTCTCTGTGACCTTTGTCTCCTCGCTCGAAACCACTCGGGGTTTCTTCTTCACTAGTTTCTTTTTCTTGGGACTTGGATTTTTGGGTGACTTCTTACTCACTCTTAAAGTACTCACACCTCGTCCTACCTCCTTATGTGGCTCCTCTTCTTTAATACCCTCTTTTTTTTTCTTCTTATACCTAATGAGGAGGGGTCTTCTTGTGCATCCTCTTTATTCCCACTATTTGTTTTCCCTTAGGTGGCCCAGGGAGCTTAATATCTTCTGCATTAACATTTTTTCCACTAGCTAACTTAGGATTCAAGTAAATGTATACTTTTACTACTTCTTCATTGCCTATTACCAAATTTCGGAGTTAATGTTGATATCATCGGATTTCATCATCTCTACATATGTTGTCTTCCTAAGGTACACATATTTCTTGCACAACATGTCGTGATCAACATCCACTTTTTCCACATCAAACTTTAACTTTCACACGTCGGAAAACCTATTCACATATGCTTGGAAGTACCTTTCTGTAAAATCAAAAGGGATCTTACACCAAGGGATCTTATCTCCATACTTCATGTAGAATCTTCCCAAGGAGAAATGTTGATATATTGTGAATTATTCTTTCCTTCCAATACTAAGGGCAACTCCATTTGAATGTGCCACTCATGTTCAAATTCCTCATGCATTGGTCTATACCATCTATCCACTTAGATTTTGTAGGCATTATTAATCCTATTGCAGGTATACTCGATGAACATTTTTGTAGGGGACTTGCTCTCTGGAGGATACTTCCACATATTATCATTCGTCCTATCTAGAACTGCAATCTATGAAAACACAATCAATATGAGGATGATGCCCCAAGAAATCTTCACTCCTCCAAATACTTCTTCTATAATTCCTTCAACAATAAAGGAGGCAATGTTTTACGCTGCTTTACTATCCATCTTTTGCACAATATGGATCCACTTCTTATTTGTTGTGTCCATCTTTCTCGACCCGCCTACTTGTAAATAATCAGGTGCATGGAAAATATTAAACTGGGTCAAATATTTTAAAAATATCCATCACGTGCCCCCTCTTTGATACTTCAAGGATATGACGGTAGCCTCCACTCCAACATCATCTTCTAAGTCATTCTCTATTTCAAGTCCTCGAACTCCACAAACTTGTGATTTTTCCAATAAAATACAAAGTGAGGTGCATCCTTCGACCTTGGAAGTAGAAAAATTCCTCATGGACTCGTGACATCATTCATTAGTAAAAGCACTCAGGCTTGCTAAAGAAAGGAAGCTCATAGAGCTGGAGAATTACTGCACTCTCCAAGTCTCTCTACACCTTGTCGTCATAGATTGACTTTCCATCCACGGTCCTCTCGTCCATCTTTCATATCACTTCATTCTCTATTTCATGCTCGTTTGCATCCGAACGATATTTTTAGTAACTAACTTTTCACTTTCTCAAGTGTAGTTCCCATGCCTACCCTACAATCACCTCTTCACGATCGCATCTCGTAGAACCATTCTTCAAGCGCATATTTTACTATGGGCTTCCCATTGCCTTTTCCTTTCCCCTTAGGTGACATAGTGAATTCCTTTCTTGGTGTCATTTCTTCAATCAGCAATTATTTTCTTCACAAATTATTAATTTCATGCCCTAAGTGCTCAATATCCTCCTATTCAACAAATTACACCAAATATTCACTTCGTCTCGCCTTCCTTACTATTAAACCTTTGTGTCCCTTAACCAACTTGGTTTTACGGTTTCAAATCTATATACCTATATTTTTGCAAACCCTAACACCAAAGAATGTAAAACCTAACCCGTTGAATATGAACTTTCATGTCTTTCCCACGCTTTAAACTTCCACCGAGGGAGCTTAACAATTAGGTCGTGTGCTTTCTCAATCTGGGTTGCTTTGATTCTTCAATTTTTCTCACCAATTCGATAAGTTCGCATAAATTCACACTCTTTAAATGCTGAAGTTCTTTGCAAGGTAAGGTAAAATTAACTCTCTTTGGTACCCCTTTTATAGATTTCCAAATTTTAATCACATTAATTGCTCCTCACCTACCAAAGGTGTCTTGAAGATTTAAATACACTTTTTACTTTTCCGCACTTTGCTTTCTTCCACATGTGGCATTCATAACCTTTTGGCGCACCACTACTTCATGGTCACAAACATCCTCACACGCACTTCCCTATGCCACAACACATCTTCCTCTGCGTCATATACCAAGTATCTCATCCTACAACTACCAACCTCATTTTACACTATGCGGCTTCTTCCTCAAGTGGTCTTCAATCCGAGCAATTATTTTTAAGCACCATCATCCTTAGCACATGCAACACATTTTTCTTTTACTTGTGTGCACCTTTACCCAACATCCTTTCCTTTATACCATTGCACGCACATCTACACCAACTTCACCATAAGTCTCAATATCATATGACCTCTTTTTCACACACTTGCATATGGTTCACTCCATACTAAAAGTAGGTGCATCATTTGCGTAAAAACCTGAATAGATAGTAATCACTCTTGTGCACAAACATCCTTATTTCAACAAAAATTAAATCAAAAACAAAACTTGAAAGGAAATATAAGCTAAGTGGCAATATTTCCTTATTACAAACACACAAAAGCTTATTTATAGAAGGGCTTTAACCTTCTTCCATTGAAGTAACCAGCAACATGGTGTCATCCAAGGTGCTACAACTGACATGCACCTAATTCAAGTTTATTGGTTACTACGAGAGGGTCCCAACCAATACACCTTCAACTTCCTTGTGTGGCATGCAAAATTGGAGTCATATAAAAGAACCATCTTACTAACAAAAAACATCCGCTTTTAATGTGCCTTTCATGCCAAGCCTTCTAAAGCATGCCTTTTTCGTCTTCTAGATCTAACGTGCAATGGCACGTCACTCATGTAATTACATCAATTTGTCAATGCAATCTTCCACCACATTTTCATCTAAAAAACCTACATGTGCATAGCATGTCGGGATGGTAATAAAAATTCCACACGTCACTAAACACCAACTGAAATGGTGTGGCCTTGTTCAACCTTTTATATGTGGTCCTATAAGTCAAAATAATCCTAGTCCTTCCTTCCAACATCACAAATATTTGTCAAATTTTGTCCCAAAATCTTATTGAAGGCTTCAAATCATACCATTAGCTTGACAATGATAAGGGATAGTTTTATGGTGTGCCAAAGATAAACTTTGCCAAGCCGATAATGTATGAAATTAATGAAAATCTTGCTAAACCTTTCTCCACTAAAGAATTTCATAAAGTGGTTTTTGCTATGAAATTGGAAAAATCTCCAGTCCCGATGGCTTTCTAGTAGCCTTCTATCAAGATTTCTAGAATATTATTAATGCAGACCTTCTAGAGGCGATAAATGAGTTTCAAGGTAATGACTCCCTTCTAAAATAATGGAATAATAATTTTTTAGCTTTGGCACCCAAATCCTTAGGGTCCAAGTCTGTTTCTAATTACCAACCTATTAGCCTTTGTAATACTTCCTACAAAATCATTACTAAGATGTTGGCTACTAGGTTGAAACCTTTATATATAACCTGATTATTTAGTAGCGGAATGGGTTTATTAGAGGTTATCTCATCTGAGGAGGATTGACCTCTATTTATGAAGTTATTCACATGAATATAAACTCTAAATCAAGTAATTAAGTTAGATATGCAAAAAGATTTTGATAGAGTTAGTTGGTCCTTAGCAAAGTTCTTAACAAATTTGGATTTTGTGAGAAATGGTGCAAATGGATTCATAGTTGCATCTCATCTCCCCACTTCTTTGTTTTGGTGAATGGTATTCGCGAGTTACTTCACTAACAATAGGGGTATTAGATAAGGTGACCCTCTCTCACCTTTTCTCTTCATTCTTATGGCTAATACATTATGTAGGACCCTAGGGGCTACTAAAAATATTGCAGCCATATCGGGTTTAAAAATTACTTCCAAGGTTTTGGCGGTAACACATAGTCAATTTGCAGATGATACTCTCCTCTTGGGTGTTTCCTCGGTTTCTAAAGATAGAACTATTAAGAATATTCTCAACTATTACTAATTAGCTTTGCAATAACTTATTAACTTTGAAAAAAATAGCATTACCTTCATTAACCCTCCCCCTAGTAGGCAAAGAAAGATTACGGCTATTTTTGGGTGCAACATCACTGATCTCTCGTCCTCCTACTTGGGACTCCCTCTTTTTAAAGGCATACAACTAAAGAACCTATGGTACCCAGTGATTGAAATATTCTAGAAGAAGTTGGAGGGTTTTAAGGGCTTTATTATCAACTAAGTTGGTAAGTTGTAGCTTGTTAAAACAACCCTTCAAATTCTTCCACTCTATCTCATGTCACTCCTGAAGATGCCTTCAGCGGTTGATTCATGTATAGAACAAATTCAAAAACATTTCCTCTAGTATGGTTTTGAAGAGCATAAAATAATACATATGGTGTCTTGGAATGTAGCCTGTAAACCTCTTGATTTGGGGGTCTTGGTCTAAGAAGAGTGTCGAGAGATGAATGAGGCCATGTTGGCTAAGCTAGGTTGGGTGTTTGCTACAAAGGAACACACCCCTTGGGTATAAATGCTACCTTCTAAATATCTCCCTTCTTTAGAAGACTTTTTATCTTCAAATATCTTGCGAAGCTCTACCATATGGAATTATATCGCTAGAATTAGCATCTCACCGAAGGTGGTACTAAATGGTGCTTGGTAATGGGTTGATCATTGATTTTTGGAATGATTATTAGATTGGTGACAAGCCTTTAGAAGAAGATTTTTTGGAATCTGATCCTCCCCGCCTTTTGGCTTTATGTGGCAGTGGCTAGATTGACAAAGATGGAGGTAAGCCTTATTGGCACATCCCCTCATGGGATGGTTATAGCTTCATCCAACATGTAGAATTGATGAAATCAGCTTATTGATTTCCTCTCAATATATCCAATTCTCTCCATCTCAGGATATGCATGTATGGTCGGGCTCCCCCTCTAGTTGTTTCTCGGTCAAAGTTGTCTATGTCTCATGACCTCATCCCCCTTATGGTCTGCCTCTTTCTCAAATATGGATCCCTCAAGTTATACCAAAAATTGGTTTCTTCTCCTGGCTTTCCTTTAGGGATGTTATCCTTTCAGGGGAAAATCTCAAGCGAAGGGGATTCTCCTCCCTAGTTGTTGCATTCTCTGTCTTAATGCTTTGGAAAGATTTGCTCACCTTTTTCTCCACTACCCCTTCTCCCATTCTCTTTGGTGTCTCCTTTTGGAAAGATTTGGGATTGCATGGGTTTTCCTTCTTCTCTCTCGAACTTTAGCTTAAGAGAGGTCTCCATTTATAAACTAAATTACTACCCTTTCCCGGAACCTACTTCTTCCCCATGTTCTTTGGGGCATTTGGAAAGAAAGGAATAGGTGTATATTCAAGGAACAAACTCATGGTTTGTGGTAGGTTTTCAATATGGCGGTCTTTGGATTGCAAGAAAACTTGAATTGTTGTATTTTGAGGAAGCATAAATAGACAAAGTGGTTTTAATTCTTACAGATCCTTGGCCTAGACAACTCCTCACCCACTCGGGCACTCCTTTAATTTCAACTCATGTTAACACCTCCTGTCTCCCCTCCTTTGGGTTGGCTGAAGCTTAACACTGATGGTGCAACCAAGGGTAATCCAGGTCCCTCTGGTGGAGGTGTTATTGTTATATATGAGTCTCAGTATCCCCTCGGCTACCTTATTCATTTGCTTTGAGACTTGTACTAACCAAAGAGTGAAGCCCTTGTTATTCTTAAAGGTATTTAACGGCACTCGGTATTGGCTCACGTCAACTTATCATTGAAAGTGATTCTCTTAATATGGTAAGAATCTTCAACTCAAATGAACCCTCAATGGACCATACACAACATAATTGAAGATATAAGATCCCTTTAATCATGTTTTAAGATTATTAAATTTCAGCATATCTATTGGGAAGGCAACAATGTTGGTGTTTTTTCATATGGTCAAAAGAATAGTTCCTTTTGGTTGTTGATTTTTATCTCCAACCTTTTTGTTGTGGCTTCACCTAGATACAACATAACTAAGATGGGTTCCACCTTTTTTGGTAGCGGTAGAGACAAGGATACGACATGTGTGGCATTTATTGCCATTTATAACATTGATAGATTGTGTTCGTGTGATGGACGTGATCACTTAATGATGTTACACACGCGTGGCTATATTATTAATAAGGACAACTTTCAATTCAAAATCCTAGAGACACATGTGGAATTTTGGATTGAAGGTGTTTGCTATTACTTGTTAATCAACATCTACACATCATGCCTTTAGCACTTCCAATCATTATTTCCCAATTCACTATGGGTGGCCCTATCAAAAGAATTGAACCTTCTTCCTATGAAGAGGTAAAGGCAGACCTAGATGTATGGAATATTTTTAGGTTGGTGGGGTTACGCCATTCATGGAAAGGTTGTCTGGTCACTCTGTCCAAGTGATCAACAGTGTGTTGGCATCCTGGAAAAAGGTAGAGTTAAAGTGGGAAAGACAAAAAAATTTAATTCGTCAGTCCGTAGTAGTTGTAATGGGGCTCCTATGGAGGGAGACATTTATTTCAAACACTAACTATAGGTAGAGTTGGATGATTTCTTGTGTCATGGTGAAAAACTAAGGAAGTATCAATCGGGCTTTGAAAGGGATTTCTTCACATAACCGTGAGATAGGGTTGCGAGATAAATTGATGAGATATTTCACACTGGAGGGATGGTACAAATTGATCTATGGGCCTCAACTTTTTCTTCTTTCTCATCTTCGGCATGATAGGAAGGTAAAATTTGCGGCTTTTCTATTTCAATCGCTTGAATACCCCTCAGATTAGCTAGAGAAGAGGAAGGGCCTTTCCTTCACCAAGGCCTTTTATATCTACTTTTAAAGTGGCGACTTCCCAAAAGGATCTTTCATGCTTCCCCCCTAAGCTTGGTAAGCAACGTCGTATCACCCCTACTCCTTCTTAGCCATTTCCCTCAATTCCCCATGCTTTTAATTTTTTTCCTGTCGTTATCATTGTCGACTTCATCTCTTTTCTCGAATCTGATTTAGATATCATGATCATTGGCAAGAGTGGTCGGATTGTTTCTCCCTACTTCTGCTTATGTCTCTCCCTCATCCTCCATGGTAGATTTTACCACTTATGAACCTTCAAAGAGTTCTCTGATTGTCACACGAACTACATTCCGATCCGACTTCCCCTTCTCCTACTATTTTCGCCTCTACACTAGCTTCTCCTCATGTATCCCTGGATGTTTCCATGGCTTCTATCGATTCTACACTCTTGTCCATGGAATCCCCTAAGTATGCCCCCTTCTATTCCCATGGAAATTAGTAATGAATTAAATATTACTAATGTTCTATTAGGTCTCTTTTCAACTTATCCTGACTCCCCTCCGACTAAGAAATTGGTCTCTCCTGAATCTCTATTGTGGATGAGAAACTTGTTAAAGCTTCAGAGCAGATTTGGAAGATATCCCCCCTACCCAACAGGATACTAATGAAGTAGATATCATTCTTAGTATTATGAGAAAACTCAATAGGGCCTTCTCTGTTATCAAAGATTGTAAAAACTACACTAACATGACTTGGAAGAGCATCAATGAAGACTCTTTGAACCTCATTAAGTTAATCGATGTGATGGTTGATAGAAACTCTACTGCTATTACTAAAGAAGCAACAACTGCTCTCAATAATATTCATAATATGTAATGGGCTTTGTACATTTTGGGCCTTCGATATTTTTTTATTTTTTCGCCTACGGGTTTGCTCTCTTCTTGCTTCATTTTCATATCTTTCCTTGAGGGATATTTTATAAAAGGATGAGGGTCCTTTCAAAACCCCCACTTTTACCGTATTTCCAAAAAAATTATTATACAAACATACCTATTGATGATGTTTTCCCAAAGGAACCTCGTTGTTATGGCTACAGATAATCCTTCGTAGGTTCACCTTTACCTACCTTGTCAAATAGTCTCATGCATGTGATAATGTAGCTCCAGTCCTATATGTGGGTGGGGAAATAGGTCCTACAAAATCAACAACCCACTTCTCAAATGGTTCTACGTTCATTTGGGTCATAAAGGCATTTAATTTCTTCTTCCAAGTTTTCCAAGTCATTGATAATGATCACATGATTTGACATAAGCCTTAGTATCCTTATACAATGTCTCCCACCATAAGCTAGCTAGAAGGATCTTACATATAGTCGCATCTTCTACATAATTTCCTCCTACAATACCTCCATGAGCTTCCTCCATAATGGATTCACACTTATGCTCCAAAACACATCTACGCAAGACCTCATCGCGGCACATCTTATATAAGTTACCTCCAATGACCTGGTATGGCACAATTCGGATAGCCCAAACCTTCTTCTCCAATGTTTTCATCCCTTCTGTCATAAGTCCAATGTGCAAAAATATTGTTATGTCCTCTAAATCTTTGAGTGCATGGTTCAACCTGAACAACTTTGCATTAGGCATGGTGTCTTCAATACTTTGCACTTCTTCTCTAGAATTGATCCTTGATAAGTGATTAGGTCCCAAATTGCTATTTCTTGGCTTTACAATGACTATGAAATCAAACTCCTAAAAATATGTATCCACCAATAGATTTTCCCTTACAAAATAGGTTTGTTGACCAAATACTTCAATGTCATATGATTTATATAAAAGATGCATGGGGTGGCCAACAAGTACTTATCAAAACTTATGAAGCGTGTAAATCGTGGAAAATGCCTTGGGCTCTATCATGGTATAATTTTGTTCTATTGGACCCAGGTCATTTCCAATGGTGTTTTCATTGATGGAAACTATCATTGATGGAAAAAGGGTTGATTGGTGAAGTGAAGAAGACAAGAGATGAAGGTTGATTAGTAGTGCCTTCTAAAGATGTTTCTAGTGCCTAATGAGATGTGATAGGTTGGTACAGGTCAAGGTAAGGTCATGTGAGCATGGGATCATCCTAGGAATAGTGTCTACAACATGTGTGAGCAAAAACAAGGCTCATTTTATCTCCTGAGTCAAAATTCAAAAGTGCATAGAAAGTGGCTTTGAGAACTAACTTTGTGTTCGCTAAGGTAAATGAGATTTTTCAGAGCTTCATAGGAAAACCTATGGCTAAAAAACACATGTAACTTATAGAGGTATGTCTTTTAGTGCTCCATGTCAAATTTCATTAGATTTTGAAATGGGGATTTTGAGTTATTCATTTTTTTCTAAAACTAGCCTTCTTGAAAAATGCATTTTGAGGTCTCTATCTTCTTAGCACCCAAGAAAAATTATGAATAATCCTTCGGATAAATTATATAAGAAATTTTTGGAGAGGATTTTAATCTTGAAATGTTGTAAAAATTTTGACGTGATTGGGAAAAATTTCAAATAAGTTATGATTACTTTTCTAGCCTCGTTCTTTTTCTCTCCCAAGTTTTTTCCCAAGTCAAAGAATGGAAAAATTTGGTTGGTTATCTTCAAATCACTTGTATGAGATTATTTAATATCTTTCATGGTATATTAATGATGTCTCCATGATCCTTGACATGTCGGGTTCTTCAAGTTGGTCAGAATTAGTACAAGGTCTCTCAAGGTGTGCATGTGAAAGGTCTATAGGTTAGTTGTGAAACATGACAGTCTTAAATCATACTCTAGGATCAATTTCTGATAGTAAAAATGGTAAATATTATCTATCCTTGTTATTTGTGCATTATTTAAACCCAACATGGCTCCAATACTGAGAAAGTGTGTGATAGATCTTTATAGTTCACAAAAATCCTCTTAGTCTACTCAAGCATGTTTGAGGTTTGAAGTGTTAAGCTTATTCTCAAAAGTTGTAATAATATAATGCTTGGGATAATGGATTAAGTGGAGTAAGGTCTTCCAAGTTATTCTTCTTTCTTACTAGATTTTTCAAATAGGGTAGAGGTTTTATCTCAGTTGTTAAGATCATTTGTTGAACATGGTGTAAAACCGATTTTCACTCTACATGCATATATTGGCACTTAAAGGTGTTCTTGAGCATGATAATAGTCTCTGAGAATAAAAAGAATGATATTCATGCTTAAATCTTCTTCTCAAGACACTAATAATGACTTTCTAGTTCAAAGACAAGCTAAATAATCTTGTTGGACTCAACATACATTGTTTTGTCAAAACTTAGACTATTGTCTAAACTTTTACTTTTTGGGAGTGAATGGAAACTTTTCAAAGGTGAATTTTGATTGAGATAACTGGAAGTTGGTTTCATAAGAATCCATCATTTTAAAAAAATAATTCATTTTAGAGTGAGAAATGAACTTTTTCATGGCCTCTGGAATGCTCACTATTACAAATCCTCGTCCCTAGGGTTTTGAGAACATTTTTTTATCAAATCTCCCAATTTATCCAATCAAAAATCGAAATATTTTGTAGAAATATTTGTAGACCTATTACACCTCTTTCACAAAATGTCTCAAGTGGTTTCATGGAGGGACAAAGGAGATCTTACTAACAATTTTCGTTCACAATCATTTTTAACAATAAAACAAGTTTTTATTAATTTTCACCTCAAATGCTTGCTAACAAAGATCTGGTTCTTTTTTAATCAAGTTTAAAATGGGTGTATTGAATGTGGAAGATATTTGTCGGTGTTTGAACAAGCTTCATTGTGTGAAAATGCAAGGATGATTTCTCTTATAATGGTATGTGTTACCATTAATTTGTGCAAAGACTCGCTATGTTGTTTCAATGAAAATTACATTGTGAATGCCTTCTAAATAAATATTCTACTCCTTAAATGGATGGGATGTAGTCTCTTCACTGAGATATGATCTTAAAATGAATTGCATGCTTTAGAAAAGGGTAGAAGACTATAAATTCTTGTTGTGATGTCACATAGAGTGTTGGAATCTTTATGCAAGGTCTCAGTATCATACTCTCTGAGTCAATCAAGTTTGATATATCATCTTGAAGAAGTCAAGAGCCGCTTTAGTTACAAGCTTTGTAGTATTATCTCCAAGTTTGACTTGGGAATGTAGAAAGACAATTTTTTTCTTGTTCGTACTCAAGAAAAGTCTTTTGAAATTACAAGGAGATATGAACACAGTCAAAAACTACAAAATGGAACTCAAATTTTTGAGAAATAATTTGAAGAGCCACCTTTTCCTTGAACCACAAAGTTGAAAGGAATTTTTCACTACAAGGACATGAAGTTGAAGAGTTATAATTGTGACTAGTTCAAGGAGATGAAAGGATTGAAAATATAAAATGTGTGGTAGGTTGATAAAGCATTAAAAAGAAGGTTTTCAAAAAAATATGGCATCTTGAAGGTGTAGAAGGTGAAAATGTCTTACTGAATTGAGATAAAGATTAGATAGAAGTGAAAAAAGCAGAGAAAAAATGAATGATTAATGTTTATCAAAAACCGTTATCTAATGCTTTGAAGTTGTTGAAAAAGAATGATTGTATTAGGAGCATGAAGATACATATAACTGACTGAATTAAAGTTGTAAATGTGTGTGAAACAATTGGTGGGCATGAATATGATCAAACCGAGTACGTGAGGCGGAATAAGGAGCATGTGTATGAGAGGATTGATTGGGTAGTTGTTTTTACTAAGGTTGTAGGTCCGTATGAAGAGCTAGTGGATGCAAAAATGAATAGAATATAAGTTACAAAGAGAGTGTGATAGGAAGAAGAACATGATCATGAACAAGTTGATTGTATGAGACTGATTTAGGAGTAAAAGTTGATGAAATTGATAGTGGAAAAGGTAGATGAACAATGATCTAGAAGAGTGATCATGATTTGTTGATGAAGCAACAAGTAACTATATGATCAAATTGTATAATTGTAATTGTATCTTCCTAAGTGGGTGCTTGGGTAACAGGATTAGGTGCTCCTTGCAAGTCAGCAGCTTGTTAAATCGGTTGAGTGGGTGTTTGGTTACCTTCCAGGGGGTGATTGGAGGTTTGTAAAGTAGGTGCTTCATAGGTTATGTGGGTGCTCAACCAAACTGGAAATCATTGTATGTTAAGAATGGGTGTTCTTAATAAAAGGCCTTGATTTCAAGTGGGTTTTCTCCCTCTAAGGGTTTCCCACTATAAATTTGGTGTCATATATACTTGTCTTCTTGCATGCACCTTAATTTGTGTTCATAGTTTGATTGTTAATTCTATTCAAGAAGTTTTAGAAATTTCTAATTTGATCAAGCATTGATTCGCCCCCTCTCAATGCTTGTGATATCCAATAGAAGGATTTTGCACACAATTGCATCTCCTGCATAATGGCCTCCTACAATACCTCTATGAGCTTCCTCCATAATGGATTGACATTCATGCTCCAGAACACACCTACGCAAGACCTCATCATGGCCCATCTTATACAAGTAACATCTAATGAGTTGGTATGGCATAGCTCGAATAGCTAGCTCCTTCTTCTCCAATGTTTTCATCCCTTTTGACATAAGTCTAGTGTGCAAAAATATTGTTATGTCCTCTAAATTTGTGGGTGTGTAGTTCAACCTAAACAACTATGCATCGGCATGGTGTCCTCAATACTTTGTGCATCCTCTCTAGAATTGATCCTTGATAAGTGATCAGGTCCTAGATTTCTCTTGCTTGGCTTTACAATAAATGTGAAATCAAACTCCTCAAAAATAAGTATCCGCCAACATATGTGCCCTTGAAAAAAAAAAATTAGACTAAATACTTTGATGTCATATGATCTATATAAAAGATGAACAAGGTGGCCAATAAGTACTTGTCAAAATTTATGAAGCGTGTAAATCATGGACAGCTTCCTTGCGCTCTATCATGGTATAATTTTGTTATGTTGGTGTCAAATTTTTCTTGTAAAACATATGGGATGATCCACATTACCCTCTCCTAGTTGCGGCTAATAGCCATGCCATGCAGGCATCAACATGTACATGTAAGGGCTTGTTCAAGAAGTAAAGCACAAGATAGGGGAAATGGTCAATCTCTCCTTCAAGTTCACAAATGCCTCGTTATTACGTGTCACCCCAATAAAACTTTCCTTTAGCCTTGATAAATTCTTCCAGGGGCACAAAAATCTTTACATATCCTTTGATAAATTTTCTATAGTAACCAAGTATGCCCCAAAAAATTGTGCACTTCACTTTGGTTGGTAGGTTCTTCTAATCCCAAAATCACTACTATCTTAGCCGGATCTACCAACAATCCATCCTTGCAAATGATGTGCCCAAGAAAAGTGCCAAAAGGTGTAGCAAAGAGACAGTTCTTAATGTTGAGAGATATTTTTAACTACTTGTACCTCTCAAACATGAGCCTTAGATTATCACAATGATCTTTGACAAGCCCATAGATAGTCTAATCATCAAGGTAAACCTGTAAAAACTTACAAATGAAGTCATGAAGATCATGTATAATTATGCATCAGAACACGGCTTACACATTATTCAATCTAAAATACATCTCAAGATATGTAAAAATTTCCCATCCAGTGGCAAAGGTATTGTTTTCCTTATCCTCATTCGCAATACAAAGTTGATGATAACTTGAGAACCCATCTATGAAAAAGTAGATCTCACGCCCGCAACTCCTCTCTAGTATCTCCTCTATAAATGGTGTAAGAAAAGGATCTATGAAAAGTGACACATTTATTTCACCGTAATCCACACAAATCCTAATCCACCCATCCTTCTTGATGTTAATAACCATAGGGCTAACCCACTCAGACTCCTCAATTGGTTCAATGATTCTAGACTTAAGCATCTTGTCTATTTCTTCCTTGACCTTCATGCACAGGTTCAAATTCATCCTATAAGGTTGCTTTCGAACAGACGTGTGCCTTCTTTTAGCTTAATCTTCATCTCTCCTAATGAGGGATGCACACCCTTCAACTCATGGTAGCCTCTTGGAAATAAATCCTAGAAATCGTGCAATAGCTCAATGATCTTTGCTACCTCATGTTCTGACCAATAGTATCTAATGCTAGCCTCTTTAGGCACATCCTCAGTGTCAATATTAACCTTATCTCGTCTTCATAGGAGCATGGTACACTCGTGCCTTTTCATCTAAAGAGTCCATTAACTCATGTGCACCCTCTGTATGGCTAATATCCAGGTGCTCTACCTCTTCATAATCAATGAGGTACACTAGCTTTCCTTTTTCCTTATATTTCCAGTGTGTGGCCCATTTACATCTATTCTATTTCTAACATATCTTCGTGTGCCTCAGGATCAAGTTCTCTAAGTAACTAAAGCATGAGCTCTTCTACTTTTGCGCTATCCCCCAATGTGATATGCTTCATAATCTACAAATCCTCATGTACAAGTGGCTTATTAGAAAAATAATAAAAGGTGTGAACAATACCTTTAGTCCCCTCACGCCACTGAACTTGCAGCCTCCTCTTCAACTTAACGTGGACATACCACATACGCACACATCCTCGCAGAGTGGAATAGAACTTATGCACCCAAAGATATGGTGATAATTCCTCTTGGCCTTGTGCCCATTATCTCTCACAATTATGAATGTGTACCAAAGTAGGAGTCTTCCCATCATACTCATGTATAAGTGTAGGTACATTGTTCCGAGTAAACCTTATTAAAAAGGTGATTCTCACTTCTCATCATCCCAACAAGTTATCTTTGTGTGTTTCCCACTAGTGCATTCTTATAGCATGCAAAGTATAAACTAGCATATTACTTATATCACCTTCATTCTACCATTGGTTCTCCATGTCGCACATGAACGAATCAGGATTATCCTTACCAAGATACCTTGGTAATCGACTTGCGCTCAAACACCTAACCATGCACGGCCTAATCATCCTAGTGACTCTTCTCTTCATACCGCACCCAACCATCTCATTCGTTTCATGGTCCCAATTGTCACAAGAAACACTGGTAGTGTCATTAATGAAGTGCATGTCTCCCCAATGAAGTATTCCTTCCTTGAATGGCTCCATGTTCTCAAGTTCGCATACTATCTACATGTAAATTCTATTAAGCTCTTCTTCACTCAAAGGCTCAATTTATGGTGTAGCCTTTGCCTCATCCAAGGGTATGAGCACGCGCTCTTCCTTGTTCTCAAAACTAATATATTGCTTGTTGAAATGTAGGTCAAGATTGCTCACATAGCACTAAGGACATCCAACCAAAGGTGTTGTAAATTTGTCTACCTTAGCGTGTTTCAAAACTTCAAAATCTCTTGTAAAATTGGATCCTTGAATGGTAATTGAAGCATATTTTAATACCCCAATAGGCATAGATCTCGTCTTATTCACCATATACAACACATTGGAATATAGTTGCAATGTTGGTATCCCCATCTAGTTCCATTCATCCAAACTTAGTACATTCACCTCAACACTTTGTGTCAATTAGAATATTTCTCACCAATCAACCATTAATTACTGCATCTAGTGTGATTTCTTTAGCATGATCATGGTTCTATGGTGGCAAGTTTACATGAAGTATCTAACATTCGCGCCAACCTCTGCGCATGGGGTACCTTCTCACATAACCATTCCCTTAGTAATGGGATGATATTCTCCCGCCATAACATTTTACACACCTTCTTCGAGATCACTTACATCCTTTCATGGGATCCCAACATTCTTTGCACATTCTCTCTCACACGCCTACTCCTTTAGGCATTGAGTCTCCCCCTGTAAGTCTCTAATCACTCCCATTTTCTCTTGATAGACCTCCTTTTCATGAGTAACATCTGATACTTGGAAAGCATAACCTCTCATCTCCTTATGAGTGGTTTGGCTTTAAGAGGCTCACTCGTGCATACAATTTCCATATGAGTAGTCACTAGCATGGGATCGCATCGTCTTTGGCATCTATTGATCATTCTTCACACACTGCACCTTGATCATCCCCATGCCTTTTTCCTTCTTCTTATTCTTACACATATTCTCATAAAGATTAGGGAAATCCTCAACCTTATGCTATTTTCCACAATACACACATACCAAATTTTACGGACACTCACGTTGGTAATGATCTAGAGACCCGCAAGTGTAAAACATCATGCACGTAAATATACCTCTACCGCCATGACCACTACTCCTATATCCACCTCATAATCCACCTTCTCCACTATTGAACCCTTCATTGGGTTGAGCTTCCTGCACCTGAGAGCTACTTGCCATAGTGGTTTTTCATAATCTAGTCTCGCAAACCTCATGAATTTGATCTATCAAGTGGAAATCTTTGGTATCATGGGTGTGTGTGTTGCAAATCTTACAATACATAGAGACATTCTTCATCATTGCACATTGCAAGAGAGGGAAATTTTGGACATCATGATTCTTGTGGAAAATCTCACAAGATTGTAATAATGTTCACATAGCTCTATGTGGGAAACTATCCATCGTATGTCCCTCAAATTCACAATTAGTGCACCATAACCCGCTGCACCTCTCATGTGCTAAGTTGGTAGAGAGCTTCTCCAACTATTTGGCCTCCAAAATGGGCTTACTCTAGTATCATCACTCCCAACCGCTTCAACGTGTAGAGCTACTTCCAAGGCCTTACATGGATCCACATATGTCTTATGTGATAAGGCTCTTCGAAATGGAGTCAACAATCCTCCAATGAACCATTATGTGCGTCTTTGACTTGGATGAATATCATAGGATAGTTTAGACAAGAGATTTTTAAACTGTGCATGATACATCCTCACACTCTTAGACAAACCCTACTTAATGTCCTTGAGTGTGCTAATACTCTGTTTCTCAAACTCTAAAATGTGAAATTCAGCCAAAAATGTTGCGCATAAAGTATCATAATCCACCGTAATATGGTGTGGATCATACTTTCTATACCAACTGTGTGCGCACCCTTGAAGTGTGGTGGAAAATTGACTTGCCTTTCTATCAAGAGTTGTAATCCCCTTAGCTCTCCATAGAAATTCACACTTGTGCATGTGTTCATCCACATCCTCCACACCTCGATTTTTGGCAAGTGAAGAGACATCTCAAAGTAGACTTGAGGTGTATGTTGTTGTGGTTGTTGAGGTGGTGTCTAATGAGGTTAGTTTAGAGGTGGTTGCAAACCTTACCCTTGGTTAGGATCGGACCCAGATCCTTAACCTCCACTAGGATTTCCTCCATGTAGTGGCTAACCCGAGCCTCCTATGCCACCTGTCGTGGCTTGAGGTCCCATAGATGAACTTCCTTATGTCCCAGTTGTGGTACTAAATTAGACACCCATTATCTGTGTAATTACAACACTTATAGGATTACTTCTAATGGTCTACATGCCAACACTCTATCCTGATGACATGCATATAAAAACTCCTCTAAAGGTACTCCCGAACACCGGCACTCGCTTACGTTGCCATGTGCGTGCTCCCGATCATTTGTGCTTCCTGAGATGAAACTAAAATATGCCTACCTATATCTCCTTCCCAACATGGAGACCCCGATTTCCCGTCATTAATATGATGCTCTTTAACTACTACTTCTAGATTTGGAATACCTTGCGCACAAGGATTAGGTAGCCAAAGCTAGATCGGATGCATCCCCATGGTTCTCATTCTCTCTTTTGACATGCTCTCATCGAATTCAATGGCGTATCTCTACTATATTTTCCCAAAGTCAAGAGGACTTGATACAATAAATCCTTGTCTTCCATAGGGGTCTCAAAACCTTTTCTAGTCATCATTCTTCTTGACAAAGCAATGTTACGTCTCATACAAACAAATATACACGTTATCTTCCACCCACTTTTGCTCATTAAAGTTTGGTCCAATGTTATATCTTCGTGAAAATGCATCTTGTTTATCTTCTACCCAATTCTCAATACTTTCCAAAGACATTTGATACACCATCGACATGCAACATCCATGTAGACAAATTGAAAATAGGTCTCGACAATGGAACCAAAATTTAGCCTTTTGTTTGCACACTCATTATCTATATGCGTTGGCACTTTATCCAGACATGTCTAAATGCTTACCCGTAGCATGCATGCACCACCAGTCCCTCCTTTGTTATGCTTACTAGGGTGTTAGCATGTTTTTTCATCGTATTTATAGTCAATACATCCATTCAAACATAATATATCATCATGATAATTCAATAACACATATAATAAGGAAGATACTTAATCAATGTAAATAAGAACTAAGATCAATTGCATCATCAAGACACCATCTTCAGACATATCAACTATCATTATCTAACCACAAATATCCATTATAAACTAGAATTCATTACATCACAAAATTTGAATACATATAATAGTCACTACAATGGTGCACAGGACCATGTGTGCAAACACCACACCCTAAACTCCGTGTCAAAACAACATAACTCCTCTTCCACACACAGTCACTCTTAAAAATGATATACATTAGATATATATAGGGGTGGGGACTTTCCCTTCACCACCCATGCACTTTCCTAATAATAGGCATACATACCAAAATAGCATGCATGCTTTCTTTCCTAAAATAGCCATGTGTAAAAAGCTTACATGCTTTTACAAAGGTAGCTAATAATAGATTATCCTAAATATACACCATGCTTTGCTCATATTATTATCTATCTTCATGTGTGTGCTTTATCTTGATCTGCATGTGCTTTTCCCAAATATAACATTTGCTTGGTAGACAAGTCATCGTGCTTTTATCCTTTTCTCGGTGGACACTTAAACCCTAATTTTCCTATTTTTAGCTCTGGCTCAAAAAATAGCTAAGTCCTTGTTCTCTTTTTCTGTGTGTGCATAGTCCTGCACCGACCTACTACTCCACTATGTGTGCCCCTTACGCGCTACTCTTTGCTCCGTGCGTGTGCATCCCTACGCATTTGTATTTACGCTATATCAACATTTAGGCATTTTCCTGACCAACATTGATGGAAATATTGAACTACACAATGATGAAGTGTAATATTTTCTTACATTGGATCAGATTCACCTTGCAGAAATTCCAAGTGTTGAAAGATACTGCTCATTTTGAATGGTTAAGATGATTGGTTTTGAAGGGTAGTGGAGTCTTTGGATAGTCTTAGGAGTGTATAACTAATTTAAAATTTAGTAATGGCTTTACATAGGGTGTTACTCCCAAGGAAACAAAATAACAATCTTGTTATATGAGGTTCAAGAAAAGCTTGAAGATGTTTTCTCAATAACTTCAATAAGCCCTTGGATGAATGTTATTTACAAATATACAATGGAGAAAAATTATTTAAGATCTTTAAAGTATGAAATTGTAATACTAGTAAAGAAGTTTTAATCTAAAGTAGTAGAGGCAAAGGAATTGTTGTTTTCTAGTGACTTTATTGTTGAACTCATCCCCGTTTAGCAAGATATTTGAGAATGTGGTAGTTTGGAGGTCATGAACCTAAAATAGTGCCTTATTTTCTAGGATAGCTTCATGTAATTAGGCTCAAGAAAAGACTATATAGAAAATATTTAGTGATGAAGAATCTATCCCTAAGTTGGAAACGGCATATGATAAAATTTAAACCATGTACCAAACATTGCAATGAATGGAAGGAAAGGGAGAACCATAATTGTTTGAAGATACACATGACAAGTAGCTTGAAATTGTAGTAAGACTAGTTGACTTAGCTCGTGTACTTTTGTCAAAAATTTCAAGTGAGGCTTATAAAGAATGGAAAACATGAGTTCTTATCAAATAAGAAGCTAAATGTGTTGTGGTGATGTTGTTGACTCTCCTTGGAATTATTAAGGAAGAGCTACTTACTTGATTGATAAAGAGACAGATAATATACATTGTGATGAATAAAGTGAAAATGCGACAACATGAGGATCTCGAGATAACGCAAACATCAGCCAAATTACACTCTAGAAGCGTGATGAGGTTCCATGGGGAAGTAAGTGTCAACCATGAATTTACATGCAAAGATTAGAAAATGGTCTCAACATATTAATGTCCTCTCATAGATTTGAAAAAGGGATACAAATATGGGATGTTATGTAACCCCTAGTTCTTATAATCATACCTCCTCAAGTGGAGAAGGGGAGTTACATTCCCGGAATGGAAAGTAACTCCCATATGACACACAGATGCACTAACGTGTAAGGAATATGTCATAACCCTTATGACACCTAGACCTATGACCTCACCTAAGTGAGATGACTCGCCACATGATGTGGAAAATGACTCACACCAATAACCCCCTTCATCATAACTTAGGATGAGGCAGCAAGTCAAAAATGAGAAATGGGTCCTGTAACAAAGCCTAACGAGGCACCCATGAACAACAAGGATCTCAAGTAGCGAAGGAAAACCTAGTGAGAAAAATATCCACAACAAGATATGGAAAACACTTTCTAACAATATCTCTAGAAGAAGAAGAAGAGAGGAGAAGGAGATAAAATGAATGCGAAGAAACCATAGATAAATTTGAACTTTGCAACTCTAGAAAGTATCCAAGAAGAGTGTCGATGATGTGGTCCTCGACTAGTGAGCTGAAGAAAACCTAACTGCATCGAACTATGTGCCTATCCTTAGGAAGGACATAAATGGAGTATTGGAATTCTGCACACTCCACAAAGGAAGCCGAAGGAAACAGTATAAAGAACTCTGAATTTGGTCCACATAAGTGTGATATAGGTCTATCAAATGAGTGCACAAGAACCGAAGGTAATGCCATGAGTGTAGAACTGTCATAGTGAGGAAGAGGAACATCTGCTAAAAGGATGCCCAAGTGAAGTGAAGGCAAAGCAACAACCCTCACAATAATAGAAAGGGGATCCTTAAGCAAGGGTGAATCAGTTATGGTCTCCAAAAAGTGGAAGTGATAAGAGTCCCAGAAGGGACACTCCCAATAAAGGAGATGAAAGACTCCTCTGAAACACCGTAGAATGATGAGGAACTCCCTGTACTACATCACAAGTAGGCACTACAAATAGGTGATAAAGGTCAGTAGATACTTTTCCCAAAAGGGGGCTCGACAAACAAAAATGTGATGTCTAATAGGTATGAATCATCAACTAAAGGAAGAGGAGTGGAAATGGCCTCACACACTAGAAGTGGAAAAAGAAAAATGTAATGATTTTCTCGAGGTTGGGAACAAGACTACTCGATGTCTGATGGGAAGGGAGGAGTGTCGACATACTCTGGAAAGGTGAGAGGAGGAGAGGAGTCCTCAGTAGTAATTTCATCATCATAACTAGAAACATAATCCTCGCCATCAAGGATGGAAACAAGCGAATCTATGTTAGTGAAACTATCATCACATGAAGCAGAAGAGGAAACAATTCTATCAATAACAAAAACAACAATAATATGTGACGAGTCTCCAAAAAGGACTAAAAGATCCTCCAAATGGTGTGGGGAGGATCTAAGTCTACCACATGAAGGTAGAGAGGTCTAGAGACATGCAACATTAAGTGACCAACAACATGGTCACACGTGTTGAGATAGTCCTCAAGATGAAAAGAATCAATGGGTACAAGAACTGACCCATGTAGAAAGGAGGTAAGGCCCTCGTGAGTGAAGTAACATTCCATAGAAGTATGCCATGATGTATAGTTATCTCTCCCAAGAAGAATTAGTAGAGTCTCAGTAGAACAATCCCACAACGCTCAAGTATGGAAAGATCATCCTCCATGATGTGGAAGAAAGAAGTGCAAGGTGCACGAGAAGAGGGTGTGTGGATACAAGCAAGGTTGAAAGACATCGGACTCAGCCAAGAATGCATCTGCGTGTAATATAACACCTAAGAACAATGATAAATGCCTATTTGTGACACTTATAAGTAGTGCATGATTACAATAGGGTGTGTTCATGTGACGTCTGAATGGTTGACCACTCACCTTGCAATAGGCGATGAATCATGTAAGAGTGGAGGCCACAATAAGTCCTAGTCGGAAGCAGAGGAACGACACACAATCAAGCACAAAAGGGCGTAAGCACAACAAGGGTATACATATTTCTCAGTGTGAGAGAAGGCATCTCACATTGCAAAAAGAGAGGTTCTCTTTCTACAAGACTGTGGGGGACGCACTCACTAGCCACATGTGAAGAAGAACACTACAACATGTGAGCCAGAAAAAAGTCCCGGAAAATCCCAATAACCCTATACATGGAGCCCAGATAAAAGATACCCCATAAAATGATGAATTTTATTAAATTTCCTTTAATTGAGCTAAGTCAATATGAAAAAAAGGAAAAAATTGCAAAAAAATCATAAAGGGAGGGAAGAAGGTGTCATAGCCAAGGGTGAGTTGAAGAGCATCTCGATTGAGCTACTCAACGATCTAGGGTGAGCTAGTTTGTGGAGCTCATGGTGAGTCAGGCAGGAGGTGGCCAACAAGTTTAGTTGAGGTGACTTGCCCAAGCTAAGGAGTGGTCGCATCAAGTTAAACTAGGTGAGGGGTCGTTGGGGGAGCCCGAGTTGGACAAAGCAATTCGTGAGTCAGGAAATGTTGGCAGGATGCCCGAGTTATACACTCTTGGGTCGAGAGTCGACCATTGAATGTTGTTGAGGTGGGTGCCGGAAGGATGGTCAATGTGGTGAGGTCGGTGAGTGAGTGTGCTATGTTGATAAGACAAGGCAACCATGTGTCAAATTCGAGAGGAGTATGTCGAGTGGTAGCGAGTATATAACCATTGAGGTGAGATTCCTAGAATGGACTGGTGTTACGTGGTAGGGGCAGACAGAGCTCCCAATGTAGGGTCAAGCACATAGTCAAAGCATGGGAAACATCCACAATGCGAGGCATCTAAGCATAGGTAAAAGGAGCAATGCAGTGAACCCAACGTGAAAGTGAGGAATGTCGAGTAGGAAACGCTAAACAAGGTCACCCGTATGCCAACAATGTAGGGTCAAACCAATGTAATGTAGGATGCGAGTCAAGCACTGGAATAAATCCATGATGAGTTGCAAATAGTACCAAATCGGGAGAGAGCTCAAATGTAATGCAAACAATGACCGAAGCAAATGAGGTAGTAGAAAACTAAGACAAATCACGAACTACCTCACAATCAAGCAAGGGTCGAATTTAAAAATGAGCTCGCCATGCAAAGATACAACCGTAAAACCAAACCCGATGAGAAAAGCGAGCACATAGTTACAACAAGTGCAAGGAAGAGTAAAAAAGCCTGGGGAGCCAACTCGGTAGGGCAACGGTGAGACAGTGAGTAGTGTGGATCCTAATAATGTGCTCTAATACCATGATGAAGAAAGTAAAAACACGACAACATGAGGATTTGTGGGATAATGTGAACATCAACCGAGTTTCACTCTAGTAGTGTGATGAGGTTCCATGTCATGTAAATATTAGAAAAGGGTCTCAACATCTCAATGTCCCCTCATAGATCTAAAAAAGGAATGGGTACAAATAAGGGGTGTTGTGTAACCCCAAGTGCCTGTAATCATACCTCCTCAAGTGGAGAAGGGGAGTTACATTCCCGAAATGGAAAGTAACTCCCATATGATGCACTGACGTGTAAGGAATCTATCATAACCCATGTGACACCTAGACCTATGACCTCACCTAAGTGAGATGACTCACCATGTGATGTGGAAAATAACTCACACCAAAAATTGTTCGGGAAATGTTGCAAATAATCATGACATTGATAAGCCCGACTAGACCGCAATGAAAGCTACCTTACCTTTTTAAGGATAGAAAATTTTGAGAAATAATAGGCATGGAGGTTAAGCATTAAAATCACACATGAAGGAACTTTAGGTGCTTGAAAAAATACCTCATTGAAATGTCATTGTCTAGGCTGAAGTTGATTGTTTCATTTACACAAAATGGTTTTGGTGAAAGAATGTTGAAGCCTATAAGAAGATGTAGTTGGCAGGTTCAAATCCAAACTCCACATTTTTCCAGCATCCTTTCAATTTGTATGGAATAATGAACTTTGCAGATAACCTCATGTGCCCAATTTTAGGTGAGACATTTCATAAAATAGTTCACACAACTTATATAGGATACCACTTATAGGGGGTAGAAAAATTCCTTTTAGTTTGAGATTGATGTTGTAAAGGAAAGAATCGAATCGAGTTAGAGGTAGAGGAATTATAAAAATAGAGTAATAGAGTAGCTCAAACACGTCCCAAGTCACATATTTCAGTCATGGCATTTTGTTAAACATCACACATTATTTTGGTATGTTTATACATTTTACAAACATGTTTTCCGACCACTAGTCAATTGTCCTTCCATGCCTTCAGGAAACAATATGGATAACAAAGAGACAAACCTTAAGTCTGTTTGATGTTCTCAACAAATATTAGTTGTAGATGTTAGTGAGGTAGAGGAACAAGGACTCCAAGGCGAGGTTGATTCTTCTACAAGTTTCACAATATTAGAAGCAAAGAGATGGATTTACATCTTTTGAATATGGAAGTTACTTCTCGAGGAGGTTTTTAAAAATTCATCAAAGACAATAAAAGGAAAGAGATAACATCAATGTTCAATTTTCCATCAATGGCGACACATGCATCATTTTTAGTATGTAAATACTACATTAGCTAGCTTCATCATTATGAGAAAGTCTAGTTCTTTAGGGAACATGATCATTTGATTCCTCCACCAATGATTTTTTTCCTTCTTCAAGTTTTGTTTCAAGCTCACCATTAATTAACAAGTTTGTGAAGCTTCCTTCGGATGAAGTACAACCTCCGATTAATAGAAGGAAGAGGAGAAATTCAAATCGTATCTTTATAGGTGATCTTGGATCTTGATGGGCAATCCTATGACTAATTTTATAGATTAAGAAGTATTATAGACTCTAAAGGACATGGAAAATGGAAAATAATAAAAAAATTCAAATGAGAAAGGTAGTCTACTTGCTATTTTTGGGAATGTAATTAAGAGAAGTCCAAAATAATCATGAACAATGTAAGCTTCGTAATTGCGAATTCAAAGGAAGAAAACTTTGGCTCTATTACGTTTTTATGCGTGTGTTTGTGTTATCTTGTTGTTTACATTGTACCTCCTTATCCTTTCTAGGGTCTTCCTTACGGTTATATCATAGTGTAAGTCAGTTCTTTTCTCGTTGTTAAGGTGATGAGACACCTATAAAAGGCTTCCTCTTCATCCTTTGCAATGACTGTTGCAACTAGTGGTGGAATGGCTCCCAAGTGTGCTTGGAAGTTTGTGCCAAAGGTCTATGATGAGGTATGGATTCTAAATCATCCCTGGATGTTGTGATTTTTAATGAATTTTTAGACCATGTGGTCAAATGGTATTGTAATAATTGCCTTATTGCTTATTTCTATGGATGCATTCCCTCTGAATCTTATATGCAAAACTAGCTAAAAAACCATTGGGAGTCCAACAATATCCTAGTTTCAAGCATCCATAATCTCACCAAGGGATTTTATCTCTTTTCATTTCAAGAGCCTTCTCGGTCCAAGCCCTCCTTCTTAAGACTTCTTGTTGGTACTTAGGTTATACCCTTTTAGCGCTTTCCCAGGTGGACTCCTGACTTTAGCCCCGCCAACCAGGTCTCTTTGAAAATCCTGGTTTGTATTGAGCTTTCTAGACTCCTCTTTCATCTCTAGTCTTTCCTTTCAGAGATAGTTAAACTCATTGGTAGGGTGATATGTCATGAGCAAGATCATTTTTTATGCTTGACCCAATAAATGGGTTTGTGTCGAAGTTGACCTTGCAAAAGATTTGTAGGACCACCTAGATATTCAAGTAGGGTCCCTATGTATCTCTCAGAATGTGGTTTATTTCAACCTCCCCAACACTTGCTTTCACTTTCAAGCCCCTGGCCATCCCATTCACAACTATCTTCTTCTAGCTTGTTTTAAACATGTGGAAACGCAACCTTTGGTTTCTAAGCCCAAAGGGTATCCTCTAACGGATGGTTGGACTACAATGGGGAACAAGAAGGCTTCAGTGTGAAAAACCCACATTTGTGGTAACACCTACCCCTTATCCTTCCCCTCCACCACCCAAGGATAAATTGGGTCCGAGTTCTTCCCCTTCATCAGTTTCCATTCCTTCCAAGCCCTTACAGAGACAACGTTTTTACTTCGCAAACAGAGTTTACGGAAAATTTAGTTTTAACTTCCCTACCTTTGTGTTTCTCACGCAGTCCACCCCAAGAGCTGTCCCATGGATCGCGAGGGATAAAATGGGGTCAAATACCACCCCATTCATGTTTAGATCTCTAATTCATACCAAATCCCACTTGCTAATAATTTATCAATCCTTGGATTGGAGGATGGTGTTCTCAATGGTCAGGGAGAGTTTGACATGTCTAAATTTTCATGAATTTCATTTCTTGGAATATTAGAGGTCTCACAAATCCATCTCTAAAATACTCGTGTGGTTAGCCTATCAAAGATTTCAAGTATCTTAGATATTATTTGTTTACATTAAATTAAAATCTCTGGTTTTTTACTTCAAAATACTCGACTCGTATTGTTCTGCTTTTTTCACATTTTCATACTCTGCATTCGATAGCAAAGGCAATGCGATTGTTTCCATTACCCCAAAATTTTGGCCTTAATCACTTCCTTGGGCCATGATCCTATAAATTGGGTCACATGGGTGATTATGGTGATTAATGATCTTTCTTTTGGTATTCTTAATGTTTATGCTCCTAATGATGGCACAAAAATAACAACGTTATGGAAATGGTTAGGTGATAACTTTCCTCTTTCCTATTGGTTGGTTTGTGGTGACTTTAATATGATTGAACATCTTGACGACATACTTTAAAAGTTATTGGGGATTTCGATCCTTTGGTCCGACTGGCGGCAAGAATTTAAGGCTCAAGCTTGGTATACCTAGACCAATCTTTGAGAAGGATGTGATTGGGTATTTAAAATACTTGATCATGCACTTCTCTTGTAACAACATATCTTTCATTTTGACATGCAAGGTCACTCCCCTGTCAAGGTGTGGTCAAATGTCCTTTTGTTAGATCACTATATGATCTCTTTTAAGATTATTTAGAGCAGGGCCCCTTTCAAAGTTCCATCTAATCAATTTTTTCTTAATGTTTTCTTATTAATTCATTCAAATGTGGTTCCTCTTATAACTAAAATTTTGAACATGGCACCACATCCACCTTTTTCTGCCAACTAGATTGAGTAGTGGGAAGTGGTGATTCAACACACCACCTGATTCCACCGCCAATTTGATAAACATGTTGTTCAAGTGCGTAAGCGGGTAGACTTGGCTCTGCATAAAGAATTCATGAGGGTTTTTATTCTACTCAAATGTAATCTATTTGAAACCCCATTAGTTATAGGCTACCAAAATTTGGCATCGACTAAAGCTCATGGAATTTCATTAGGTCCACGGCGCTCAGATTCGGTTGAGAGTGCATTCACTCAATGTAGGAGACAAAGTGTTTAATAATTTTTTAAAATCCCTCCATATCAAGCATGCTCATGAACAATTTAAAGCTATTAAATTTGTTCAAAATTGGATCACATAGTTACCTAAAATTATGGACACTTTTACGGAACACTATCAGTTAGTTTTCCAAGCACAAGAGATAACCAATGAACGAATGGTCATGGTGCAACAATGTATTGAGGTGGTTCCTTTCAAACTCTCTCCTTATGATCGTACTCACTATAATTCCCCTCTTACATTGAAGGATATTTATGTTGCTCTTTTGTGTTTAGTTAATGATAAATCTCCTGGGTTGGATGGCTTCCCTAAGAATTCTACAAACCCACTCGGTATTTTGTTGGCCTTGATTTGTTTTGGTCTATAATGAAGCTCTCCAATCCAATTCTTTAGGGAGCTTCATCAATCAAGGAAACATCAAGTTCATCCCTAAAGCGGAAATCCTAAATTGATTACTAGTTGGCAACCTATCACTCTATTGAATGTTTCTTATAAAATTCTTTCTAAGGCTCTTTTTATTTGCATTACCGATTGTTACCTAAAATTGTTCGACCCGAGTAGACGGGCTTTTTCAAAGGTCGCTATATTCTGGATAATCTTATTGCGGTATGGGAAGGAATGGAATTGGATTGTATGTCTCTCGTAATGGTCTACGTTTCTCAAAATTGACTTTGAGAAGGCTTATGATCATATCAAGTGGCCATGCTCACAACTTTAAGTTTTGGTGAGTTTTTTACTTTGGTTGTTCTAATGCATTTTCTTGCCTCACTATCAATGGTCACCATTCTTCCATGATTGGCCTTTTCCGCTCTATCAAATACGGGTGCCCTCTTACGCCCGCTCTCTTTTTAGTCGTTGATGATATTGGATATCTTATTACTAAGTGTGTTGATCGGGGTGCATTTGGGGCATATTTTTTCCAAATCACTCTACTCAACTCATTAATGGGAACTTTGTATATGATTCTTTTCTTACCCTTGTAGAAACCAAGAAAATTTTTGTTGAAGTTTTTGAATGCCTTGACATCTTTTGTCTTGCTTTAGGATCCAACATTCAAATGGCTAAAACTTTGGGCTATCAACAAAGTTGTTGGCCTATGCCGACTTGGTTAAAATCTTACCCCTGGAAGTGGATTGGGTGTGGAGAACAATTTAAATTTTTGGGCATTCCTTTTTCCTTTAGTAGTGATTATGCAACGTTATGGAAATATGTGATTGATGAGTCAAGAATAAGGTATCTTGGTGGTATTCTAAAATGCTCTCTTTAGCTAGGTAAATTTCAAGTGTGTACCAAGATTCTTGTTGCCACCCATGTCTATTACTCTGCTTGTTGGTGCCCATCTCAAGATTCCTTTTCCAAACTTACCAAAATACTCCGTGATTACCTTTGGTGTAAAATTTTTGGTTTAGCTGAATTTCATCGAGTTGCTTGGGAGGTTTGTTGTGCCCCACAATCAAGGTGGCATGGGTATTATTAATGTTCTTGGGAAAGCATTGCTTTATGTTTTAAATGGGTGGTGCGTAATCTTTTGGGTAATCAATCTTGGAAAATTCTTCTTCACCATTGTATTGCTTTAGGTTCTCCTTATGGAAAAAATGTTGGAATAATATAGGGTTACATACCTTAATTATCACCAAGGTGCATGTTAAGATTGTTGGCACTTTCGTCGCCAAGAATATATGGAAGGCCTTTGAAGTTGTGAAACCGTTGTTGCGATGGATTGGAGATGTATTTTTTACTAGGCTCTATTTCAATTCCCAAAATATCTTGTAGTCTCCCTTTATCACAGAGGATAGTATCCCATTAGTTGAAACTCTAGGCATCAAATCTCTTTGTTTGTCTCAAAAGGGATTCACACCATTCAAGATCTAGTTTCCTACAGAGACTGGATTTCTTGGCCCGAGCTCAAGATGAAATTCAATTTTTCCAATTCATACCTTCCATCTATCCATGAAGAATTTAGGATTTACTTGTCGATGTCATGCTTCATAAGTTGGGACTCAAACCTCCACATTCTTTGTGGCGGGATTGGTGGTGGAATCAAAATATTGCTTTATTCACTATAATGTCGACACAATTTACTTCTTAATGAGTCCTACTTCACCTACCATTTCTAAACTCAATGCCCATTGGGGTCTTTAATTTGCCTCAAATACTTGGCTTTGTCATCTCTTCCATGCCTGGAACCCTCTGTTAGAACCTAAAGTTAACCATTTTCTTTGGTGCCTTACTTATCAGGGTCTTCTTGTTGGTGAATGGATCAGTCACATTGGCTTTCCTAATCCTAAATGTCCTTTCTGCTCTCAACAAAAGTATTTTAAATATTTGTTTTTGTCTTTCTCCCACACTCAAGTCGCATTGTCATGGATTCACACATTGTTTCTACCCTATTACCCCGAATTATTTCATTAGAGGATGGCTTTGTTTGGAGATTTCAGTTCTTGGCCTTCTTATATTGACTCTATGTGGAATTTTTTCAGAGCCAATATTCTCTTTAAAATTTGGAAAGCTTGTAATATTGTTAACTTATAGAATTATCAATCTATCACTTTATTTCCACTAATGATAAAGTGGATATTTTTTACGTTCTGTATGTTCAAATTCAAGCTCAAGTTGAAAAAGTTACTCTGGAGTTTGCTCACATGTAAGAATTGCTCACACACTAGGGGAGTGCTCATTACACGATGAGTCGGGTCCCTCCCGACCCTTTTTTCCGCCACCTTGGCCATCTTTGCCATATCGGCCACCTCCGCAAGAGACCGCATTACAGAAGCCACTCTCGTAATCACCACTCTCCCTCTCCTCGGGTCACCCTTCAACTTCACCTCCTCGCCAGGGCCGAGATAGAGTCCTCCTCCATGGGGGAAGGTTGTGGTTATTTCTTCATGATGGGCCTCTCCTACATATAGAGTTTAGACATTTATGGATCTCTACCCCATGGTTGGGGAATTATGGTGCCTCTACAAATGTAAATGCCCAATCAGGATGTCTAGCAGGTTGATCCTCCTTCAGCTAAGTCGTCAAGTGGAGCTTTAATCACTCCTTAGGATGATCCTCCTCCTCCCCCCAGAGAAGTGACATGTGTTTAATGTTCTTTGGTTTTATGTACTTCTCATGTTTTCCCTTGCAGCATTCTCTATTGGCCCTTTTGGTGTTTTTTGGTGCCCTTATGACTTTTTTGGGGACCGTGAGTTTTCTAGTCACACCTAATCTTGTACCTCTCTTATATTTTATTTAATATAATGGGTAGTTCTAATAGTAAATGTGAACAATGTTATGCACTAGGTTTGGTTTGGGATTAAAAGGAACGATAACCAAATCGTACCAAGCCAAGAACGTAGATGTTAATCAAACACCACGATCAATAAGATGAAAGCAATTCGCCATAATAGCTTTACATAAAACCTTTGCAAACAAATGAGCAGCAATATCATATATTATAATGGAACTCAATGCAATACATTGAGAATGGGCCTTGCTTAAATAGGCAAGGAATAACAATCTAAGAACCAGTCAAGGTCGTAGATCAAGCCATAAAACAAGGAAATAACTAGTCATCAAAGAACTAGTCAAGACCATAGATTTAGGAGAGAACTAGACATCAAGGATCTAGTCAATACCATTGATCAAGGAAAGAACTAGTCAATACCATAGATCAAGGAAACAACTATACCTAACAACTAGATAATATCTCCTAATATCTATATAAGATAAAAGAAATATCCACACACATAAGTAGGTAAGGATAAATACAATAAAGGTAAATAAATTAACTAGGTGAACATGAGCTAAGGTAAATACCTACTCTAACACCCCCTCAAGTGAAGCTAGGGGCCAAAATAGAAGTGGCATATCCACGGTAAGAGTCCCGACAACTAGGCCTGATGAGGTACTCATGTATAATAATTGGTAAAAAAGGGACATCGTAAGGTATCCAAAACTAGTAACAACAAAGTAAAGAGAGTAAAGACGCGCTCTAAGGCATCCCAAGACGCTTGGCTAAAAAAACTCAAACAATGCTGAAGAAGTTTGATGTGTACTATGGTCTGAATCCACTGCTCGATCACAAAACTCAAAAACAACTAACACTAGGTTTCACCATAATAGCTCCATACAAGGAGACTATCAACGAGTGATGTCGAAAGTGCAAAAAAACACCAAACATAATTCGATCAACTACTGCAAATAGGTGTGCCATGATCCAAGAATAAAAACCAGAGCAACAAGGTAAGGACACAAAATCCAGAGTGTCACAATCCAAGAAAAGCCAAGGTAACAAGGCAAGGACACAAAACCCGAAGAAGCAAGATCAGCACCACACCCTCCCATATTGTTGAATGGGTGGAGTGGTGCTATAAATCTATATGAGTTGTCAAAACAACTACTCAAACACTGACAAACTAATATTGGAATGCACCGAATAGATCCCCATAAGAGATACATCGAACATGCCAAAAGTGTCGAAAATACGAGATACAAAATCTCTCAACAAACAAGAGAGATAAACTACACCTGCTAAAGAAAAATGCTCAAAAAAGAAGCATCATAATGGATAAGGTATAAAAAGTGGAGCAAGATGCCGAATGGTGGAGGAGCCATGCCTGCCAGAGTTATCTCAACAAATGTCTATGTCACCACCATGAGTGATCAGATATCCACCCCAAATCAACACGGATGGATGAAGAAGATGCATGCATATGACTTGGTGTAAAATGCACAATGGGTGCATGCAAAAGAACATCAGAATGTGTGTCAGGTTGATCATGTCTGACAACTGAAATCTCAGGTTTCTCAAGCTGAGTGAAGGTGTAGAACTCATGTGTTGCTCATGATCCTCAAAAAGAGTTGAGCAAACAAAAAAAGGAGCTCTGTCAATGTGTGATCCCAATGAAGTATCTACTCGAAAACCAATGTCATGACGAGAATTCCACTTAACATGTGGAATAGAGGAAACAATACCTTGTGAATGTCTTCCAATGACTCCGCTAGTGAGACCCATGAACCTGTCATCACCAATCTGCACTATGATAATTCTTCACCGGGAACTCCTCCTGCTATGATTATTTACTAATGCACAGCCTTTAGTTTGGTGGATGTAATCTGGAAACAAAGCAACAAACGTAACACAAGAATACCATTGACTATGATAAGACGGAATGATGACAAATCTGAAATATCAAAGTAAATTATAATATTAACATGAAATTGTTACAATCTCACCCATGAGGTACTTCAAGTGTTATTGACTTCACTTGCCTTCCACCAATACTATGGGAGAAACTTTACAATTACACCTCTTAATGGCTTCTTCAACACACCTTTAAACTGATGGCTTCCTTTACACACTTCATACAATATTTCTCACTACTTCCTTCTATGCTAAATGAGGGGGGTGGCCTCTCTATTTATAGAACTTCTAGGCTTATCCATCTTATCTCTAAGATAGGATAAGAAATCCACTCTGACGAATCATATTCCATACCTTAACTCTTATCTGTACATGTAAGCTTATCTTTTAAGATAAGATAAACCTTATCATTTTACATGGGTTCCACATTTTTAGACTTTTTACAAATAAAATATACAAAATATTTATGACCTCACTCCTTGTCCTTATTACCAATATAATATTTCTAATTCCTAATCACGTAGACCCTACTTCTCTAATTACCCAAACTTTGACATTTTAACATTACCGGACCACTTACGACAAATATTTACTTTTTACAACATTCCTATTGTACTTTGACTGTTACCGTACTCCACATTATTGGCGGCACCGTACTGGACGGCGCCGTTATCTTCTATCGACACTACTACTAATTATACTTAACAACATCATATTCCTAATACATACATTAATGAAATAGAAATTACAGAGAGGAAAATTTTAGTGTCGGCTGAATGAAGCATGCGAGAACCGAATGCGGTGGTATGCTTCTCAAAAAATCCATGCAATCGAGTAGAAGTAGGATACACAACATGTGGTCTTTGTAATAGGCACATATGTGGAAGAGCATACAAGAATAAAAACTTCATAGGTGTATGAGCATCGGGAGCAGAGCAGACTCAAATACTAGTAGATCAATGTCACTTTGGGTTTAGAAGAAATAGCTGCAAGTGGACTAGGAGCATGGATGTGGCTATCCACAATATGATGGTGATGTTGTAGGCTAGCAATTTTGTTCTGTAGGAAGTGTATTATTGTATCCTTATTATGAATGAGTGATAATAGAAGAGAATTTCACTTCTTGAGCAATCTATTTTCTTCCACAAATTTTACAATATCCTCTTGAATTCCACACACTTCAGAGAAAAGCATATCATTTTTAGAATCCATGATAGATACAAAATGCAACTCCCAGAAGTTTAGGACGTCGGGCTTAGCCAAAATTGCGTCCACAATTGATTACAACACTCCTCCATATTTGGCACTTTATAATTATAGTGCAAGTCTCAAAATAAATATTTCTAATGGAAAGAGCACGAAAAAACAAGCACTTTTGCAAAAACAACACTCAAAACCGAGTTACTGAGCAAAAGATACAAACTTTTCAATATTTTGCTCTACTATTTATTTTAGCTACCACTAAAACAAAATAAAATGTTGTTGCCTCCACCACACAAATAAAATTAAAGGGGCTGAAGTTAAGCACCTACTAGTAGGAATCACAAGATTTAAGCCCTCATACGACCATACCATATGACCAAGGGCTACGGATTTTAATGGATTTTAAATGACGGTAGCCCCAACATGGGACTAATTATTAATGAATGAATTGATCTCATAAGTAATATAAATATATGCAAAAACTACAAATAATTTGGTGCACTCAAGGACTAGAGTAGTTGTGTAAATACTTGTGGAAGTGGAAGTGTACAAGAGGAAATAGTTTTCATTGTAAAGGGGATCTTTTCCCCACTCAAATGATGGTGGGGATTGTAATAATATTTGTTTCATCATGTTTGTGTTTTTAGTTATGTATGAGTGATTTATACTTTACAATGAAAATAAAATATTTTTCTTCTATACATTTATTGTTTAAGTAAATTTTGTGTTAATAGAATTTGAACAATGGGCTTTGTATCACGTGTGTTTGTAAGGGGTATTAAAGAACTTTGAGCCATTAACGATTGAAGTTATTTTATATTTGCAAAGTATTTATTTTTATTTGTATAAGGAGAAAATAGAAATATTTCACTTTGTTCTTGTGTTTCCTAGATGGTGTCGTTAGTTTACTAGACATTATAAGGTTTCCCATCTTCTCAATGTTCCTTGTTTTCGTTCATTTACCCTACATTTCTCATTTTCCCATTTTTGATTTCCTTTGGTACTTTCCAATAAAAGCACTTTAAAACCCCCAAAACACATCATATAAGGGAGCTTCCCTCTTAAACGTAGAGGAAGTTCACCAATTTAGTGGTGATCTATCTCGATGTTGCTAGATTTTTGTTGTTATCTATTGGGCATATCTAAAAACAACAATGAAATTTTTTTTTCCAACAACGACAAATAGACAAATGGCCACTACATGTTTCCCAAAGTGTATTTACTACTCTATTTAATGATCATGACGCTTATTATGATATACGAGTCTCGTGTTATTTGTATGGAATGTTTGGAGTCTCAGTATTTGCAACAATGGACACAAAGTTGTTGGATGTGTTGCAAGTATGCATTGACTACTTGTAGCCTGGTCAAAACGTTTTCTTCCGAGTGATGGGCATATTGAAAGTCGAATATGATTGCATAATAGAAACAAATAAACACAACTACTTTGATAATAAAAATGGATCCGAACTTTGATATAAAAATCAACGTTTCTTGTTTTATTTTTAACTTATTTGTTGTCTACATTGTTACATGTTATCTTCCTTATTTTCAAGTTATTTGTTCGTAAAAAACATCTACAAATCTATTTGTATTTTTCTTCTTGAAATCTACATAACAAAAATCATCATCGTTTAGTGTAACACTATTTTCCAAGTTTTCGAGTGCCTTGAAATGGGTATAGCATTCATTTTCGATTATTTTCATTATCTATTTACCATTTTTCTTAATCTATTATCATATCAATTTCAATTTTATCTTAAAAGGGTTATGGATTTGAATGAGGCAAATCCCTTAACCAATAAAATCAACTAATATATTTTTCAAGTATTCTTATATGTAGATCTAGATATTGAAGGATTACTTTACATTTGTTGAAAAGAGGAAAGGTATTATTATACTACAATACATTTTAATAGTACTTAAACTTGTACCAATAATTGTTTTTGTTTTCATTCAATTTGAGTATATTACATTGTATTTGATAGAAATTCTCGTGCTCATGTTGGATTAAACCGAAGTTTGTATGCCCACTAAGAATAAAGTTTATTGTGTGGATGAATTTTGTAAAATGGATGCCAAAGATCACATAAGATATAACATTCGCTACAAACTTCTTTTTGATATGATTCCAATTTTCTTGAGATAGTTCTATTATTTCTTGGAAATCTATTTTTTTATTCACTATTTATCTAGTATTCTTGATTTGAGTATAGTTAGGTCATCGGAAAGAAAGCTCTTAGTGAATGCATATGTATCCTTAAGATGGAATGATGCAATTGGTTATTGGATATGGATATATCATTAAAACATAATGATGTTATTGAAACAAAACAGAGTGTGACCTTCCCATACTCATGTGGTATTAAGACTTATAAACACATCCATAAGTGAAATGTCTTTTCATTACCATTGATTTGTTTCATTTTCATCTAGAACCTTATAGTCATATAGAATATGTTTAACAATATACATTATTGACGCATAATACATCTACCAGTCACAACTTTCTTTATAGTTCCTAGTCGAAATCGGCTTCATAATGAAGAGTGTTGCATAATGAAATTAGAGAAACATGTACCCCTTTAGATTTGTTACTTGCCATCACAAAGTTTGATAAATTATCTATTTGGAATCATTGATATTTGTAATTGAATTAACCTATGAAATACGCCTCTTCAAATATGAAAGGGGTGCAAAAATCATGTTATAGATTCATCCTGATTAATCAATGACATGTGTCATATCTAACTATAACAATTATCATACAAACTCAAAATTTCATGTTTTATACAAAGACAATAAAGTTTGTTGTAGACGCCTTTTGTCCCTAGTTTTATGTTACGATTCCAATTTTCTTGAAAATTTTCTAGTATTTCTTGGTATTCTAGTTTTGTTATTGACTTTTTAATTAGTATTCTTGAGTTTAATTTAGTTGTGTGGTGCCTTTTCATAAGCTTAAATTTCTCTTTTTCCAAGTTTTAAACCCTTATTAAAACATTTGATGAGTTATGAAACTCACTAATATATGTGTTTGTTTGCAATGTTGACTTGAATGAGATTGATCTAAATGACTTTTCAAGATCATGATGAGAATAATGAGCATCAACTAGCTTCTAGAGCCCAATCACAATATGTAGAAACAAGAAACGATCATGCTCTAGGCAAGTGCTTTTATTATTGTACATAATACTTTTTTACTTTCCAAAAATGCATTTGTAAGACATCTTATTCATCCAAAGCAAATTTCCTAGTTGTGAAAGTATACTTTTCAATTAGCTAAAAATAAATTCTTTTCAATGGCCATAGATATGCTGTTTTTCCATTTTTGATTGTTGTGAAGTATAGTTTTCAAATTTTTCATAAATACATTGATCTATAGTTGTATTAGAAAAGGTATTTTTGTTAATTTTTATTCAACTATTTTTGTACAAATTTAAAAACCCTATTCATGTTATGAAATGTATGTATTTAGCAAGTGCTAAATACAAATACACTAAATAAAAATAAATCACCATCCTTGGTATATGGAAAATGTCCTTCTCATTGGGATATGCTTGATGATAGGTAACAGGTTGAAAGTTGGCATGGACTCTAACCATATTAGAATTCATATTAGGTTAGATATGGAATTGACGATGAACATAGGCGTCGTGTCAACAATGACATGTAATTTATTTTACTAAGAAACTGAAAATTGATATTGGACTATATCATATCAAACAATCACATTTAAAGAAATATACACTTTGTTACTAAAATAAAATACTATCGATTCTTGAACAAACTTGTAACTTCATAACTACCTTAACATCAACTATAATATCGATATAATCCACCCCAACTACAACATATATTACCTAAAAACATGCACCCTTGTTAATATTGCAACGAAAAATTAAAACCTTTTTCGAAGTTCTTGCCAAATCAAATGAAAACACTTTGTTTCGTAAACGCCTTTTCTAAAACTTACAACTCTTTACTAAAGAAAGCTTTTTTTGCATGTTGATAGGTAACAAAAATTGATACTCGACATGGAATATAACTAATTTTATAAAAATCATAGATTTTTCGTTAAAGAAGGCTCATTTTCCCCCTAGAAATAGAACTATTTATTACTAGAAAAGACTTATAGGTAAACTAAATTGTTTTCAAGTGTGTTTGCATGTAGATTTAGTCACTTATCTACACTTGTAAAGAGATTTGTTAAAGCAACATCAACTGTAACATCTAGATCATATGAAGTTAATATGTTGTTGTTTATTGTAGGTTGTGTAGATTTTCTATGTTTCTAGCCTCTATTTCTACATCAACAACTAAGCACAAACCATTAAACACTTTAAAATGCCTCATTTGTATACTATGCAATTTTTAATACATCAATCGTTTACTTTTTAATTTTTTTGTTCGATGTAAATTTCATCACTTGAAAGCTTGTACTTTAAATCGCTCGAATTAAATCCCCACCATATTTTTTACATCCAAAAAAATGTCTATTCAACCTCCTTATTCAATATATAACATCTTCGACACAATTTTCCATTTCACAACCTACTATTATTTAAAAAATCACTTTAAAGAAAATATTTTTTCAAGTATGTTTTTTTAATTAATCTTTGTCGGGTTTAATCCCTTTAAAAATGAATGTGTACTTAATATCTTGTTTGCAATTGAAGAGCGGTTATTTATTGCCACTCGAGGTTGGATGAAAATATACCCATCCACTTGAAATTAAATGTAAACCTTAAATTTTGGTAATTTCTTCCACAAAACATTAAATGGATGTACAATTGGAACATTAACATGCAATATTGTCCAAACACTAATGATGAAATAAAAAAATATGCGAGAGAAATTTTTAGGATATGCATGTTAACACAATAGCTTGGTCGAAAGAAAGAATACTACATAAAATAATTTAATCTTGCTTCTAAACACTGGGAAAAGGCCTACTCAGGGGCACAAATCAAATGGAAAGGGTAGCCACTCATTTTGGTAATTCATGTCTTGTAAAAAAGACAAATTGTGCAATACTCTTGCACTAGCCCACACTTGCTTAATTTGACCAATTATGTTATCCCTAGCTATATCTCACTTATTCTTGCTTACACACACAACCTATTTGTTCACAAAATGATCATATTAATCCATCAAATTAGGCTACACCCTCGCATATTACAATTCCAACTTTCAAATTACTCACACATGCATCTAGGACCATAACATCTAGAAAGGGCCATAGCGCCCATATCTACTGAGCCGACGACCACTTTGGTCCCTCTTCCTCTAACGATAATTTTCTTAATTTGAATTCCTTTGGTACACTTATATTTGGATTTATTTGATTTTTCCATATCCATAACACATATATAAGAAAGTTATTCATTTCTCATTGAGGAGAGAAATCTATCTACTTGACACCTAACATTTCAATGAGCAAATACTAAGAGCACTCACAAGTAAAGCTACTCCAAAACTCTCTTAAGCTTCGTATACTTTGCACACTCATTCTAAGGGAAGTTATCCACTCATATCTGCAAGCACAAAAGGAACATTATCAAAGTCAAGTCAAGCTAGGACAAAGGTTCAAGTACAATTACATTGTTGTAAGGTCATGATTATCAATATGGTTACATACATTCTAGATATCACATGTTAGGCGAGAACGACATGTGGTTTGAGCCCTCTTCATAGTAGTGACAAATTCATCTCATGTGCATAGGGGTGTTCACAACCCAACTAATGTATTGCATTGAAAAATTACTTCCTAAGTGTTGGAGGTGCATGAGAATAGGGCACACAAGAATCAGGTGCATAGGGCGTGCGGAAGTTCGGCGAGAAGAAGGGCGCGTCGAGGAAAGTTTGAGTTAGGAGTTAGCTACTTCACATGTTGTGGCTAAATATAGATGTTAAGTGTGTGCCACACATAAGCATGAAGACTTGGAGACGAAGCAAGGCTATTTTGGACGAGTGGAAGATCAAGCAACATGAAAAGTTTTGGGCTAAATATAGGATTGGCATTGAAGTTATCTATAGGAGATCTATTGTTATAAAAGCTTGCATACTTCTATTGTTATCTTGTAACAGCACATGTCTATTCTTAGCATGCAACCTATTTTGAGGATGCTTAGGCGGTGAAGGGAAAGTCCCCACCCCTATATATATGTATTGATTTGCATGGTTTTAGTAGTTCCACTTTGTAGTAGAGTTATGTTGTTGGTTTATGAGCACACATGACTTATGGTGATACTCTTATGTATGTATTTAGCTTCTGTGTTTTACAGTGATTAATACAATGGATCTTTATGGATGGATATTGGTTATTGACTTATCTATAATTGGATCTTGCATAGTAAACTTGATCTTAATTCTTTTTAGCTCATTCTTGCATATGGTTGTGATCTAGATCTAGTTGTGGTTTATCTTTGCATAGTTGTTATGGATCTGAATTATATGTCTTTTCATGCTAACTCCTTGACAAAGATGCCATAAAAGAGGGACCTCGTGCCCCTTTGTGCTTTAGGTGAGTGCTCGACCTATCTAAGTGATGTGCCAACACACCTTGGGTTGTTATTGGTGAGTACATTTACTTATGCACCTATATCAATCAGTATGTTGCTCAACAACCATCCATCAACAAATGCATTCAAGTGATCTCTTTATCATAATCAAGACTATGAGGAGGTAAGTTCACATGCAATATCAAATTCTCGTGCTCAACTCCAATGTGTGATACCTTCTCCCTTAACCATTACCTTAATAAAGGAATGATGTTTTCTTGGCGCATCATCTTACAAACCTCTTTCAAGTCATCAACGTCTTTCTGAGGAAACTCAACTACTTTTTCCTTTTCTAGCTTCCACGATTGTTCTTTCAAGCATTGTATCTCGCCAAAATGTAGTTTTTATTTTACCAATAACAACCCAAGGCATGCGGCAAATCACTCGAGACAGATCTCGAGTGCCACCCAAAGCAAGCAAGGGTACCCTATCCCTCTTTTATGGCAGCTTTGTCAAGGAGTTAACATGAAAAGACATATAATCCAGATCCATAACAACCATGTAAAGATAAACCACAACTAGATCTAGATCACAACCATATGCAAGAATGAGCTAAACAAGAATCAAGATCAGGTTTACTATGCAAGATCCAATTATAGATAAGTCAATAACCAATATCCATCCATAAAGATCCATTGTATTAATCACACATAAAATACGTATTTGAATACATACATAAGAGTATCACCATAAGTCATGTGCGCTCATAAACCAATAACATAACTCTACTACAAAGTAGAACTACTAAAACCATGCAAATCAATACATATATATAGGGGTGGGGACTTTCCCTTCACCGCCTAAGCATCCTCAAAATAGGTTGCATGCTAAGAATAGCCATGCGCCGCTACAAGATAACAATATAAGCATTCAAGCTTTTATAACAATAGATCTCCTATGGATAACTTCAGTTCCTATCCTATTTTTAGCCAAAAGCGTGCATGTCGCTAATCTTCCACTCATCCAAAATAGCCTCGCTTCATCTCCACCTGCATGCTTATGCGTGCCCCGCACTCAACGTCTATATTTAGCCACAACACTTGAAGTAGCTAATTCCTAACTCTAACTTTCCCGGTCGTCCTTCTTCTCGTTGAACTTCCATGTGCCCCTATACACTGATTCTGCGCATGCCCTACTCTCATGCCTCTAACACTTAGGTAGTAATTTTTCAACCCAACATAATGTTTGTTTTACACGAATCCTTCACTATCTAGGGTTTTGAAGATTCAATCAACCGCACAAAAACATTGCACGTGTTGAATATCCAAATTACAAATAGGAGAAAATCGGAGGTAGTGCACAAACCTAGAAAGTTTTAGGAGTTGAAAATGCAGAGGGACAAGGGCATACATAAAGGGCCACAAGGGGTATGCTTTTGGTTGTACCATATGCTTTGGTCCAGGTAGTCTTTTAGGACATAATTTCAATAGTGAAGCTCAGTAAGATCATTTCTAGCCTCCTCCACTCATCGGGTTAGCCTAGATTAGCACATAAGTCCGGAATATCAACTAAGTCTTCTTCTCCCTCTCATTTCTAGTACTTTATTACATTATTTATCATTATTTATATATTTTCAATGATTATTCTGATATTGTTGCAATTAGCCTTGAAACTAATTGATTAAGATAATCTACCATCAATTAATATCCCCTTAAAGATTAACCATTTAGGTTAAATCATTTGGTGAATCCGAACTTGGCCGAACCCTAGTTTCCTTAGATCCCTAAATTGTTTATAATATACATTTTCTTAATCTCATACATTTATATGCATATGGTATGCTTACTTTGTGTTTGCAGAGTTTAATATGGATACCTCTTTATTAGCTTATATTGATATCCGGTCGGTATGCATGCAAACTCTCACAACCACTCTTAAAGATACGTGCATCCGTTCAAATACTTCTACTGACTATATATCATCCTATATCACCATTGGTCTTGTGATGAATGAATAGCACATTACTTTCACACCAACCGATATTCCCTCTCAAATTATCATTGATAATGCTCCTTCATTAAATATCCAAGCCAAAATCAGAATGTATTGATAAAACACGCTCTTGTTGATAATGGATTTGGCCTTAATATGTGTAACATTTATTTTTACATCAAATAAGACTTTCTACTAATGACCTAACTCCCTCTTCCCTATGTATTCGTGGATTAAACAATATGCCTAAGTGAGTATTGGGGAGATCACTTTGCCAATTATAGTAGATCATTTTACCCTTACTATTCCATGTCGGGTCATGCCTAATAAACTCGATTATAGTATTCTTCAAAGTTAACCTTTGTTTCATGCCATACCTATTGTTCCCTCTACTCTATATGCATTGGTTAGGTATTTGTACCATGGAGCAGTATATGATGTTCTAGCTGATCCACCACCCTTCACTTTTTGTAATGATTTTGAGCATGAGAATCCACATGCCCCAGTTGTCGGGCCCAGAAAGCATATTCTTGATTACAATACATATGGTCTACGTTATAAATATTTGTTGTGACACGAATTCTCCAGACATGATCTTGGTAGAGATGGTCGGGAATCCTTGAGCCTATGTCCCTTCCCACACAACTCAATAAGGTTGCAATTAGCTATATTCCCCATCATCCTCAATCCCTCTCTCAAAAGTCATGTTTTCTTCATGCTAAGTTCCTCTAGGAGGTATGTTATCCTTCTTCTACGCACAAGCTTGAGTTTATCAACCTATAGACACTAAATCACACACTTTGATACATTTCTAAGTCATAATCACATACCACTATTCATATGATTCCTAAGCGAGAAAAATAGTAATTGACATCTATCTTTGGCCTCTTTTTTGTCTTTTTGCTTTCCTCTTTGGTCTCACGCACTCCACCGCCTTTAGCCTTATCTTCATTGTTTTATCTTTCTTGACTATGGACACCAAAGGTGCCCAACCAAGACACCAGCGCCTGTGCACCCTCGTCCTCTTTGGATGCCCTAACCTCTTTGTATCTTACTCGCCTCTTTTATCTTTTGGGCATCTTATTTTCTTAAGGGTTGGCCTTTTAGTCATCAATTACAAAATTCAAACAAAGGAATCATATAAATACAAAGCTATGTGATCATAATAAGGGACCAATCTCTAAGCATCTATTATTATCATCCAAGGTTGCATCCAAAGGCATTTTAAGAGCATCAAAGTGCCCATCTAGCTTCATTCAAGGTACAAGGACTACATTTTCTGCATAGACACATAAGAGGGGGAAGTTCATTTTGACATCCACACATCTATCTACATTGTTACATCTAGCTATTACTTGGTATCAAGTGCATCTTGCATAGGAGCCACCTAGGGCACGATCCTTGCACGCACGCACGCACACACACACACAAGAACTACATGGAGTCTGAAATGTAGTGTAGTACTCGGTTGTAAAGCTCACTCTGTCGGGTGACTGCAGGGTAAGTCTGACTCCCCATTTGCATCTTTTTATTTTTAATATTTGATGTGTTTTTGGTTTTTGTAGGAGAGCATTTGCTTTCTAGGTTACAAGTGAACTCGTGATCATTCAACGACATATAAGTGACAAACAATGAAGGTTAACGACATCGGTGTGACACAAGAAAATAATTTTATGAGGTTCAAGATAGACACAGGCGCCGTAAGCGGCCTCTCGGTGCTAGTGCCCCTGACCCACTTGAGGCGCCTTGGTCCAGCTTTGTTTCGACAATTCTACAATTTTTTGGGTTCGGTTGTGACAGTCGCCCTCCTCTTTCATCATTTTTTCAGCTCGGTATACTTCGAGATTTATTGTGAAATTAACTAAGTCTCTTATTCCTTCTCTTGCACCTAGGGTTTCATTTTTCTCTAGCTTATCATGCATGTGTCAAATATGTACTTTAGTGCTTTATTTATCAGTTGTGACTATGTAATTAGCGTTTTACAATTTTTTTAGTATTTTGTTAAATAATTGCTTGTATGCTTTTGGTTGCTTCATCATTGATTGTCTTGTGACATTGTGAATAATGTCCCATGTTCAAAACCCACTTTTACAATCTACATTGCCTTCTTGGTTTCTAGATTACATTTCTTTGTATATACATATTTGTCTTGATTGCACTAACACATGTTTCCAGCCACTTTGTTTTTGTGTGCCTTGGTTTTTACCAAGCACATTCCCTCCCCCTGCGGTATTCATTTTAGCACATTTTTGTCCTCTCCTTTGGGCCACATCCTCTTAGTGACATCGCATGTACCCCAAACGAGAGGGAGCAAACATTGCGTGAATCGATCACCCCATTCAATATTACACACACAGTTCAAACTCGCATAATACAAAACAAAGTAGTCTTTAGTTACATACATGACCCAACTTTTGACTTGGGTCCTTAACACAACACATACGCTAGTGCCTAGATTCGACATGAGTTCTTAGGCACTCTTGACCTTTCCTGTGCACCTATGACTAGGGGTAGTTACAATCATTTTCTTAGATCAACACAGCTTTTAGTATTTTAGAGTGTAATTTTCTTATTATAGGCACAGTCCTCTCAAAGAATTAGAATGCATTCTATCTCCGTCTTCTTCTCTTTCTACTTGGATCGAATTGGATTGAACTTGATCGAACTGAACAAAGAAAGATCACACCATCTACAATGGTGTATAAATTTTGGGAAGTATTCAGGGATGGAGAATAACACTAAACCTTTCTCCCCAACACTTTTTTTGTCATGGTGTGAGATTGCCTAAAAACTCGTACTTGGTGTGAGATCACTCGAAAAACTTGTTCGTGGTGTGAGATCACCCAAAACTCATTCTTCTACAATATTTTCAGGATCCTTTCTATCCTTTTCACTCATCACGGATTAGGTGCACATGTTCCTTTTACTACCTTTTCACATTTTTACATACTTGGATCAAAATTTTCACATATACATGACTTTAACTACTCTTTCACTCTTCTTTTACAGGTTTGTCCTTAATACGCAACAAGAAGCAACCCCACATCATCAAGCACAAACAACAATGACAAAAGATACAAACACAACACAATTCATATGCTTCACCCCTAAGGTCACTTCCTCTTCCTTAGCTTCCACACTTCATTTTTATCACTCCACACTTTTTCTTCTCCTTGGCCTGCTTTCGCCATTAATCTACATGGTTATCAGGTACACATCTATTATCGACTTTATGTTATCAAGTATTCACTCAACAACATAAAGTGGGGGAAAATTTAGACACTAAGTCATGCACTTAAGTATATTTCTAGGTCCTAATAACATACCACTATTCACATGATTGTCAGTGAGAAAACTAATAATTGCCATCTATCTTTGGTCTTTTTTTTTGTCTTTCTGCTTCCTCTTTGGTCTTATAACCCATTGCCCGTCTAATCTTCATTGCTTTATCTTTCTTGACTCTGGACACCAACACCTAGCCAGGGCGCCAATGCCCAAGCACCCTCGTCCCCTCTATGCATCTCCGACCTCTTTGTATCTTACTCACCTCTTTTGGACCTCTTTTATCTTTTGGGCATCTTGTTTTCTTATGGGTTGGCCTTTTAGTTGTCAATTGTGAAATTCAAACAAGGGAATCATATAAATACAAAGCTATGTGATCATAATAAAGGACTAAGCTCTAAAAATCTATTATCATCACCTAAGGTTACATCCAAAGGCATTCTAAGAGCATCAAAGCATCCATCTAGTTTCATTCAAGGGACAAGTGATTGCATTTTATGCATACAAGCATGGGAGGGCAAGTACATTTGACATCCACACATCTATCTACATTGCTACATCTAGCTATTGCTCGCTTATCAAGTGCATCTTGCACAAGAGCCACCTAGGGCACGATTTTGCACACACACGTGAAAACTACATGGAGTCTAAATGTAGTGCAACACTCGGTTGTAAGCTCACTTTGTCGGGTGATCATTGGGGTCAGTCTAACTCCCCATTTGCATCTTTTTATTTTTAAGATTTGATGCATTTTGGGTTTTGTAGAAGATCATTTGTTTTGCAAGTTATAGGTGAACTTTGTGATCATCCAATGACATACAAGTGACAAACAACGAAGATTAACGACATTGGTGCAACACAAGAAAAACATTTTCGAGGTTTTGCATGACACGAGGCACCTAGAAGTAGTCTATGGTGCTGGGCACCTCTTGACCAAGTCCAGCTCCTAAAGATACCTTGTTTTGGCAGTTCTACAATTTTTTGGGTTCGGTTGCATGACAGTCCGCCCTCCCGTTTCATCGCTTTTCCATCTCGACATACTTCGGGATTTATTGCAAAATCAACTAAGTCTCTTATTCCCTCTCTCACACCTAGGGTTTCATTTTTATCTAGCTTATTGCTTGTGTCAAATAAATACTTTAGGGCTTTATTTATCAGTTATGACTTTGTAATTAGGGTTTTACAAATTTTTAATATTTTGTTAAATCACAACCCACACTTTATTGATAGTTTTGCTTCTCTTGACTTACATGTTTTGGATAAGTTTCTTAATGATGAGGTCCTCCTTGAATACATAGGGGATTACGAGCATCTCCCTCACCACTTTCATAAAAAAGGTTTCCCCACTCACTACACATTACCACTTACTTTGGCAAAAGTGACCCCGCTAATATAGACACAAATACACCTAACACTATACCAATGCAACCATACACTAAAGACCGATCTACCCTACTTATCAAAGAGACCATGTCATATAACCTCGGTACCAATGATGAGCCCCACTTAGTTCTTTTGGTCGCATCTCTTAGTGATACTGATAAAGTTAATATTCAACAAGTCATTAAGGATTTCTTAGATCTCTTTAAATGACACTATAATGACATGCCCAACATTGACCATTCAATAACCATACAAAACATTGTGCTCTATGAGGGTGATAAACTTGTATAATGGAAAATTCATAAGATGTACCCTCATGTGGCCTTATCGGTTAAATAAAAAGTACAACAACCGTTGGATGTTGGCTTTATCCTGGTTTTTGACTATCAAATAGGGGTTTCAATATCGCTATGTTAATGAAACCTAATGGCCAAATTAGTTGCTACACCGATTTCTCGTGACCTTAACAAAGCATGCCCCAAAGATAGTTTTCCTTTGCCACTTATTGACATAATTGTTGACTCCATTGTTGGTCATGACATGCTTTCATTCATGGATGGCTTTGTGGGCTATAATCAGATTAAAATTAACCCTGTCGATCAAGAAAAGACATCTTTCACTACCCCATGGGGAACCTTTTGCTATATTGTTATGCCTTTTGGTGTCAAGAACATTGGAGCCACCTACCAGTGTGTATGATTTATCTATTTCATGCTTATATTCACAAAATCATTAAGGACTACATTGATGACATACTTGCCAAGTCAAATCATCGTGCTGACCATGCTTAAGATCTTTGAACACTCTTCACACATTTGAGGCAATATAATGTAAGGCTTAACCCTAAAAGTGTCTTTGGTGTCGCTTACTTGAAGCTCCTAGGATGCATCATATCATGATGAGGCATCAAAATTATCCCACAAAAAAATTGTGCCATTATAGATATGCCTCTCGCCCGTAACCTTCACCAGTTGCGTTCATTACAAGGAAAAATTCAGGCTATCCACCGATTCATTATGCAACTTGTTGATAAAACCCAACCATTTACATGATTGATGAAAAAATATACTAAGTTTGTATGGGATGAGACATGTCAACAATCCTTTAATGTCATTAAAGTTTATTTGTTCAAGCCATGATTCATGGCACCTCTCGGTCCCAAAATTATCGTTACTTTTATACATTTATGCAACCTTCCATGTGTTGGGTGCCTTACTTGCTCAACATGATGATGTCTCGTCGAGAACACGTTGTCTACTATATTAATCACATATTGCTATCATATGAATACAATTATAATTACATTGAGAAACTTTTCTTAGGACTCATTTTGATCACTGGACAAGCTACGCCACTACATGACAAAAACACAAATTCCCATTATTACTAAAGTGGACCCACTGTTGTATTTGCTTTCAAATTCATTTATCAGGGACATTTAGCCCGATGGGTAATGTTGCTTACTGAATTTGATCTAGTTCATTCCACAAAATCCATAAAAGTGCAAGTTATCATTGATCGACTAGTTCGCAACCCCAGATGAAGCGACCCTTCTCATGTTTAGGATGATTTTCGTGATGAATATACTACTTATAACATTGACTCGTAAGTATGAACTATGTATTTTGATGGTTCTCGTTGTGCCACCATGTAGTCACTAAATCACGCACTTACTATGTACATCTAGCCTCTAAATACTTCGTTTATATGCATGATTCCTAAGTAAGAGAAATAGTTATTAATAACCCTCTTTAATTTGATTTGAATTTGCTTTTATCCTTTTTCATCTTTATTTCTTGCTTCTCTTATTGACAACTTATAATTTTACATTATAACCAACATCCTACTCAACTCTGATTTCACTGTTTGACCTTTTGAGCACTTTGTTGATCATTATGAGTATTTCTCCTTATGATCACTCGAGTATTTCTCCATTCTCTCATGCTCTCTTTACTCGACCTCTATATGTCTTTGCTTTTTCTTGGAATTTGAGTCTTGTCTTTGTCTAGATTAGCCTTACTATATTTTTTTGGGTTAAGGGCGCAAAGGTGTGGCTTGATGGTGGGACCTGAGTGTTCACCAAATGAACCAACCACCTAAGTTCTAAACTCCCAGCCCTGTGGATTGGTTACCCTTGCATTTACACACACGGTTGGGAAGACTCGTCCTACACTAACATGCCATAAAGTGTGCCAGGTCGCTGGGTCATTAACCCCTGTATCTAATATCTTAAAAAAGTGGTGGGAGCACCGAGGCCTCACCATGAGACCACACCCTTACACCCTTAACCCAAAAAATTGTAGTAAGACTAAACCAGACAAAGACAAGACTCAAATTCGAGGAAAAAAGCGACGACATATAGAGGCCGGGATAGAGAGCATGAGAGAATGGAGAAATACCCAGAGTGATCATAAGGAGTCATCTCTTGGGTTTAAGAGCTGATATTAAAACCCTCTTCCACCCGCACATTCACATTATTGCTCTACCGAAGGCCGAGCGTAAAGGCAGTTTAAAAAACAAATTCACTAGAAGCATATTGATATTGATATCAATGGAGGCAGTAGTAATTGACGCGGGTTCGAAACTTCTGAAAGCAGGCCTCGCTTATCCTGACCAGGAGCCATCCATGGTGCGTATGTTATTTCCCTCACTACTTTGTTCCAAATGTCTTTTACAATTTAATCTATTTTACATTTTATTTCTCTGCAAATACGGCAGTTAAATTTAATTTTGCTTGATTTTTAAAACTCAGTTAATATTTTACTTGTATTTCTTCCACTTCACAAATCTAGGATCTAGTATTTTGCTTAACGGGAGCTTCTGTTTTGTATTTTTATCTGTCAATGATTCTTACCAGAGTGCTGAGCATGAAGCGTTATCTATTTCTCTTGATTAGTCCTTTTAAAACATGTCTTCGTTGTTCCTCTGGTCGTAGTTGGAGTTTCCGTTGCGTGACGTTATGTAGATATTTTTATTTCGTGGGATTTTTTTAGCTTGTTTTGTATGTATCCTTCTATGACCGGTTTTTTAATCCTCAGTCTTTCTTATGTGACCTCTCTCACACTTACATGTGTAATAATATTAAGGGAAGTGGACCTATAAAACACATAGACAACTGTAAGCAATGTCACTTCCTGAGAGAAGGAGAATGCTAATACATTAATGAGGCGGTTATAACTTTTATTCCCATGAAAAATTAGCAAAAGTTATGTCTATCAGGGGGCCAATTGGAAGGCCCCTGTATGTTACAGCTGTACTAATTTTTAATTTACTATGAAAAAAGCTGTATTTTCTTACTTATAGATCTGGGCATGATCGCCTATACACGAGTCACACCAATTTTAACTTGAAGTCACAAATTTTTCTGAGGGGTCAAATGCAACCTTTCTTCTGATATTCTTTCTCAGTTTGGACCCAAAATGTAGTACTGACAATTCAGACAAAGACAAGACATAGATGCCAGAAGGCAATGAAGCCATAAATAGCTCACGACAGAAAGCATGAGAGAGGCTGGAAAATAAGTGTGTCCTATCCCAGTGTGGGTCTGATTATGTCATCATAGTGGTTGTCAAATTCGACGTGACAGGTTTTGATTGTTCAGATGTCCTGGTGGTGAACAGCCCCTGTATATTACCTTTGCTTAAATCAAAATGCCACACCGTCGCTACTTAGCTGTGACTCATCTCCCCCATGATGGACTGGAAATAAGCTTTTCGATCCTGCCTCTCTTCATTGAATCCAGCAGTCAGTCTGATGTGTCAATGGTCTCCTCTGTCAGCTGCCACAATGGCAATGGCAATTTGCTAGTTGATTAACCTACCTTTACAAATGACAGGAATTCATATTTTCAATTTATCTCTCAATTTGCTCAATGTCAAACCACTTTTTGTAACTTCTCAATTCCTAGCGACTTTCCACCTGCTGTTGTCTGAAGGAATCAATTATCATGTTAAAATCTCCTTTGAAGACTGCCTTTTTCCATTTATTATTCAGGACACTCTTCGTACCTTTCAAAATGGCTAGTAGTTCAGCCTTATTCTTTGTACTGCAATCGATGGATTGTAGAAAACCTATCCATCTTGACTTCTACTATTTCTTGCTATCTCCGATACCTTCTTAACCTGGGTTTCCCCTATAAGCCCCATCAAAGTAAATTGTTATTCAATCATCAGGAAATGATACCCAATGTGCATGGTATTAGCTCAAATGACTTGAATCACCTCCCTTTACAGGGGTCAGGTCTTGTGAAGCCCACACGGGGAGAATTGGTATTGCTTATGGTAGGATAGAATTATCCTTAGAGGACTGGTTCTTACATGCCATGTCAGTTTCCATCAAGTATATTTTTAGTTATAACTGGTCTTCAGTGAAATCTTTATTTTTGAAAATGCTTCTCTTCGCAATCTAAAAATCCATGATACGCTTGGAGTAATATCCCAAAACAAAAAAATCTTGGGATTCGAAGGTGAGATGTTTCTAGGCCTTGATAAGATAGGAAGGAGGAACACTGTGATTCTGTGACTAATATACTATCTATTCGTCATCTATCACCCATCAAAGTTATAGGGAGTGGTTGTCCTTATTTTGGAAAAAGGACATAGTCCCAGGATCTTTAAGTTACAACCTACTAGGGAAAGCCCACAAAACCATAGAGATAATATTGGTAAAAAATTGTAATGAGAAAAATTGCATTAATAATTCATTTTTTTACAATATGGCTCCCTTTCATAATCCAAAACCAAGAAACCCATGTCCTTGTAAGCAGAGATCCACAAGCCTAGGTTTAAGAATAAGACAATAAAACAATCTTTACAAGTTCTTTCAAGTTCTATTTTTGAATAAAGAAAAGTCATTTTTTTTTCTTTTTACAATTTCAATTTACAAGTTGCATAAGTAATTAAGATTGACTTGGAGAAAAGGGGAAGGAGGAATTACATGCTATGTCCTCTTAATATAACTTCCTTCACACTCGACAAAGTTTGAAGATGAAGAAGCTTGGCCCATGTTAAGAAAAGAAGCATTACTCTAAATGCCTCCTTAATGTTGACAGCGGGTAGAAAATTAGAAATAATGTGTTACAATTGTTTGTGTCAAACATTGTTTGGAAGAGGTTAAAAGTATGCATCATGTGTAATATCCTTCCATGCCTTGTGTCCATATGCTCGCTCAAAATATCGAGGATCTCAAGTCACACGAGCCATAAGTGCCAAGTTGGCATGACAAATAGTGTGGGTGTCATACTCATCACCAAAAATGATCAACGAAGTTTAGAAGTGTCTAAACCCACCAAGGTTTGTGAGAAAAACATTGTGAAAAGAACCCAATGTAACAAAATGAGGCTCCACATCATTTCTTCCTCAAGCTTATTATCTATAGAACATTGGCATTCCAAATCAGGCAACACAGGAGGGACAACAGGAAATAATTCAATAACGGCAATGGAACTCTCATAAGTACAAAGAGATGAGCAATGTCTTGGAAGAGGGAATCATAATCGGGGTCATAAACCCTTATTGGAAGTGGAGTGTCATGATCATTCAAAGCAGAAATTGTGACATGATGAGCCACTTGAGTGTTATGAGCATCCAAAGTAAAAAAATGTAGAATGAAGATCCATTGGAGGGTCATAAGCATCTAAAGTAGAAATTGTAGTAGGAGAGCCATGAAAAGATATCAAGATGACATAACTTCGTAGTAAGTTTGTTGCCAACATTGTGACTTAGGTTGATGGACTATGCGATAACAAGAGCATTTAGTTGCAGCTGGACCAAAGAGTTCTTTGAATATAGCCCATGCTATAATGGGGCAATCGATGTCTTGAAGGTGGAAGTGCTGGTTGTAACTAGAATTGGACAAGCCAATGAAACCAAGAGCTTTGTGATGCCCGTTAAGTCACTAGTTCTTGTGTTTATCCAAATGCGCATGTTCATTGGTACAAACAAACCTTAACAATCTCTTACACCAAAGTAGGTCCTCTTTATGGGATTTCCATTGAAAGTAGTTGGCATGTGTCAACTAGATTGCACGAGGATAAAGAGGAGCCATAATGCTAATAAAGGATATAAAATCAAGCTGATTATAAACAGAGGCCACCGATGGAAAGTATGTGAGTAAATATACACTTTTGAAAAAGGGCACTGAAAAAGGTCCCTGTATGAACAAGATGCAGTTTGCACATGAAAATGAAAAGTGCCCCAAAAGTTCTATCTAGAGGCCGAACTAGCCCTTGGGACAAACCAACAATGATTAGGAGCAACATATATATGTGCTAGAATTTGTTTAGGTCAACTGGACAAGTTAACGCTTGGCACCTTTCCAAGATGACCCAGAACCACAACCTGAAGGCGGAATCAACTCTTGTGACCAAGGACAAAAGTGATCGGAAGATATATATATACTTGCTACTAAAATTTAAGGTCAAATGGGCAAACTTGATTTTGGCACAATTTCCAAGGCTGTGTAAAACTACTACTTGGAAGCTATGCTGAGTCTTGGTGCAGTAGACAACATTGTCTAGGATAATCTGATCTATCTTCCCTGAAATTCAGACAATTTGAATTTTTTTCTTAGTCTCGTTTTTGTTATTTTGGTAAGAAATACAAAAATAATTACATTCTTTTTTTTACCACAAAAGCTAAAATTGGTTGTGGTATTTTTGCCGAACTGGAAAAATGGAGGGCATTTTCAGCAAAACAAAAACTTGCCAAACTAAATTAAATGATCTATATGCAACTGCAGAGCTAAAATATTTCTGAAGTGATTGGATCTATAGATTTGGAGCTAGCTTAGAAGGTGCTTTGATACCATAGTGGGAAAACGAACATAGTTCTTGGGATCATAAAATTGCAACCTATATACACCTTATTTTCACTCTTACTAATAATTCTTCGAGTTGGTCATTGCCACTTTGATCTACCTCAGTGCGTGCCTCAAGGGGCATCACTGAGAGCGGGGTTGGAATGGTTGGCAATACCTGTGAGAGATTTGTTGTGCAGTCCAATATGCCTTAGATATCCTATCCTTTACCACCGCTTTTGACATCTATTTGCTACCCTCTTGCGACCTCCTTTACACCTACTTATAGCACCTTTAGGTCACCTTCACATTTGCTCCCAAGTGTTTGTACTACTCCTACCTCCTTTCTCCTTTGGACCTTCATGTTGGCAGTTGCAAGCTGACATGGTCAATACCATCTGACACAACTTTCAAACCGTTGACTACATTGACCACGGTCAATGTCGTTGGCTGTGAGAGTTTGTGAGTTCAGGTTATGTCCCTTATATATAGGGCGTCATTGTAGTCATTTCTCATACTATTGTCATCAACATTGTTTATCGGTTGCCCGCTCTCACCAAACTGCTCTTAAAGGTTTTAAAGGTGTAGGTCTATTTTTTCTTACATTTTGGAGGACTATGTTTGGAGCATGGTGTCTAGGATACTCAAGAATTGGTGCTGCAATAGCAAGGTTTGCCAAATCTTTGGAGTCCCCAACTATGGTCTTCTTCCTATCCTCCTCGTGTCCCCACAACAACTCTCTCATAAGGTTGTACTAACACTAGGGGTTAATGCATCAATGGTGTCTTTATAAAGGCAAATATTTTTGATCTTCCTTGTCCTTTATGTATATTCTGGTTTGACTGATGTTTTTTGATTGTGGATAAATGTTTTTGAAGAGAGATAAGAACTGGGTATACGAGGGTTTAAGGAAATACTCGCAACCAATTACAACAAACATTAGAAGATAGACATAAAAAACACAACATAGGACCATAGCAAGGAACAAGGGCCCACCATGGCCCAAGCTGAATCAAAGCTGACCACAGAAGGCTTGGCCAGCAGTCTAACAACAAACAAACTACAATCAAAGCAGCCAAAAACAATAGATACAACAGTCAAACTACCCTTTATGTTTCTTAAGTCCGTCTTTCCACTTGTGTTGGAACTCATCTTCTTTGAGATTTGCAAGGTTTGAGAAAGCACTTTTGCAATTCAAGCTTCCAAGATAATATCTCGGGTCTTCAAATTCATCAAATTGGTCTTCTTCTAAACTCTTAGAATCTTCGATCTGCTCATAGTTGACTAGTAGTGATCCATGGGGTTTTTTTAGTCCAACCACTAGCTTCTTAGGAGGACTCCTAAGCTGATCAAAACTCTCAAATTGAAGATCAACATGCTGCTGGAGAGGGCTCTTGCTTTGAAATATCCCTTGTGGGATACCACTTGAAAATGCACAAAATATATGAAAATTGCAGCAAAGTAAAATTTCTGATTTTTACAGAAAATGACCAGCTAGGGCAGCGAATGGTATTTAATTGATATCTCACAAAATACTTGCCCAAAGTGCATGAAATTTTGAGGGAAGCTTGCAATAATAATAATAAACACTAGAAAAATATTTTTGAATTTTTTGAATAATATATTGCTGCCAGAAAATTACAGAATGCCCTAGGCGGCTAGGAAACTTAAAAAATTCATATCTCCTCAAATATGCATGGAAAAATTATGAAACTTGGGAAATAACATCTATTAATATTGAGAATGAAAACCCAACCTCCAGATCTGAAAAATGACACCTGGAAGCCCTTAAAAACACTGCTGCAAATTTGGAACTGAGTAGATAAAACCCTAGAAAATAGATAAAAATCTGAATTTCTAGAAATAACATCTACCAATGATATAGAAGAGATCCCAACCTCCAGATCTGGAAATGACACACTAAAACCCTCCCAAAAATTGCTGCAAAATCCCAAAGTGGGTCGCTCCCCTTGGGAAGAGGCCCAAAACCCTCAAAAGTGTCTCCAAATATGGCACCAAAATCTGCTCTAATCGCTGCCACAAATCAGATATGAAAACCCTTGATTTTTCTCCACAAAAAGCCCCAAAAATCTTCCAAAACCCTTATCTGAAATTAATCTTCGAAAATCAGCCCTGAATCAGCTCCAAAATGATAAGCTAGGGTGGATCTTTCACTATCGAAGAATGCCCTACTAGCTAGGAATGGATCTTTCACCACCGAAGTTAGGGATCTTGTGGGATCTTACTCCACAAGCTAGATGATAGCAATCAATAGTTGCTCAATGAAAATCATAAGTGTGCATGCAAGAATCCGCTCTAACACTCCCCAAATCTCCTTATATAACTTTTCATTACCTTTTTCCAAGTTGGGAGCTCCATGTGGGACTAAAAGTGACTTAAGTGACCCCAACGAAGAAATAGAATAATAAAGTACCATAAGTCACCCCAATGAAGAAATAGAATAATAAAGTACTATGAGCCCCCCCAATGACAAAATATAACAATTATTACCACCAAGTCGCCCACTTAATGTCAACGACAAAATATAACAAAAAAGTAATGTGGTAATAAGTCATTTATACCCAATATCCTCCAACGTCATTAGCCCCTCATTTATGTCCAAGGCTAAGACGAATGAAAAAAACTCCTAGGCCATGTGCTCGGAATTGAGGACATTACATGCTTCTAGGAAGGATCCTCTTCGATTCCTAGGTTGAGATTCTTCCATCTTTTGAATTGGTTCTTTGTGGACTTCCCCAGTTAGTTGAGAGATATCTAATCGTTCACTGATGTTTTTTGTTGTTGCTCCACCCATTGTTGTTAGGGCATTTCCTCTTAATGTGGCCTATTTGCTGACATCCACAGCATTAGATGCTAATATTCTCAAAATCAAGCAGCTTGAATCCATTTGCTCTCGCTTGATGAAGAGTTATACTTTGTTGCCCTGGAACTGATACGTTTATTGAAAGCACTATTTTGGCTTTATTCATGGTGAGTTTGCTTTTCAAATTTACCGCTGTTTGCTCATCCACATCTCCAATGACATCCCCAATTTATGTGAATATTCGTTCTTCCCAAAATTCTCGGAAGGGCATAAAGATTGAACCATACTAGGATGATATATGTGTTTTCTGTGAGAGGATTGAAACCTTCTGATCAATTTTTAATAAAAATACCCCTTTTTCCCAAAATCCAGCAAGCCCTACACTCTAGAACATATTTTCTATCTTCTAAACGAGAGAAAGTGACTGTAAATAAGTTCTTGGGTAGGAGGTAACCTGGAAATCTTTATCCGTCCATTGAACCCTGACTACTTTCCTTATCTCTTCCATATTTGGTCTTCTTCCTCTAACCCTGCAGATGACTGTCCGCTCCTCGAAATCTTTCAGATCTAGCTCAAATTCGTCATCTGTGATTGTTATTTCTGTTAAAATTGAAGCAGTATTCTTGTTATTAATCGCTGCTTCTCCATCCACTTTGGTGGCTGTCCAATCCTTGGGAAACACCATTGAAATGCTGCCCTGTTTTCACCTGTAACTGCGCCTTCTTTCTCCTTATTTTTGACTTTTCCGTGGCTTCCTTGGATCCAGTTCCAGATCCACTGTCAGCGTTGCACCACTGCCGGCCAAAAGTACGCGCTTTCTTCAACCTTTGCCAAAAATTCTCCATCGTTCGCCATAATTCCTCCAAAGGCTCGTGCTTCTCCATCCCTTGCCAAAAACACTCCGTCTTCAGCCATTATTTCTCATTATCAACCCTTGCCTTACATCCACCACTTGGCTTTGACAACCCTAGTTTAGATCCTTGGCATGCACTTGCCTCCTTGTTTATTCTTAAAACTCTAGTGTAGACACCTCATATGCACTTGCTTACTATCATTACTCTTACAACCTAGGATCCTAGTAAGACCCCACCCTCTATCCTAAACTTAGGCTTTGGAACCCTATGCCTTTGATAGAGAGTGGATTATCATCTTCTAAATCCACAACTCATACACTACATAGTTACAATCTTGGCTTGTGTGTAGGCCCTAGAATGGTCTTCTATCTATATCCTAATATATTATCGAGAAGAGAAATAGGATAATCTATTGACCTTCTTAGCCCACATACATTTTGGTAAACCTGACACGAATCTTAATCCACCATCGAGTGAGTCATCTTCACGTTCCTTTTTATTTCCTATCACTTTGACTTCACCATCATTACATTCTGGTGAACGTGAATCTTACTCCATTGTTGAACGAGTCGTCTTCACATTTCCTTTATTCTTATCTTCGCTTTAGTTTCACCATCATTACATTTTGGTGAACTTGATGTGAATCTTACTTCACCGTTGAGAGTCATATTCATGTTTATATTTACATCAACTTTATACCAAGTACCAACTTAATATCAACTTCTTATCTCTTTAAGTTTCCATCCTAGCTCCTCAACATCATCCATTTTCCAAAATATTTTCTTTCTAGCTTCTAAGTTCAATTCTCATGCAGTTCTCTTAGAACGTTTCATGTCCAATCATGTCCCCTCTTATATCTCTGATGGACGAAGATCCAAAAGCGGATCTTCTCCCGTTTCCCTTTCTTTATCACACTATCATGGACAGAGATCCACAAGAGGATCTTCCTCTCTCTTCTCACTTTGTCATGGTCGAAGATCCAAGTGACGATCTTCCCATATCCAAGCCGTTATATGATGGACATACAAATTTCACCTTGATATCAGGGATGATCTTTCATCTTTAACCCTCCTGCCCACCCTTTATTGGAAACCAACAATTGGGTAAGTCAACAATTTTCCAACTTTTTCTCTCAATTTATAAAATCAAACATTTCTGATTGCATCAACCACTCTGCTAAAAAGCACAATGCAGTTTAGCAAAGCTTAGACAAGTCTGACTGCATCACCCACCCTGATTTCATCGTGGCCGATGCCATTTTCATTCAATCTCTCACAACTAACTGGATCGCCACCCTGATTTCTACATCATGGCTGATGTTGTTTAGAAGTCCTGTTTATGACTCAATGTCATCCCACATCATCCCTACTTTTCGCATCTCTGATTTGAACCAAATTCTTGCATTAAATTGCCATGGCAAGAAAACATGCATGGATCTCAAACTTGACACCATCTGTGATTGTCCATCATCTCATGCTTTCTCACTATCTAGGGCATCTCTTGATGCCTGTCCTCCTCTTTCATCATACTTTGGGGCATCTGTTGATGCCCATCTTTCACATAATTCACATTTTGGGGTGCCTACCAATGTCTATCCTTCCCTACTTCCAGGCTTTGGGGCATCTTTCGATGCTTATGTTCTCTTTATTCGAATATTAATAACTTCCTACTATTACCTCTTAGGCTCTTACCTTTGGGGCATCTTATGATGCCTATTCTCATTCATTCTCTAGCTCGGGGAATCTTACGATGTCTTCCATCTTTTATCACCTTAAGTTGCGACCAAAAACCTTATAATCATTGAATCCAATCAAATTCAACTCCAAGAAATCTTCAAAAACAATGCCTATTCTTTCAAAGCATACCCCATCATGGGTATGTTCTTCTTGTGCATTTAGATATGCATGCCACCTTCGCATGTCATAAGTATTTGCACTTGATTCACACATGATATGACTTTTAGCAACATGTTCATGATGTGATAGGGGATGTTTGTAGCTCCATTGCACACCCTCAATAATTGCATTTTCTACTTGTCCATATTAGCTCACTATGATTTTCATTACTTTATACTTTATTTCATTGCCTAAACATCCTACTTGATAAATATTCTACTTCACTTTATGTATGCTTCCTGAACATCCTATTTGATGTAGGTGCATCATCTTTGCAAAGTCATGAAGGTTTTGTTTGTGATTCAAGAGTCTTAGGATGTCTTTCAGGTCCATATTAAGCCTTATCTAGGCATTTGAGATGTTTAATATTTGATTTGAGACAATGGGATGTTTTCCTCCAAAAACACTAAATTTGAATTTGAATATTTACTATGTAAATCCATAAGGATAAAACATATTCAATTGTGAGTCATGGTGAGTTGTCATAGGCTTCTAGAGAGGTTGCAATGTAGCATTAGGTGGTTTCAATCTAGAGATATTGTTGGAGACAAGTACATTGTTATAACTTGCATCTAAGATTGGAAAAACAGTTTCTTATGCTTAGTGTGTGGTTGAGAGAAAATCTCAACAAGTGGATTGACTTTCTATACTTGGAGGAGATTCGAGACAACTCGATCAACATCAACTGAGCTCAAGGAGGACGAGGATGAACTTGTCTTTAGCATAAAAGACCAAGAGATCATTTATTGCAGGGTGGTGTGTGATTGAATGTAATTGTAAGCTCTCCAAGTAAGACTGTTTTATAAGAAGACAATAAAGACTTAGTGAATATTCGTCCATTTAAGCTCATTTCATGTTTCTTGATGATCATCAATGCCTAACGTTAAGTTTTCAATGAGTTAATGATTGATCTAGTAAGTTTTTCTATAAACTCTGCCTGTACCCTGTCATACTGTACTCTATTTTGGTACAAAGCTTATAGTCCAGAACAAATGGATCATTTTGAGCACGTGATTCAAAAAGGAGAAAGTTGTATTATGTCTGGATAGAGCTTAAAAGCTTATGTTCTGGTCTTAAAACGTTGATGGAGCCAAATTAGACCATTTTTCCTGGCTCAGGTAGTCAGAAACCCTTAACTAGGGTTTAAGAGAAAAATCTCCATAGTTTGCACAAATCTTAGTGTTTGGAGTCCAAATTTGGTTTGTAGGGACTGATGGGAATTCTTCAAAGGATCAAAGTGGTTTGAAGCAATTTCATTAAATCAAGAAGTTATAGCTAGGAGAGTTGACTGTTACAGTGAAATGGCCTAAAAAGACCTAATTGGAAGGCACTACAAAGTTATCAATTCTTTTGTCCTCAATTCTAACTTCCAAATGGGTGTCTAAAAAGTATCATATCTTTGTGTGAAACCCTCTGTAACAAAAGTTATCTCCATTTTCCCTCTTGGACAGGGCTATTAGAGCCACAAGACAGAGTTGTACATTTGATCTATAATCTTGCATGAATAATAAGATTATCAATTATTTCTCATCTCAAGGGTATGGTAGATGCTTGAAGATCAATTTGGAGGTGTATCTGACTTGTAATTAGTAATTAGAATGTTTTGATGCATATTAGCCTTCACTAAGACAAGTACTTTCTCAAGTCAAGAACATTGCTACATACACAAGGTGAGATTTAATACTTATTGTGCTTAAAAGTGATTTCACATCACGACTGCTTGAATATCCTACTTTATTTATGTTATACTGCTTGAACATCCTACTTTACTTATGTTACACAGCATGAACATTGTACTATCTAAATATCCTACTTAAAGTTACATTGCCTGAACATCCTAATACCAGAATATCCTACTTTACTTTATGGCACATTGCCTGAACGTCTTACTTCTTGAATATCCTATCTTACTTTATTTTATTACCTGTACAACCTACTTTAAATTACTTTATTTAACTGCTTGAACATCATATTGTCTGAACATCTTACTTAACTCTATTTACAATCTGCCTTTGACATCCTATCCCCCTCAGGTTTATACGACCATTGTCCTCTTCCTTGAGCACTGTGGTAACAATTTGCCTTTGACATCTTTCCTTCTTAGGATTATTTTTCCATTTGCTTCCTCTCAGACCTTTTAGTACAATTTATGTCATTTCTATGACACTCATTCCCCGTGGGTTTCATGGCTCTTTATCCTTGCGCTGGACCTATCGTAGGTCTACACTCCTATCCCCCAACATTCCTAGTGATCTACAGTTACTGCACTGCCTAGTTCACTCTCTCTTTTAGCCTTCATTCCCTATGAAGCAAACCTCGCTTTCTAGTCAACTACTAGTTTTATCGTTCATTATATTGCACTCTTTCTTTGTAGTTTTCACTTTTATGTTCCTTCTCACTTATGACACACTTATGTCGAGATGGGATTGCACTCTTTTCTTAGCGTAGGTCTAGAGGCCCCCGAACGTCTTGGTTGGAAGTTCCCCTCTATAGTAGTTAAGAGTAAGCTCTCTAGCATTGTCATCGGCCATACCCATTTGATCAGTTTTCCGAATCTGTATGGAGGAGGAACAACAAAAGCCAAAAAAGTTAAAAGCCTTGTTATGGAAAGAAAAATAAAGCAAAAGCAATAAAAAAGTCAATCACAAAAAGTGTGACATCATTTGGTACATCTCTAACCTAGATGAAAGCTCAAAGTCCAGATTTGGCCTTGTTACAGAGCTTGAGATCCTTTGAGGTGTGGTAGTTTTTTTTGATTGGGCTATGAGGTCACATATCTATTATTTAGTGCCTCCGCCTTTTCATGCTAGTACATAATCCTCATCGCAGGCCTATAGCTCCTTAAGTGAGGTCTTGAGGAACGGGGAAAATGTCATGGGAAGGTAGGAAACACTTGTAATATTATCGCATCTCATTTTTGACATGGATATGTCTTTATACTTCACTAATTTGCCTTAGCTGACCCCACATACTTGGGTTCCTTCATACCTTAATAATGAAAACCTTTAGTCACATCCTTTTGATTAGAGTGTCTCATTCTCTATTAAGGATCTTGTATCACCATCATGACGCCCTCATTTTTCGTGATCACTCCGTTTATTCCATTTGATGGATATTGTTAGTAGTTCACCATGCCGGACCCTTTATGACATCCTACTATACTCTATTTTACCACAGATTTTTACCTCACTTGCTGTTGACTCCAGCCAAAAATTTGTGAATATGTACCGTAAGACCTTTGGGCCTTCCTAACAAATAACCCTATGCATCCATATCTTCTTCATTCACCCTGGTCATGACATTAGATGGTAGTGTTTTACCTTGCAAGAAAGTCCAGCGCAAGCATTTTGGTGCTTCCTAGTTATCACTTATTTTCACACCTTTTATTTTCTATGACCTTTCTTTTAGATTGATTTAGATTATACTCTCTCTTAGCCACACTCTTTGTTTACGTGATTGTGCATCTTTTTACATGGGATGTCCTTTTGTAACACTTTACTATTTTTGCCACATTGATTTTTCTTAAATTATATTAGATATCCTTTTTACCTTCCTTATCGCTATTGGCATATTTTTTAATTTCTTTGATCTCTCTTAGATTTTATTAGATGTCCTATTGCCCACTTGCTCTTTTGTCACATCTCTTATTTTCTTTGATCTCTCGTTGATTTTATTAGATGTCCTGTTACCCACTTGTTCTTTTGCCACATCTCTTAATTTCTTAGATTTTATTTAAACACTCGTGTATTTGGCCTCTTTGCCCACTTGAGTTATTTTTTGCTTAATGTATTGTAGTAGGATGGACAACGAGATTATGGAGAAAAATAGAGGATCAATACTTGACATATCTGCGCATAGCACTACACGTATAATTTTGGAAAGTCGTGTAAATGTTCCCAAAGGATTTTCCCTCTTCGACTCCCAACCTTGTTAATAAGGAAGCTACAATCCAAATCTCATCTTTTTGTAATTTGTTTTGATGGAGTTATTGCAATTTTAGGTTTTTTCGTAAATTCACTCATAGACCGCATTTTTTTGGTTTTTTTGGAAAGTCTCGCATAAACTTTAGTTGGGGTCTTTTTTTGTGTTTTTGGTAGTATGACCGACATCACCCTTAAATCATCTCGGTCAAAGTTTGTTCAAAGGAGATATTCAAATCTACTTGTTTATGTTCTTATTCTCAAATTTGGGGTGGGTAATGAAATCCGGAGGATAGTAGTGTTCATGAAACCCTAGTAATTATTTGAATAATGGATCGAGAATATTTCATATATTTGGTGAGAGATATGCAAGAGACAGTGCAAAATATGCAAAATGCAATCTCGAATATAGAGAATACTTTGGGTAAGTACCGGAAGGCAAAAAAGAAGTAGAAAATAATGATTTTGTTTAGGTATCGATGATAAGGAGGAAGAGGATGCACGGTGAAGAAGAAGAAGAAGAGGAGCATAATGATGATGATGAAGAGGCTACAAATGATGCAAAAGTAGAGGTAGAGGACCATGTTGAAGAAGCAAAGATGGAGAATAACGGTTCACATTATTTATCTTCAAAGAAAGCAACTTCAGTATTCCAGTTTCATGGATTCATTCAAAGGAAGAAGGTAATTGTATCCATAAACCCTAGCAACAAGTATACTTTTATTAACATGGATGTGGCTCATCATCTACATGTTCAAACAAACAATATCAAGGAATCACAAGTGGGGATGGTAAGAATATTCAAGTTTTTGAAGATTCAAAGCTTTCTATGGAAAATTATGTTTTGCATTTAGACTTTTATGTTTTGGATATGGATGGGTTGGATATTGTTCTTGGATATCCTTGGTTAGATAATTTGGGAACAATCAATTTTAATGTGCAGAAGAAGTTCGTGAAGTTTTGGTACAAGTGAACGAAAGTCATCTTGTAGGATGTCACACTCGAGCGATGAACAAAGAATTGTTAGGGTAGAGCAAGAGGATGGTGAAGAAGAGATAAAGAAGACTAAGAAGAAGAACAAGAAACATATAAAGAAAAAGAAGAAAATAACAATTCATCTACTCAAATGACAAAGGCATTGGCAAATGAAAAGGTGGAAGAGGTAGAGTAAGTAGAAGAAAAGGTTGACAAGGTCAAGGATACTAAGATTGAGGTGTATAGACATGCACATTACCATGGGAGGAATAGTCATAGTGACATGTCGAGCGACAACCATTGTAATGCCCAAAGTATTACGTGAACAAAATCCACAGCTAAAACCAGGGTAATTTTTTTCTTAAACACTTAGGATCACTTACTACAACACAACAATGCCTGAAATGCTTACACAATCATGAACCCACTCATGCAACGATTTAACTTTTACTTGGAACAAGAGAGAAGAGAAAGACATTACACTAAACGTAAAAACAACACATACTACCAATCCTACCAATAAGACTTCCGACCACCATATGTACTATCCTTTTTCCTTCCACGAAGGAATCATGGCTAGCCTTTGGTTCCTCCAAGATGAAACACACAACAAATGACATACTCTTTCCCTCCACTTGAACCACCACTTTTCATTCCACTAAGACTAGCCACATACTCACTTGGTTCCTCTAATGTAACAACTCACAAATCCTTATTCATCTTGTTAAGTGACAACTCCTTTTCCCTCTACCAAACAATGATATAGCTTCACCCCCTACACATACATACACACTTGCATGCAAGATTCACAACAATTATTTAATTTCAACATTTGCTTGAAGGAGTGATTCAAAACACATAGATAAGCCAATTAAGAGAGGAGAGGAAGGACTTTATCCACAATTTACATAGATTACGATTTAGCTTACACACTTAATACAATTTAATTTCTTTGTAAACCCTTTTGTTTTGTAGGAGATTGAAAACACTTGTTTTCAAGTTAAAAATCCATTTTAGGTTTAACATGTTTCTCTCAAGGAAACACCTCGCTTTTCTTTTATTTAAGTAATCCAAAGGTTTACCAATAATTTTAAAGAGGGAGCATTTTCAATTACAATTTACAAATGGCTCCTAAATCATTTGTTATACTACAGGCTATGCTTTTACACAAGGTTCAAGAAGAGGTCTTCCCACTACGAGTTCAAGGTACAATTTGCAAAACATGTTGAGTTCCAACTTAATTACAAGTAGTTTATAAAAAGATGACACCCAAGGCTGAGGCTTGATGGGCCTAAACACTAGTGGAGGGTCACCTTCCACGTGGTCACACAAGACAAAAAGTGGTATCATCTTTTGTTATTCAAGCTAAGGTAGGATTGAGGGTTCATTATGTGGAATTCAAGTCCCATCTTACAAATATAAAACAATATCCAATAGGTGGGACAACAAATAATCTTTCCCCATGTAATTCAAGGTCTCGCTAACCCGCTATGTTTCAACCACAAAAAGTAGAATGGTGATACAAATTAGGAAACTATTCTAGTTCCAACAAGTTCGATATTCCATTCATTACAAGACATGTTTGTTTTCTAAACTAGAGCCACCTCATGGCAATGACTACCAAGTCCAAAGGTTTACCATTCACATTGAGTTGGAGTGAGCTTAACAAGAAGTTCTTAGAGGGACGATGCCCTAGCAAGGACTCATTGGATCAATAATATAGGAGGGTTACGTACGTGTAGGGGTAATGTACGTGTAGCCCACTTTGTAGAGCTTACATAATTGAGATGTGATCTATACATTATTTATTCGTACTAAGTAGAGTATTAAGCTTATTAAGAGATAGGTTTACCACAAGTCACATCTTCTCGAGCCTTGCGTTTCACGAGAGGAGTTTTACATTATTTCATTATTAAAAGTGTTTAGATCGATGCATATTTCATGTTTGAGACTAGGTTTGGTATAATTTCAATTTGAGTTGTCATACCAATGTACTTTCACTATATGTATATTTCCTAAGTTGTGGTCTCAATAGGTGTTTTAAAAGGGTTAGAAACAATGTTTAACCATACATCTAAACACGATTCTAATCATAATTTTCCATGTTAGACATTTCACATGACCTATTTATTTCAATCATGATAAATTTCCTTACCATTCACTATTGTGATCACACGTGTTATCAATTAACCAACTATTTGTTTAAACACGACTATCCAATTTACATTTTGGTTACATTCCAAAATCAATCTTTTACTATTTCCTTTCTTCCCGTGTCTAAAGTAATGTTTAATTTACAATTACATCAACGTAATGATTCATGGCAATGCCTTGCATTACATTACTTCTTTTTCCATTGTCTTGCATCCTGCGTGCAACAACACGAGTCGAGCATGAAGCTAGCATGGATTCACCCCTTTCCCTACTAGCTATGAAATCATACATCATAAATTCTCTCATCCCAAAATGTTCAGGTCATTTTACACATTCAGAGAGAGAGAGGCACATCTTGGATAAGCACGGCCCAATGTTTGGTGACATTCCTCCAGGTAGACCACCAGATAGAGGATTTGAGCATGTTATACAGCTAGAGGAGGGTGCCAAGCCCATGATTACTACGCCTTATCGCCATCCTAAGAAATTCAAGGATGAGATAGAGAAGGCCATTAGAGAGCTCTTGGATATGGGACATATCCATCCTAGTTCTAGTCCCTTTGCTTCTTCAATTGTTTTGGTGAAGAAGGACGGGACCATGAGGATGTGCATTGACTACCGTGCACTCAACAAGAAGACTATAAAGAATAGGTATCCCATTCCTTGCATAGATGAGCTTTTGGATGAATTGCATGGAGCTATCTATTTTTCGAAGATTAATCTTCGATCAGGGTACCATTAGATTTGTGTTCGTGAGGAGGATATTCACAAGACAACCTTCAGATGTCACTATGGGCACTATGAGTTCTTGGTGATGCCATCCGGTCTTACTAATGCACCTGCTATGTTCCAGTCATGCATGAACCATCTCTCCAACAAGCAGTTGAGGAAGTTTTTGCTGGTATTTTTCGATGACATTCTGATTTACAACAGACATGGGAGGAGCATTTGAGGCATCTTGATGAGGTACTTAGCATCATGGAGGCACAGTCTCTATTTGTTAAGATGTCCAAATGTGAATTTGGACTTACAAAGATTTTGTATCTTGGGCACGTCATTGGGGCCAACGGGGTCAAGGTTCATCAGGAGAAGATACAGGCTATGCAAGATTGGCCGCCACCTAGGAACATTTCAGACTTGCGTGGATTCCTGGGATTATGTGGTTATTACAGGAGGTTCGTTAGAGGCTATTCTCAGCTTGTAGCTCCATTGACAGATCTTACATGGAAGGGGGCATTTAGATGGACAGATGAGGCACATGTAATATTTAATAGGCTCAAGGTGATTATGAGGACTTGTCCAGCTTTTGGCTCTTCCGGACTTCTCACGGCCCTTCATATTGGAGTGTGATGCTTCGGGATTAGGGATTGGTGCGCTTCTTATGCAAGTCCGCCATCCTATTGCCTATGAGAGTCGGAAGTTGAGAGATAATGAGAAGTTGTACTCCACCTATGATAAGGAGATGCTCGCCATTATGCATGCCTTGGTGAAATTCAGACAATACTTAGTAGGTGGGAAATTTGTGGTGAGGATCGACCACAACAACTTGAAATACTTTCGGAACAAAAGGAGCTCAATGAGAGGCAGCAAAAGTGGGTCAGTAGGATCCAGGCATATGATTTTGACATTGAGTATGTCAAGGGGAAGAAGAATGTAGTGGCTGATGCACTTTCCAGAAACCACATCTTGCTGCCCTATATTCTTTGAGCGAGATTTCAGTAGATTGGAAATCTCAACTATTATTTGAGTATTCCAAAATTCTTTAGCATGTGACATTATGGATGGTAAAATCCAGGATGAGCGATACAAGGTGGTAGCTGATTTGATTTTGTATAAGGGCAAAATTTAGCTAGTTCTTGAATCTAAGCTTAAGAAGAAGATTTTGCATGCCTTCCATGATGCAACACTTGTAGGACATCTAGGGTACTTCAAAACATACGGGCATGTTAGAGTGAGATTCTCTTGGAAGGGTCTCAAGGAGGATGTCCGTGAGTGTATGACTTGTTAGTAGAACAAGTCGAACATACTTTCTCAAAGAGGTTTATTACAGCCATTGCGATTCCGAACAGAAATGGGAGAGTATTTCGATGGATTTTACTACAGTCTTCCCATAGTGCAAGGGAACGATCACATTTATGCAAAGGGTCAACAAATTAACAAAGTATGCACACTTTTTCGCCATTCCTACCAACTCCCAAGGCTCGGGAGAGTTTACAGGAAATTTAGGACATCCTTAAGGTATTTAAGGATAATATTCAACATGCACACAATCAGCAGAAGATGTATGCGGACCGTCACCGGATTGAGAGGTCTTTTGAGGTGGGAGACATGGTATTTTTGCGGCTACAACCATACAGACAGAGTACTCTCAAGAAGAGTGGTGCAGAAAAACTCAAGCCTTGGTTTTATGGTCTGTACAGGGTGTTGAGGAGAGTTGGAGAGGTAGCATATGAGCTAGAGTTACCTTTCGAAAGTAAGATACACAATGTTTTCCATGTGTCTTGCTTGAAGAAGGCATTGGGACAACACGTGGCTTCTTCTGCTGAGTTGCCACCCTTGGATGAGGAGGGGAGATTGGATCTAGTTCCTGAGGAGATCCTGGATAGGAGAGAGGAAGATTGAGGAGTCGGGTGATTTAGGAATACCTAGTCAAATGGAGAGATTTGCCATTGGAGGATGCTACATGGGAAGGAGAGTCTATACTTTAGCATCCAGCTTTACAGTTGCTTGGGGACAAGCAATCTCGGAAGGGAGGACTGTAATGTCCCTCTTTCTCGAATGAATTTATTGAAGACCTTTGGCCTTTTTTGTCTACCCGACGGCCAAAGGGTGAGCTCTAGGGTGACTTAAGTTTTATTAATTTTATTAAATTGTGCTAAAGTTAAAATATAACATTATAAAAGCACATATAGTAAATTAATAAATTTAACATTAAAATAAACTTGGGAAAAATCCGGGCATATCGGGAGCGAGGTGTTTAATTAGAGATGAGGAAGGCAAATTGGTGATTGCGGGTTCCTTTCCTTTAAAAGATGGAACGAGCAACGAAGCGGAGGCTCAAGCCTTGTTGGAAGGGATCAAATTAGCGGTTAGTGTCGGATGTGAAGCATTGGTGATCGAAGGAGATTCCCAAGTGGTGATTAGCGATGTTCGTAGAGGTAAAGCGGTGTCTTGGAAGTTAGAATTTTTTATTAACAATATCATTTATTGGCCGAGTAGGATTCCTACGTGGAGGTTAAATCACAACTATAGGGAGTCTAATACCGCCACCGATTTCTTGGCTAATCAAGGCATTATTAGGAGAGATGTTCTCGTCATTTTCAAGCGTGCGAATACGTGGGAGGAGCTCGATGGCATTATTTCTAGGGAAGGGATAATTGGTAGCATTAAATTTTTGGGTGGTGGCCGAGTCTTCTTCATTTTTGTAGGCTTGTTGGTGGCAAGTTGCAGTGTAGTGGTTTTGGTGTTGAGAATGGAGAGTCCTTTGTTGCCTTGTCTGCTTTTCTTGGGGTAAGACGAGAGATGACCTTCTTTGGTGGTATCTCACAGTGCGCTTATACGGATTATTTTTGGGCGAATCGGGGTCCATTTGTGAAGCCATTATGAGGATCTTGGGGAAGAATATATGGATGTTTCTACGAGGGCTAGAGTGAATTCGGAGGTGGCATCTTGGTTCGTCTCTCTCACTGCTCATGGTGCGGTAGAATATTGATGAGGTCGAGATATATTGCTCTCCATTTTATCAAACCCTAGCATCACATCAATTTGGTGGAGGCGTTGGAGGCCTTCAATAGGGCTCAACCATTGCACGGATGCGGTTAGGGAGGGGCAAGCCATGGAAGAAGCTAGGAGAGTGATTGCGGTGTTGTCTGCCAGGAATGCGGTGCTTATGAAATTCACAACGAATGTCCATGAGGCGTGTTCCACGGGGCTCTTCGAAGGCAAAAGGCTCTAGAAGTTGGACTGTCGGAGCTTTCGGCGCCGAGTGGTCTTGGAGTCGAGAGGTGTGGTTGGTCTCCGCAGAAAGTTGGGGTTCACATACAATTTCCCGCTCTGGATTGCTCGAGCGGGGTGTTCGCTTGTTGTAGGAAGTCGGTTGGTCCTAACCACCCTACCATCAAGAGTAATCTTTTTGTTGGTAGTCTGTTGGTTTTTTCTCGTAATTTCTAATAGTTAGTTCTTTGTTGCTTGGGGTCCCTCGGTTTCTGCTTTGTCTGCGGGTTTTGGGGTTTTGGTTAGTCTGGTTCGGTTGTTATTGGTGTTCGCTCTTTCTGTGCAGTTGTACTCGGCTGGGATCCCTTCAATCCCTCGGTTCTAAGCTCCAGCTTAAAAGTGTTAAAATATCTTTAAAAAAAAAAACTTAGGAAAGTGCATTAAAAATAAAATCACTTAATTTAAATGTACTTCCTAAGGCAAAAAATGCGACTAGCTCTAGAAATAAAAAAGAAAGAAATACATCCCACTTCCCTAGGGAAATGCGACTTGGCTATGTGAGTGCTTTTTTCTCTTTAAAAGAGAAAGTCGATTTGCCTAGGCATCATTCCAGGTTATTATGATATTTTCTTTCCGGCATTGGAGCTCAAAGCTTTGTGCAGAAAAATCTAAGGACAAAAACCCTCTGGATTTCTCCTCTTGTAGATGAAAACCCCAGGAGAAGTGAGAGGAATTTCTACTCAGGAGATTCCATTGTTATTCACAGGTTTTTATTATTCCAACAGTGTTTGTAGAAGAAATAAAATTGCAGCAGCAGATTCCAAATTTCTTCTAGTGTGGGGCGACTCACTTTGTGAAGATTCTATGCTATTCTAGAGGTATTTACATTCAGATTTGTATTGCCATTTTTCCAGCTGCTAATATAGAGCAAATCGACTCAATTTTAATTAATTTCCAGAAGGGTTTTGGCAGTATTTTCCAATCTTTCCATATGCAGATTTCTGGTTATTTTGCAGTCAATATTTATCATTAAGAATCTGATTTTTAATCATGGCTGAGAGAGAAATGAAATTATTTATGAAATATTTGTGAAGGGTTATCCAATAAAACCCTAGTCGCATTTCCTTTTTAGCTATCCAGTTCTGCAGGTATTGTTTTTATTAAATTGTGTGAAGTGTGTGGATGGTATTCTATCATTATCTTCTGACATTGTAAGCAAGGATCCAAGCCAAAGAATTATATATATATATATATATATATAAAGGACAACGAGGTTGGGATCTTTCAAAATGAAGGGGTTTGAAGTGGCGGGACTTGATTTCTCCGTCCGCAAATGCTAATTATAAGGCGATTCCAAATCATTTTGCAACGTTGAGTAGCCTCCTGCGACCAACTCATCAAAGTGGCTCGAAAACTTGTGTCAAAAAATGCCGATAAGCCAATCACAAAGTTTAAATGTTGTTTTGAAATCTCTATAGCCTCTCGATCGGGAGGATAGACTTTGTAGGTTCTGTAGCCTTCAAGAGGTGGAAACCGAGACTCATTTCATCTTCCGCTGCCCCATCTACTATGAGATCAGAGGACGATTTCACTGTCTCTTCAGAGGGATTCAGACTCTCCGGTCTTCTTCAGATATATTGACCAATGGTGTCTTGCCCTCTACATTCGGGAGTCTTTGTTGCTCCAGGACCAGATTCTTCATCCCCTTCGAGAGTCATCCCCACGAGACGAATTACAGCCTTCTTTCCGGTTCTACCCACAGGTGGAGGAACTAAACAACAGAGCCTTTCTGACCCAGATACAATGCATAGATTAGTTTGTCCCCGGTTGGACCTTCACACTTCCTCGATCACCATCAGCAGAATCGGATGCACACACGCACCAGAGGGCAGCCCAGCTCCATTCGTCCCCCTGGCTATTGCCTCGCCTCTCGAGATCTCGGCGGGGAGGAGGTCTTCGCCCCCTCTTCGGGTTGCTAGTCCATCGGGGCTTCTTTTCGTCGGCCTCTAATGTTAAGAGGGGTGTGGATACCATTCTTGAGTAGACCATTGGTCCTTGTTTGCCCCCCACCCCTTCATTCCCTTCTTTGCTTCTCTTGTCTTTCTCCCCGCTTGCTCCATTGCCCCCCCTTGTGGGGGTATTGGCTTCGGGTTTCCTCTTTGCTTTGTCTTTTCTCATTTTTTCTGTTTTTGGGAACTCATTTTGAGTTGTCCCCACTTGCACTTTGTATATTGTTTGGGCTGCAGTCCCATTGACCTACTTTTGTGGTCATTCGTTGGACATTAATATATTTATCTTATCTATATACCAAGGAACAAGTTCCAAATGTAAAATTGGATAAAGGGTGTTGACACATGCTTGCCACTTGTTGTTTATGGAACAAAATAGAAGCTGTTGAAGGGTTGTTTTAAGAGTGGTAAAGTTGCTTTTCTGAATGTTTCACATACATGGCTTTGAGGCCCAAGCCATGTAGGCATGTGGAATCATGTTTAAATTTGAAAGGTCATAAGGTGCTCCATTTGTTGTTTTCAAGAGTAAACTAGTTAAGTGTTTTTAAACTCATTTATTAGTAAGGGGGTCAATATCATTATTGCATATAAATATTGGAAAATTTATTATTTTATTCCATTCACACACATACTACTAAACTCGGGGAAATCTATTTTAAGAAAGCGAGAAAATGATTATGAAAACAAGCTAGAAGAAGAGAAGAAAAACCGTGCCTAGTTTGAGTTGGCGGATTACGGAATTGGAGCATGTGGCCATGTAGTGATCCCGAGCTCCCACTTGCACACACACCCATTCAACCACCATTGGTTTAATTGGCATTGATGAATGAGTTTGGGGCTTCTTCAAGGTAGCCCTCTCAGCCAAGAATGTCAATCAGCAGACATATTGATCACTATAGGTATCCTGCTATAAGAGGAAGTCATGTCATTGAAGTATTTATAACCCTTTTCCACTAATTAGCATCACAGCATTGTAATAAACCAAAGAAGCTTATGTGGCAATGGTATGCTTCCGAGTGGTCCACCCTATCACCGAGTTTGAGATCATCCTTGCAATCGTGGCATTCCTTGAGACCACATCTCTTTGAAACATTATGCTCTACAAATAGTTCACGTGCCTAGTGTATGCTTCCACATTTTGCATACACGTCTATTCCAGCATTTGTAACTAAAACATCTGACAAAATACACTTTAAAATGCTCTGTGATGGATCTCCATATAATGTTCCCGAGTGCCATTGTGGTAGAAGTAGATTGAATAATATTGCACCTTTCCAACGCTTCACTTAGTCATGTCATGCTAAAGCCGTTTCCTCCCACTACCAATCATTGCTCAACAATAACCAATGAGAGGAATCTTGTTGCAAGAGGTGCAACACATAATGCTTTAATGTCTACTAGGGTGCTTGCAGCCCCTTACATGCCCTTGGCGCTACCACCACCACTCCAAAACTTCTATTGGGCCAGTCACAGCCCAGATTCGTGTGCAGCCTGCCAAGGTCTGAGATAGGGCTTAATGCCACTTAGACACTGCTCCTTCGCATACACCACTGCCCGGGAATTTGCAAACAAAATTGGTGCCCAAAACAATATAAAACTAAAAACTGCTTTTCATAATGCTTTGTTGATTGTCCAAAACCTGATCTAAAGCTCCCATTACAGTGCAGCTGGGAGGGTGTTGATAAGGTTGTGAAGTGTAATGTCCCCTTTTCCGGGCGTTACTAATATATCTGTTCATCTCTTTTATTTGCATTGTAATCCCTTGGCATGCCTAGCACTACAAGTGAGAGTCTTTAGTTAGTTTAAAAAGTGCACATAGGCTAGTTACTTCTTTATTATTTAATTAAAAATAATAAAGTGCACTTAAGTGGGTCTTTTAATATTTTAATTTAAGTTTTATTAGTTTTCCCTCCAAAAGGGAAAAGGTCGGCCATTTGAATGTTGCACCCCTTATGTTATAAAAGGAGGTTGCATGGCCATCATTTGGCATGTTGATTTGATCATTTGATATCACTCCATGCTTGGAGAAATGGGATGTATGCCCTAGCTCTTCATTGTGCTCTCTCTCTCTCATTCGATTTGGAATTGAAGTAAATCTGATTTTGCTAAGGATCCATTTGTGTGTATGTTGCATCTATTGTGTGGCGAATTGATTGGGAAAGTGTTCCTAACCCTAGCGAATTGATTGTTGAAGGAAATCTGAGTTTGTTTGCATGTTTTGATGGTTAAACAAGTGAATTTCAGATCTGCTGTGTTTTGCAATTAATTTCATAATTTTTAGAGATGATTTGATGCCCTAAATGTGCTGGGCGACCTAATTTTTAGGGCAAAATTAGGGTTTCGTGTTTGTTGTGTGAAAACTAATTTTGGAATATTATTCTTCATATTTTTGTGGCCCAAAATCCAAAGTTTGAAGGCTTTTGCTTGGTTGGTTAAGCGGAAATAATTTTAGAAGTTGCAGCAGTCTGGGGTTGGATTATTAATTGTTTGGGACACATTTTGATGCTTAAAAATTGTGATTTCAGTTCAGATCTGTTCTTGGCATTTTTGTGCATCAAAACAAGCTTTTGGAGGGTGAAAACAGTTGAGGGAAGTGCTGGTTATTAATTTAATAATTTCTGCTAACCCTAGCGCCCAGATCTGGAAGTTTGGATGCTATTTTGAAGGGGTTTTAGTGCTCAGAAAAATCTGATCCTTAGTTCATTGGAAAGGGAAAAATCTCAAGTTTATTGTGCACTTTGTTTCATATGAAAAGAAGGAATATTGATTGAGTTATGAATTTTTGAAGTTTTCAGCTGTTTGCAACTGTTTCAAATTAATTCACTGCTGTAATAAAAATCAGAATTGAGAAGATTAAAAATCAGACTATCTCTACCAATCTAGCTCACCACCTTGACCACTTCCAACCTCATTTGGATTGTAATTGATTGACATTGGGCTATTTTAGGTTGATTCAAAAGGATCTAATCCTTCTTGGTTCGATTTAGGTTGAAGTTGTTGTAATTTTCTATTTGCCCAAAATGAGGACATCACATAATGCTTGTCTTTACACCTGTCACTTGCAAACAACAACTAACAAAAATACGCTTTCCATTATGCTTTGACATGTGTCCATACCCTATTTCAAAGCTCCCATTCCAACACAATCGGGAGAATGCCGAGCGAAGTCTGCGGTTGGGACAAAGCGGCCAAAGGTTGTGGAGCCTGACTTTATATCAGCCGTTAGCATTTGCTTGACAGTTTCAATGGCCTTCTTAGCAGGCCTGCACCGAACACGCCTGCCTAAGCAATCCAATGCCAATCTCACTCTCAATCCCATAGCATCATGTTGAGAGGGTCAATGCGGGCGCTACACATTCTGCACACTTCTACCAAGGCTGCAACCATATCTGATAAAATCCACTTTAATTATGTTTTTTGGATTCCCATATCTTGGTCTACATGCGTTATCCTCTCCCATCTTTCCAACAACCACTTACCACCATCAATCTCCCCACCGCCACCTACTTCCATCTCCACCCACCACTTCATTCTTCATCGGGCAACTTTTAATCTTCCTTTTTTAAATTTATTTACATAAAATCTGTTTATTATGATTATTATTATTAGTAGGTTTTATTACCATTATTAATATAATCATTTTTTCTTTTATAATTATATATTCATAAAACCCAATACATATATACTTGAACACTTTAATTATTGGGTTTCCCATGTTGAAAAATAGCCTAAATGCATCCATAAGAAAAGGAAAGTCAAGAGGTGCCAATTTGGAGGCCCTTGTCATGCATTGATATCACATTATTAATAACTTCATTTCCTTCTCCGCAATTTCTTACGAATTGAGACCGACACTAGCTGGTCCAAGCTCCACTATTCAACAAGGACATTATGATTGCTCAATTGACATATCTCGAGAAAAAAAGGGAAGACACAACCTGACAACCAAAAGGACATTGAAGTAGGGCACTACACATGCCATCTCCAACGGGGAGATGGGCTTAGATCAAATAGCTCGTAGATTTAAGCCCACACCAATGGCAACAAGGATGGGCTGGTGTAGGGTACTACAACCATTATGGCTATATAGGGAATCAACATAACAATCACTATGGCTATACTTGTAATCAAAGGATCCACGATTGTGGAACCAGTTTCAAACATATATCACCCACCAAGATCACATATGGTTGGTTAGATGATCGAGCATGGTGATAAGTGTGCAATGGTGTGAAGCACATCCATTGTTTGGTTTCTTCTCATGTTTCTGGGGACGAAACATGTCAAGGAGGGACGTCATGTTATGTACCTAACGATATGATATTATCATGTATATGGCGTGATAGAGATGTCGACATGTGGCACGCATCCCACTTAGTTCTATATGGTTATAATGTATTGGGTTAAATAGGAAACTTGTAAAATTCATTATATCGGGTAATGAATCGGCCTACATTGGGATTAGGTATTACCTACCTAGTAAGAGTAATGTATGTATATATAAAGGAGATGATAATCATTGTGATGGATGCTAGGTATGTGTTGAGTCTTCTATTTGGTAGAAGGATATTAGAGGTGTCCCCTTCAAGTGGCATTCCAATATTGGGAGACCTTGTGGAGTTATTCCTTTGTTGAGGAGTATTGTATGGTGTTGCCATATCTTACGGGTTCTTATTCTATTTTTGAATATATTGAATATTAGGGCATCTTGGCCCACCAATCTCTCGTGTTGTGTTGATCTTCATTATATTCTGCATATTATTTGGATTATTCTATTATTATATGTGAAGATCTTACCAATTTCAGATTTTACATTCATGCAAGATGTATTATAAGAGGGAACTAATGGGGCAACATTAATTACGTCTCTCTTGTTATTGCATAGAATATCATCATATTTCATTCCATACAATAATAATTTATGATATAAGCGAGGAAGAAACATGCAACTTTGGAAATGATGGCTTTACATGCTAAATATATACAATTTGCATCCATAGTGAAATTCATGGGGGTCATAAAGAGTAAATGAAACCCTAAAAATCAGGAAGTAAATTTGAAATCAGACCCTAAGAGGGGAAAATTTGAAACCCAAAATGTGGAAGGAAAACCGTATGGTATTGTGTTAAATCAATTGTTGGGTCCACCAAAATGTTTTATCTGTTTTACCCACAATGATATTAAATGTAATAAAACTTGAGCTCATTTTGATTATAGAAATACATGCAATTAAACACAACAATTCAATTGTAATGGAAGGATATGTGCAATTAATTGATTTTGAATAAGCATGACAATAAGATGGATAAGATACTTAGCAATTACAAATTGTTTGTGGATCTTAGAAACTGCTACAGGGCTTGAAACAATTTAGAAACATGTTGTCGGGGGCGCAAGTGAAAAGAAGAGGCAAAGGAGCTACTTGGGCTCTGTTAGCAGAGTCAAATGCTTCCATTTGACAACAATGTTTGGGTTTGTTGGCAGGATCTGGGAGGGGTTACAAACTTGGAACTGGCTGGAGTCCTTTCTTGGGTCTACAATTTGGTTTTTGTTATGTTCATCCCTGCGATCTGATGTGTTGAAGCTTGTGCATTCTCTCCTTTTTCCAAACCCTAACAACCATGCTCGACAACAAAACACCTTAAAAAGGGTTTAGCATTTTGGGTTGGATTGCCCTCAACACACCTGCTTGATGGTTGAGCGTTGCTTATGTACTGCTACTTTGAAGACGGTCCAAACCGCATGTAGTTCTCCCACCTTTGTGAATGCTTGTCAAACCATGTTCAATCTAGATGTATTCCTTCCTTTGAATATTGACACTTGGCGCCATACAAATTTGACCTTGTATTTAGGTTTGGCTCAATGGACTACTTTAGGTCTACACCTTTGTAGATTTGAGATGTGTCTATGCCTTTCGTGTAATGATCTCCAAGATGTGTGAGAGTGCCTTAGGTGCTTGAGAGGTGTATGAGGTAATGAATGACCTATGGAGTCATTTATATATATAGGTGACTCTTTGTTAATATCCCACCATAGCCGGCCCATTAAACACGTCTATGCCAACTTAATGGGTATGTCTGAATTTGAAAAGTAGCTGTTGGACTTTCCAGGACACTACTGGCAGATGATAGTGTCCGAGGTTGCAGAAATTGTCTTGAGGTAGGGAGTAGGGATTTAATGATTGTAGAATGTCTGTCTAGAATTTCTAAGGTGTTCTTTTATAAAATGAGCTGATCTTGAATAAGCACGACGGGCAGATGAAGGTGGCTAAACCAGTGTATGGGTGAACTGATAGGAGGAAAGTTTGTTCAAGAGACAGACATATGTCAATTGTCCGAGTGTGCCAAAAGCGATGTTGCCAAGTGCTGAAACCAAATTCAGGTGTCAACACATTCACACTCTGAAGATGCTATTTTGTAGGCAAATGACATAATGGCAACCATGATAAGATCAAGCTGTTTAAGTAGTAAGAGATTCAAGATCTGAATCATCCATTATATCTACACATGAAAACCATGTTTATATGTGCAGTGGAATTGGGGTAACAAATGGGGTACTCTAAGTAATGACCTCTAGTTGGCAAACACTGATCACTAGCTATAGTGCTGGCAACAGTTTTGCGACATGCTGATGGAAGACTCTGTTGTTCTTTCTTATAGATAATTTGAACCGATTTGGGGATGTAAATGATGTGTGCCAAATGGATGATATCTGAAAAGGGAATGGGTAAGGTCGTCCATTCAACTTAGCAAGAAAGTAGCCAGCTAATCACAGCAACAGTTCAATAGTCTGATTTGTGGTTTGCCTAAGGTTATTATTGTTATAAACCACATAAACTAAAATACCAATTTGATGGGAGCAGCAGTCTTCTCAATAACTAGAGAGTACAGCATGGGAAACCTCCCATGATTAGAAATTGCGTGTGTGTGTACACATTGAATGTGTGTTTGCTTGTGTCTGTGCAATGGGAGTGTGTATGCAAGCATGTGTATGCGTACTTGCACACATCTACGTTAATAAAGGAAATTAACTCTCTTATGGCTTTGTGGAGTCAATTGCATTACTTTCTGATTCTTATGGCAACTGAAAAATCTGCTTCCCATTTTGGCCTCATTTTTTTGGCTGAGATAACATAGCTTATATATTTGCATGCTATGGAAATTTTCAGAGAAAGCAGTTGCATGTTTGAAGCAGTTGGCAGTGAAGTAGAAAATGCTGATAGGAAGATGAACAATACAGAAAATACTAGCTTAATATGTCATAGGTGCGAAGGTATGTTTGTGAATTGATTGTCATTTGAATTTCTGATTTATCTGTAGGATTTTTTTCGAAGCAGCAGTGTGAGAATGGTTTACCAAGGAATACTGTGGTAAAGCAAACAAGAGGGAACACCCATGCTAAGAAATACCATATGGCTAAACTTTCGCATATCCTGAGTTCATTTTGAACTTTTTCCAGTGAATGAAAAATATGCATATGTGCTGGAAACAATAATAGGGAATGCTAAAATATTTAGATTTAGGCTCTAAGACACTGTCTAACCTATATGTAAGCCATTTTGCAGGACTGAGTCAATGGAATTTAATGTTTGAGTTTGATGTACTCTCTTTTCTTTAAGGCTACTAAGGCTAATACCAGTGAGCACTTCTAGTGTCGAATATTTCAGGGATTATTGAAGTTCTTATAATACAACTCAATACAACTCAATTGCAAAACATTTACTACTACTGCTGGCTGTATACCATTCTTGACGTGATCTTCTACAGTTCGAGACTCTAAGTTGCCGATACATTGTAATGTCCTTTTTGGGCTGAAAATGGAGAAAAGGGGTTTACTGGCTATCATGAATTGATCTGATCTGAAAACACCTTCAAGCACACACACCACAACTAAAAATAGCTGAGAATATCTTAAAATGATCAACCAATTCAAAATCTGCAGTCTCCTAGGGCAGCAAACTGCCTATGAGATTTGAATCCACTTTTCACTATGCAAATCAATGTAGAATGCCACGAAATAATTTATCTAGCCACGACAATATTTATGCATCACAAATACATCAAATATTGAAGAAATATTTGATAATCACAGCTGGAATTAAATATTTATGACAGCAGCAGTTTAGCCAAACCGAGGGCTAGGAAAAATAGCAAATCCTCACCAAGATTCTCCAAAGTTCAGATTACAGCCTTATAAATTATGCCGAACAAGAATATCAAACCAAAATAGTGAAATCAGCCCTAGAACATACCAAACCTTCCACCCATGCAAGTCGCCTAGGGTAAGAAGGGGGAAAACCCAACAATAAACCACTTTGGAAACCCCCATATGGGATTCCCCTCAAGCTTGAGGAGTTTTCGTTCCTCAATCTTCCAACAATGGAGGTTTTCGTCCCCAAAGTTGAGCCACACTAAAGGTTTTCGTCTTTAGTGGAGAGTAGGGCACACCATGCACAAACTCAAGATATCAATTTTTAAAATAAACATGCATAACCCATTCAAATGAACCTTCATGTCTTTATATATCCTCAAGTGGCGCCAACATCAAAATAGAAGCCCAATGCATAGGCCGACCTTCAAGTAAATCTATTTCTTCATTAACCTCTATGTAGGCTCTCCAATCAAGGCCGACCCATAAGGATTAGAAGTCCTTCCACCATTTTCAAACCAAATAAGAGGCCTTCATGCCCAACTTGCCATTAAAGTATTTAAAAATACTTTTACACCATTACATCAAGTAGAATTCATCATCCATTGAGCCAATATTGACCCAAACAAAGACATAATGGGAATTAGAAGAAATATGAATGCAATTCTCATTATGTCCCATTTAGGGACATTACATACATTTTGGATACGAGTATTGGTGCGGGTACAAAGTATCTGATATGCGGATATGGTAATTTTTTTGGCCCCGCATACGGCCGTACAAAAAATATAAACATAAAAAAATATATAAATTCCAGCCTACTAAATAGGAATTATATTAACCATATATTATGCATATGAAAGACAAAATAACTTATAAGTAAATAACCACAAAAAACAACTCATAATTTGCTAAAAGCTTAAATTAAACACAATGTCATGATATATTAAATTCAATTTATTACACCAATGATCAAAGTTCAAACTATCTTTCAATATTCATCATATTCCTTGTGATGTCCTCTTTTAGGACAATTGGGAAAATGCCACAAATGGATAGAAATCAATTCAAGGAGTAAATCCTTTTGAATCAATCTCAAATAACCCAATGTCGGCTAATTACAACCCAAAATGGGGTTGGAAGTAGCCAAGGTGGTGGGCTAGATGGGTGGATCAATTGGAATTTAAATCCTCTTAATTCTGATTTTTTAACAGCAGCTATTAATTTAAAATAACTTCCGGACAACTGAAAACTTCTAAAATTCATAACTTCATCAAAACTCATTTTTTTCACATGAAACAAAGTGCACAATAAACTTGGCATTTTTCCCTTTGCAATGAACTAAAGATCAGATTTTTCTGAGCACTAAAACCCCACCAAAATAGCATCCAAACTTCCAGATCTAGGCGCTAGGGTTGAGAAAAATAAATAAAAATATTTCCAGCACTTTTCTGGTCTCTAAACATTAGCCAAATCTGAAAATAAATATCTGAATCTTATATTTTAACCATAAACCCTCAACAAAAGCACTGAAATTTGGAACTTACTATTTATAGTAAGTTCGTCAAAACCTAAGTAGCCGAAACGTTTTGGATACGGGAGCAAGAGCGGGGTATCCGATATGCGGAAACGACAATTTTTTTTTTGACCCAGGATACGGCGTAGGATATGGCAGTACAAAAACTATATAAAAATTAAAAAATATAAATCTCATCCTTCTAAATAGGAATTTAATTATAAACCACATATTATGTATATGAAAAACAAGATAAAAGACAAGTTATACTATTAACTATAAATTTATAATAATGTACAGTATATACAAAACGAATAAAATTAAATTTATAGTGTATGTTATAGATTGTATAAAATTAAATAATGTATTTTATATAAATGTATACAATGTACAGTATATTGTATAAGTTGTATATACCATAGTTGGAATACTCGCATAGTTGTATTTTTATTTACCGATCTCGTGAAGCGATCAAAGCTCATGATTCTTTCAGAAGATTGCAAGAAGTTGCTTGGTCCAAAAAGGTGCAAAAATGGATTTTATGAAAATAAGAAAAATATTGCCATCAATGCGCAGAGCTCGAGAAAATATACACTTTTGGAGAAAACGACACCTAAAATGGAGCCACAAAATGAAAGTTATGGCTCATGCAAGTTTTTGCTGCTACATCTTCCCGGACCCTTTCCAAAAATGGCAATTTTTTTCTTTCCTTGTGTTTTCTTCACCAAAAATCCAAAAAAGGAAAGAAATGCCAAAAAAGGAAAAAAACAATTCGGGCAGAAAAAAATAGGAGAAAATGCGTTTTTTGCGGGTAGGGAGCTCTTGAGGCTCGCGGAAACGACCGGGTATGGCAGGCCTCTCGGCCACTCCTACCCACTCCCACGCCGCTCCCGCTCCCGTACCCACTCCCGAGGCCCCTGCCTGTTGTTTCGGCAACTTAGGTCAAAACCCTAGGCCAAAATATTCAAAATTCCATAACTTTTGATTTACAAATCTGCGAATTGCATGAAACGAAAGGGAAATGATAGATACTAATTAGGAGCAACTTTCCATGCAAGAAAACCACAAAAATACGGAAAACCTGATTGTTAAATCCCGAAATACAGCTGCAACATTAAACCCTCATAACTTGCAAAATACTCATCCGAAATTTATCAACCATAGCTCAAAACGAAGCATAAATTGTAAGGAAAATTATGAGATCAATTTTATAATTTTCCAGCCATGAATGCCATGCTAAAAAGTCACCTGAAACTCCAAAACAAGTCGCTGCCATAATTCTGGGAAACAAAAATCTTCATAAATTCATATTTTGAGCAATACTTGGAATTTTGATACGAAATTAGCCTTGTTGGAAAGCTTAGACAAAGAGCTTTCCAATGAACATAAATTCGTCAAATTTCAGCTAACATAATTCTCCAAAATGCAACGAAGTTTTCAGCCAAGTTGCCACTTTCCAAAAATGGCAAAAATAAATATCAAGTCTTCAAATCTTCAATGACAAAAACTTCAAAATCAGATCTACTTCACTTCCAAATTGAATGAGAGAGAGAGCACAATGAAGAGCTAGGGCATACATCCCATTTCTCCAAGCATGGAGTGATATCAAATGATCAAATCAACATGAGATGAAATGACCCCCTCACATCCCTTAAATAGACTTCCCAAAGGGATCGACCCACTTGGAGGGAAAATACACTTTTTAAATTTGCAATTACAAGTTGGATAGCCAAGTGGCCCCTTTTACATTAGTTTCCCTCTAATTACATTAAAACATATTTAATATGCTAAAATTATGTGCACTTTATTATTTTTTAATTAAATAATAAAAAGTAACTAACCTATGTGCACATTTTTAAACTAGAGACTCCCACTTGTAGCACTAGGCATGCCAAGGGGTTATAATGCAAATAAAAGAGATGAACAAATATATTAGTAATGCCCCGAAAAGGGGACATTACATTCCTCTTCATCAAGAGGATCAACATCATCATCATCATCATCATCATGATCATCATTATGTGGTTCATTAGAACCACATGGAGTTGAACCACTCCCACTAGGGTCTCTATTAAGTAGCACCCCCTTGTGCATGTAGGTCTCGTGGTGCCAAAGAAGTCTCCAATCCCTCGTCATCTAATGACATGTGTAAAATGGAAGCATCCAAGTCAACTCTCTCTTAATTAATATCCCAATGTTTTGTTGACCCTTTCTTGTACTTCGCTACTTGTGGAATAGATGGCGCAAATTGGAATGTATATATACCAAATCTTCGGCCTTTTAAGATCTCAATTTGTTGCATTTTTGTGAGTGGTTGAAGGTATAGGTACTCCAGTTGCACTCAGAGGAAGATGAACTTGCAACCTATTAAGGCAAAGTCAATACAAAATTCAATAGTCAAACTTGAATTAAAAAAACTAAAAGTTACAAAAAAAAAGGAAAGAGAATTAAAAAAAAAAACTTACCTGTGCCAAGACCTTGATTGCAAGAGGTTGCAAGTACACATATGCGTGACCATGGAGGTACCAACACATATGAGTCCATCTTGTATTTGCAGACCAAGAGCGAGAAGGCTATAACCCGTATCCACTATTAAATTGGAAAACTCTGTCATTACTATGTCCTCGGCTTCAGGATTAGGGAAGAGCCTAGACAATGCCAACATATATCTCACTGACTTCCGCATCCCTGTATGGTGTCATCCTCCCGAAAAGAAATGATTTTTGTGCTATAGAATCTAGGAGTCAATGCAAAAGCAAGTAGATGTAGCGGGGTGATCATTTTGTTCCACCGCTTAATGAGGATTGATTGTACATTTTTGAAACTTTTCTCCTCAAGTTCTTTTGCATTTATGATGGACTTTATTTTCTCAATCATTGAGTCGATACCATCATATATCTCTTCTAGACATGGCTGATCCATGTTAGTAAAGTAGACCATGCTCATAATGAGCTTAGTAAAACTCAACACATATACTACTCGATCCCACAAGGTGTCATATAAGATTATTGCCTTCACTTTTTGGGCTCATACATTGTTTGATTGCTCCATACAACCCATAGGTTGGAAGTTACCATCGTGCTAAGTGCCTCTTGCACGTTCACAATTCGTCTCAAGGTGATCGTGTGTGATAGAAATCGAGTCTCAACGACCTAATAAGAAATGAGAAACAAAAATTAGAAAAAATTGAAAACTTTTGAATATTATATTTTAAAAATAAAAAAATTTACATTATAATTTATAAATAAAAGAAAGGTAGCTTCCCTTACCTTCAACAACTCCAAATGTGAGAAGGATCTAAAGATGCATTGTGATTGGTGATGGTTGGTCACCAACATTTGGATCTCTTCATCCTTTGCATACACTTTCCGAATCTACTCTATTTTACATGCGGACTTTTTTATCAATAAATTGAGTATATGGATAGCACATGGTGTCCAAATTTTTTTCCCATACCTTGCCTTAACTAACGTCTATGCGGCTTTGCAATTTTTGGCATTGTTCGTTATGACTTGGACAACATTTTGAGGCCCCACCGCCTCAATGGCTTCAAAAAGGATGTTGGCAATGACTTGGGCATCTTTCACTTGCTCCTCAATCAATTGCTTTAAAAAACATTACCCCTTTAGGGAACATTGCAAACACATTGATCATAGGGTGGTTTCTGACATCTTTTCATCCATTAGAAATGATGGACACACTTGTTTTGGCCCATGAGTCTCTAATTGGCTGCAATGAGGTTTCCACATATTTTCTTTCCTTTTCCAATAGGGTGGTGTGGAGCTTCTCATAACCTGGCCCTTTGTACCCTTTTGGGGCCTCATTGATTGCTTTCACCATCTCTTGCCAATATGGTGACCTCACAACATTGAATGACAATCCATTCGCATACACACATCTTGCAATGTGCTCATCCGCGATATCTTTGCTCTCATTTTGAAAGGCCTTTTCCAATGGTCCTTTTGTCCTACTCTTTCATGAAAGAGGTGAATCCTCATCATGCATGGAGGTAGTTGTCACAAATGGATGTGGCAAGGTCACAACTGGGGAGCCAATACTAGATGGGGCAACAAGAGGCCTTGCTTGATCGAGATGAACTTCCTTTTTTGACAATAGATGACCCGTTTTCAAAGCCAAGGCTGCTTCTACATCTTCTTGTTCTTTGATATATCCCAAAACCTTTACTATTAGCACCCCTATGTTATTTTTTCCCTTACATGTTCTTATACCATGACCCGATATTGCACACAAGTGGCCTTTCACCCAACTATATGAGCCTTTGAATACAATTTCACAATCATTGCATCTCCAAACAAAACACCCACCACCTGGAAGTTGCTCTAGTATTGTGACATGCCTCTATAATGGTGAATTTGGGTCAAATTCTTTGAACAGGGATTGCTTGAGGAGGTGGAACTTGTTGCCATTGTACTTCTACCTACAAGTTTAAAAACCAACAACATAAGCAAAGAAAACAATGGTTAAAAATAAAAACTTAAACCCTATGCCCTAGGGCATAACATGTATTAAAAATTTAAAATAGAAAAACGGTTTAAAATTTTAAAATGAAAATAATAAAACATAAAAAGAAGCATGAAGTGTGTGAAAGATTAAAAACAAAATGAAAATAAAAATTAAAATCAAACTTGAAAGTTAAAACTTAAAACCTTACCTTCAATGAATAATCCACAAATCCTCCTTTGAAGCTCTTCGTACTAGCTTAGGAAAATGATTGCAATGCTTGTTGATGAAGTATCAAACCTAAATGAGCAAAATGAAAGCTTAGAGAGGCAAGTATGCAATGAGGGAATGAGAGGTAAGTTGCCCCCGCCATACCGGCTACTTAGGTTCGATTTCATATGCTAGTTGTGGTCTTTCAAAATACCTACAAGAACCAAAGACCATACGGAAAAGAGAATTGCAAATCAAAAATATATTTTTAACTGCCTTGCAAAAATTGGTTTCACAATCTTATCGAAGAACCATGTGATGGCCCAAAATATCTTCTTGCTTGTGGCAATTGGTGTTGAGGTGATCGTAAAGGAATATAGTCCATTGTAGAAGACAATGGGAATTTTGCTTACTGTCAAGATCATTGGCTCATAACAACACATTTTGGTGCCCTTTTAGGCATTATTGGGTTTTGAGGTTTGTGTTTAAACATCAAAGGTGTCAATGTTAATGTTTTCTAGCTTTCAGGGAGCTTTGATGGCGCCTTAATATGTTAAAATTGCTATATTATTGTCCACCCGTTGTAAAATCTTCTTTGGCTAACAGGTTAAGTAGTCCTCTACTACCGTACATGAGAAGGGTTTCTTTTATAGTTATCTTGTTCGCATATCCGGATGTGTACAGTGAGGGAGAATAATCCCATAATCCAAAATACCGGAAAAAATTCAGAAAGTTTGGCTCAAAAAAAAAAAACTCTCTCGAAATTGGCTTGGTTGGGTACACCTGAGTTGGCCTAATGGTGAAAAACTTGTACTCTTGAAAGGGAGGTCACAAGTTCAAATCCTGCAGGATGTAGGGTATGTACGCCTCATATTTGAACAACATTAGGTGTCTCTTGCATAAGGGAGTAGGAGGAGGTCTCATATGTTGTAAGTTACCATGTAGACCATGAAGCACGCTTAGGCGTCGACATTGTGGACCTTAAAAAGGCCTTTCCTTTCCTTATTATTATATATAAATATAACGTGTAAAAGTATCGTGGCATCGGCATATGTAAAATGATGATGATTATGATGGCATTTAACGTCCTTTAGACCAAATTGGTTTGTAGGACCTATGAAAATTCATCATTCGAGTTAAACAATTTAATGGCTTTGACTTCTTTATACAATGTATCATTGAAGTTGCTCTTGTTATTGTCATCTGTTCAATCATCCACGCCCTTTCCCCACATGAAAGTGTCATCCTTGTGATTGTTCTTGATATTTCAATCCTTACCTTTCTCCTTGTCCCTCTGCTTCATCACATCTGTCTACAATTCCCTACAAAAGAAAAGAGATATAAGATAGTAGCCATTCATTCACATATGCATGAGATAGCAATGAGACTAGAAATTCTTTATAATATTATTATAGTTGAATATGATGGAAATGGAGTATCCCAATCATTTTGATTATTGTAAATAGAAATTATTGAATATTAGTTGAGCTGTGAAATTGGGTGAATTCGCTTCTTGCATTATTAAGGTCATGACAAGTTAAAAAGAAATAGTTTTCATCTACAACCTCTTTAGTATCAAAAGGAAATGGTTTTCATTTTTAATATTGTATCTAGGCCAAGCTTCAATGTCTCCAGCCTATCCTTTTTCAATTTATGATGGCTATCACTCGTATTAGAAGCATTAAAAATGAGTCTATTTTTACTTAGGCTAAGCAACTTGTGTTTATAATTTGGTTGTGTATTCATGGCTGTAGACTCCACTGAAGTATAACCTGCGTCAATCAAAAGAATATGGTATGAAGTACATTCTATTTTGAAGTTTTATGTTATAAAATGCTTTGGAAATTGTTCAACTTTGTTTCAAGTTTCACAAGAGATGCTGCAAGCCCAGACTTCACAACCTTATAGAATATTTGGAATGAATAAAGTGTCGATTTTTTTGTCCTTATCCTTACCCCATAGGTCAGTATTTCTACATGCGTTTTGAAGACCATAAGAAACTTTCCAGCCACACCAATGATTCTCTTCTCTACAGTATGATTCCAATTCAAATGGAAGTTGATATGAATGTCTGACTATTTGAAAGTTGGACCTTTTCAAAGTAACTGTTTTCATACAAAATTGGAGGGTAGGATATTTTTTTGGATTTAATTATCTTTGCCTTGGTTTTGTCAACATTAATGTGGAGTTCATAATTTGTAGAACATTGTTGGAGAACATTGAGTGGTTTGTACTTTGTAGAGATCCTTGAGAGTTTTTGCAAGCAGGACAATGTAGTCGGTGCATATTAGAAGGATGACAAAGAGCCCAACCATATTAATACCATTGCACCACTTTAAACATTCTTCAATTTTATCAATATAGATGCCAAAAAGCATGGGAGATAGGGGGCGTCCTTACTTCATTCTGATTTTGTAATTTATATCCATTGATCATTGATTGTTGCATTTCATTTTGGCAATAACTTTTTCACAATTCCTAATCACATCACTACGAAGCTCAAGTGGGATATTGATTTCTTCTAATCTTTTCCTTGGATTGGATCTTGGAACTGTGTTAGATGCTTTTCTGAAGTTAGCAAAAGAACATATGAGGTCCTTTTTTTTTGTCTCTACAATTCTCTGTGGTAACTCTGAAGGTTCAGTAACTTTTTGTTCAAGTATTGAACCACATAATATTGCCAAAGGAGGGATAATCATGATGGTTCAGTAATTGGCCGGGTCATTTTGGTTTCCAGAACTAAAAATGGGAACAATTAAACTTTCAGTCTATTTTTAGGAAGTCTTTCTTAACAGCTTGGTTGACAATGTTTGATATGAGGCAAAATGACCCGACTGCGAAGCTTTGAGATCTCAGCTTGGCTTTACCTTTTCTGAGGCGCTTAATGCCCAACTTTATATCTCTGTTTGAAACAAAACCTCATTGCAAAGTGTTAGTTGATTTGTTTGTTAGGTAAAACATATAGATAATTTTAAATTGTACTTAGTTTATTTACCATTGTTACTTTTTACCATAGGTAAATTGTGTTTACTGTGGTGATTAGTTAGTTTACCATGGTTGGGTAAATTGTTAGTTCATAGTTATTATATGGTTATACGTTGTTATATTGTTTAAACCATATAACCTGTTTTATTTATTCTCGTATAGATTTGGTTATGCTTGTGCAACCTCCTGCTTGTCTGCATTCAGCTGTCTAATGTATATAAGCATTGCAGCTTGGTTATTCTGTAACTTGATTATTCCTGATCAATAATATTATTAGTAGGCTGCCTCCCTGTTTCTCTTAGCATTTGGTATCAGAGCTGGTTGGTGCCTGCACATATCAACAGATGCTATAGGAAAGGTTGCAGAAGTGTGTGAGAGGTTTTGGAGAAGAATTCTTCCCCCTTGGAGACCCTGTGTTGCCTCCAGCAGCTTCCCAACCTCACCTTTGCACCCCCACAGTCTGCATTTCTCAATCTCTAGGCAGTTTGCAAAAATAAGCTTTGCACTAGGCAAGGAGTCCCCAGGCACTGCTTCCTGCACCAGGCTGCTCTACAGGAAAATCTGGTTTAGACAATCCCTATTTCTCCCCAATAGGGATTTTTCCACTAAATATAACGGACATTTTAGTTACAACTAAGTTTAGCTGGACTGCAATAGTTAGCAGACGGTTTTCATTCCAATGCAGCGAGCTGGTTGAACAATGTGTTGCAAGAGTTGAAGGGCTATCAAGCCGCTGAGCTGTGTCAGGGGAGTTATGTAACAAGTTGCATGTGGGTGAGTTCAAAGGTGAGCCAACGAGTTCATATTGGTGAGCCTTGTTTTCAACACAATGAGACCGAGCTATACAATAGATTGACGAGTTGATTAAGGCTTGAATCGGGGTGAGTCAAACAGAGTCAAAGTCTACTGAGTTATTCACTGCCAACGCTGAGCCAAACTGGGTTATCAAGCCGGATCGAGCTCCCCTGCATTCACTGCCAAGTTGATCCACATCGTATGAACAGACCTCTGATCCAAACTCGCATTGAGTTGCTTCTCCCCTGCCGAGCTATTCTAAGCATTTAAATGGTCATGTTGCCACATTCACAAAGCAATACAAAACCTGCAACAAAACTCAACGGTGAAGGGGGAAACTAAGAAGCTGCAGAATAAAACATTACAATAACAACGTAGCGGTTAACACAATATGGGTGGAATAAACATAGCAATTCAAGGCATTCAAAACAGTGGATCTGGTTTTCAGGGCACAAACCCTAAACCAAAGTCTTCCCTCCTTGCGCCACGTGGCTCTTCCACTACCCGCCACATTGTCTTTTTGCAAGGTTAGTCCTTTTTGCAATGTTTAAATAAATTTTCCTCCGTTTGATTGCCCATGCGCTTAAGGCGCTTTGTTGGTTAGTTGAATGCAATTGGGAGTTGGTAGTTTAAGGTGTCGAAACCCCCTAACCCCCCACCCCTTTGTAAATTTCAGTGGCACTTTTAGCGCCTACCGCCAAAGATAACGGTTCAAACTGCCACTAAATCATCCTAGTTATAACTAAACCCACCCCCAAATTTAGTGGGGAAAACACTATTTTTGGGTGATATTTTTTCTCCCACATTGCTTAAAAAGTGATTCCGGGACACTTTTGTAAAAGGAGGGGTGCTCGAAAGGGTCAATTTCATTAGTTTTATGCAGTTTTTTGCATTCTGAGCCATTTTGAGCTCTGGAGGCCACAAAGGCCTGCAAAACAATTTTTTTTGCTTGCCATTCAATTTTTCCGCACAAGTGATTGTAATTTAATTTTTTTAGTGTATTATTGCATTGTTTTGTGCTAACGTGCCCTCTAGTTGGGAAAAATCTAACAACCCACTATGGCAAACAATGCTCCCAAATTCTTCTTGCCTGACTCGCAACTGCTCCGTGGTGATAATTACGCCACATGGAAGACCAAAATTCGAACTCAACTCAAGTTTGAAGAAATTTGGCGGTTGTAAATGGTTCAACAACCAGATCAACAGATGATGCAACCCAACAACGTCAGTTTGATAGGGCCAATCAAAGGCCAAGTTGATTATCTTGTTCGTAGTGTCGATGACGTGTAACCCCACATTCAAGATGCCAAAACAACCAAAGAAGCATGGGATAAGTTGAGCATAGTGTATGAGGCCCGAAACAAGAACACCATACTGAATTTATAGAGTTAGTTGCATACATTGAAATTCAAGCCAAATGAGAAAGTTGAGGCTTTCTTGCAGAGAGTTGCAACATTGAGGGATTCACTTCTAGCCTTGGGAGAGGAGGTTTTTGATGTTGCTCTTGTGCCCATTGTTCTAAGAGCACTTCCTCCCTCATACCGCATTTTTGTGACGATAATCAACTTGTCGATCAGACCATCAATTTTGAGAGGTTGGTGAATTTGCTATAGCAAGAAGAGGCACTATACAACAAAGATGAAGAAGAAGAGCATACACTATCTTCTCATCAGAAAGGGAAGGGCAAAACACAATCTTCCCAAAAGTCCCAAAAATAGCATCAACAAGGGGACAAACAAAAGAAGTGTCCTATTTGCAAAAGAGGACATGAGTTGAAAGATTGTTGGTACAATACATACAAGAAAGGGTCATTGAGCAATTTTAGACCTCACAATCAACAATCACAACAAGGACAATCACACTACAAGCAAGGGCAGAAGAAGGGGAATTGGCGAAAGAAACCCCATCAACAAGGCAATGTAGTTGAGCAAGAAGACCATTCGATGATGACTTCTTGTACATTGCCCATTCTAGTGAAGCAACCACGTCATCTAGTGCAATCTGGTATGTTGATTTAGGAGCCACTCGACACATGACCGAACGTAGAGACTGGTTCACCACAATACGAGACACCCTCTAAAAACCATGTTTCATTGGGGGATGACTCTTCCTACACAGTCCAAGGTATTGGGAACATTACTTTTCCTCTTGGTTCACAAAATTGTAGGTTATCAAATGTCTTGTATGTCCCTGGTTTGACAAGAACTTACTATCACGAGTCGACAGCTTTTAGATCATAATCTGAAGATTGATTTTGATAGTCATTCCGGTAAGAAAGTGTGTTTGATTCGAGACAAATCCAAAAGCTCGAAGATTGTTGCAAGAGCTTCAAATGTGGGACGGATGTTCCAACTTGATTTTGTCCACATGGATGATCAAGCACTAGTGGCTAAGAATACTTCTTCTGCATAGTTGTGGCATCGAGACTTGGTCACATCAGTTTTGGATATCTCGATACACTTCATCGATACAATATGGTGAGAGGTTTTCCATCTCTCAAGAAGGATACAAACAAGTGTCCTAATTGCCTTGCAGAAAACAACACAAAGCCTCATTCCAAAAGAGTACTTATCGAGCTCTAGGTAAGCTTGATTTGGTTCACACCGATCTTTGTGGTCCAATGCAACCTAGTCATTCTAGATTTCAGTATTTCATGCTTTGTGTTGATGATTATTCGAGAAAAATGTGGATTTTTGTCTTCGTAACAAAAGTGAAGCTTTTGAGAACTTCAAGAAGTTCAAAGTGGCTGTTGAGAATGAGACTGGTCGCAAAATCAGATCTCTCCGCTTAGATCGAGGGGGGAATTCACTAGTAATGAGTTCAAAGCCTATCTAGAAGCTCACAAGATTCGTCGATAGATGCCTCCTCCACATACACCACAACAAAATGGTGTTGTTGAGAGAAGGAACCGTACTATCATGGAGATGGTGTGTTGTATGATCGATGATTTAGGACTGACAAAGACATTCTGGGCCGAAGCAGCGAAGACTGTAGTGTATTTGTTGAACAGAGTGCCCACAGTTGCTCTTGATGGAGTAACACCACATGAGGCATGGTCAAATCGGAAGCCATCCATTGCACACCTCAAAGTATTCGGGTGCAAAGCTAGCATGCACATACCCAAGCAGAAGAGAAAGAAGTTGGACATGAAATCAAAGAAATTCATCTTCATTGGCCTGTATATGATTAGGAAACACATGAACATTGTTACGTGCTCTAGTCAGTAATTTCTGTCTTCTACTATTCTCCTAAAGTTCTTTGAATTGATCTTGTAGCTTGCATGGTGTTTTAGAGTTGGTACTATGTCTAGAAACTTGTTGCAATTTACAAATCAGCAAGTCTTATTTACAAACAAAAACATCTATAGCCACTTAAGATTTTGTTTACAAATTGTTACACTAATAGGTGTTCTACAATGGTAGCTGCAGGTGGTGGTGGGGGCCTATATTTTCTGTGCATAAACAATTAATTACGACATTATATTTTAATTTGATTGTCACAAGGTAATTTCAACCTTAAATTTGACTGTTAGAAGTTTTTTCTTTTTCTTTGAGAAATCAATTGGAAAATCACAATGTATTGACCATATGGTGAAGTTTGGAGCCACTTCTTTCCTCCTCAAAAGAGATTTTCAAGTCCAATACATTGGTGCATTTAGATTGATGTCAAAATCATAATATTGAATTTGAGGCTTCTAGAATCACCATTTCATATATAAAGGGAGTCTCAAAAAGTTAGAAAGAATTTTAAAAAGGATGGCATCCAAACTGCCTTCAAGCTCCATAATACCCTTTGTTTGCCTAAGTCTTGGGGACGGGGTTTCTAGGACGACAATTTTTTTCCCAAATTTGGGGTATGGAAAGTAGGCGATAATTAAAATAGTATATAAAAATTAAAATTTAAATATTTTAAATTTATTCAACGAAATTCAGGGTTTAAACAATATTTAATGTGTTTTAGGCACCTTCGAGATTAGAATTCAATGTTTTTGGTAAAAGTAACTGCTTTTTAAAAAGTGAAAACGTTCAAACACTTTATAAAAAATAGGGTACATCCCCTCTAAGTCCCCAAGTCCCCGAAATGTTTGAGACGTCACCAATATCTAGGGACGTGTCTCCATGTAATATTGTTAAATAACCTTGCTTAATTGTGCCAAAGATCAATTATTTCCTAGTAAACATAAAGGTGTCTACCTTATTACGTGTTCTTGTAGTAAACCCTACATAGGTGAAATAGGAGGTCTCTCCAAACCAAACTTAAAGAGCATTGTTGTGACATTAAAAACTCCCGTGTTGAAACTAACGCTCTCGCAGAACATTTCCTGAATACAAAACACCAAATGTGTATTGATGAAGAAAGATTAATTGTTAAAGAAGAAGATTATTGGAGAAGAAAAGTGAGGGAAACTATTGAGTTTGAAAAAGACAAGTAAATCTTAATAGGGATCATGGCCTTGTAGTGGAAATTCGTGGAGCTCCATTTTGAACCATATAGGCTTGATAGATACTACACTTTTGAACAATAATGGTTAATTGTTTCTAAGTTTTCAATGATCAACTAAGCATTTAGTTGATCATGTGTTTATTAATCAACCTCTAGCACATTTTAAGATATTATCTAATTTAGTTATATTAGTTAATTATTTAAATATTTGGTTGATCTTTTTATATTGCGAGGAATCCGACTTTTTAACATACCACGTGTCTGTCTTTGTATATTATTTTTGGCAATATTTTATGGTGTTTCTTACTTAGAGTAAGTCTCATGCTTATTCTCTCCCGATGATGAGTACACATATTGTACTTGAAACGTTGGATATAGTCTCCACTAACATTATGAATCCAAAAACCCCACTTTCAAACACTCTACATCATGGAAACGTACATGATTTCATTTAGATTGATGTCATTTTTCACCACTCAATGGGAAAGTTTCAAACAAGGTAATGGACTTATTAATCAATGTGGTATATGTAAAATCAAAGATAAGAGCGTGGAGATTGATATTTATAGGAATTTTCTAGATAGATGTATTTATGATATTTGTACTAGTACTTAATGTTTGCAACCCTGTTGTCATGTGAGTTTAACACAAAGTTGAGTGATTTGAATATCTACGATGACCTGGGAGATACATAATGGTTACTCAGGTATTAGTTTCAGCCATTCATATTAATGTTTCCTGGTTCCTTAGGTTTTCTAGGAATGATGTTAGCCCAAAATCTTTTGGGATTCCACTTACATCAGTAGAGAAGCTTCTCTTGGTTTTTGATTACATATTGGTGTTTTTTAATTTTTATTGAAGGCTTATAATATTTACCCTTAATGTCCCAGGTGGATTCATCAGAGGCAATTCTTATATTTGCCCTTGTGCTTTTACATTCTTAATCATATGAAGGGTTTGAAAGAATACAATTTTCTTTAATATGCAGTTTTCAAGAACACATGCTGAAGCATTTAAACAAATTGGAAGTGAATTTACCATATAGATTCTCTACCTTGTTGTCTTCCAAATTGTAGTTGAACATCATGCAAATATGATTGAGAAATTGAGAAAATTTTCTATTATCAAAGACAACACAATCATCATTATCATTTATGGTTGTTTCAGCATGAGTTATATCTATCTTTAAAGTTACCCTAATGGGGCGGTGATCAAAGTCAGACATGTTATCCGTAGCTATTTCAATGGTATCCTTTTTTTCAAAAATGAATCGAGGATATGACATGATCGACACTTTTACCCATCCTATGTATACATATCGTAAAGCTCAGTGAATTGGACGAAGACTTCATCCCATTACGGATAATTAGATCACAGCAAGGTGTCAACCTAAGACATTACTGATTTGGCCTACCTCACCCACCTAGTACCGGTCCGGTTTGTACTCGATATGAGTCTGGGTGCAATTCACCTGCAGATTCGTCCTGGGTATGGCCAGGTTTTCTACTCAAGAACCTGGAAATACCTGGACCGTCCCAAACATACTTGGGTGAACTCGAGGCAAATCCACAGATTCTGCCTATTTTATTATTTTAAATTTTTTTCTAATTGTGATGTTGATGCTCATGACAAAGATCAATATGACGATGAATACTAATTTTGATTTGATAATTAATATTTATCGTGACATTTGACTTTCAGTTAACATTATCAATTTAGTAGTAGTGTTTTTGTGGGTTATTTTGTCTATTCTCTACGTACTATGTGGCTAATACTTGTTTATTAGGCTAGAATATTTGTATTTTTAATATTAATTTTTACAGCCGTATCCAAGCCATACCAAGGGTAAACAAATTGCCATGCCAAAGAACCTGATTTTCCGTACCCAAACCCATACTCAAAACGAACTTGTAACTTAAATTTAAGAGTCAGATTAGAATTTTCTTCCATCCACAACGCACAAAGATTAAAATTATGGGTTACAATATTGGACTGAAACCTCCCTGTTCTTACATTGAAGTCTTCAAGAAGGAGAATGTCTCCCTTTCCCTTTAGAGTAGTGATGTCATCTTTGAGTTAATGAAGCGTGATCACTTGCGAGATTCGGGTTCTCGTAGAAGGTAGAGTTGAAAGGTGCAAAGTAGCAAATAACAAGGAAAGTGCTGGTAAAGTCAAAAGATCCGAAGTAGCAAATAGCAAGGAAAATGTTATCATTGTCCTCAAATATCATAATAAGCTAGATATATTCTTACAAGGATCATTCTTAAATATTTTGTTTTTTGACTTGAACTCCTTTTTGATGTAGCAAAAATACAACCTTCTATACTTCGGTTTTTATTCCTTATTGAAAATAAGCGTATCCAAGTTAGGAATTCAAGATTCACGTTCCCATGTTTCAACAAGTAATGTGAGATCAATCGAGGTTTGTGTCCAACTTTCGGACCATTTCTCGATTGGAAACCTTGACAGTTTCGTGCAAGGATGCTAAGCGTGCTTACTTCCTATTTGTTACTTTCAAGTGGGTCTTTTATTGTTATTTTTCTGTTTCTTAGTATTGCCCGTTTCCCTACTTTCCCAGCTTTGTTAAGTTTTTAGTCTTCTTTCCTCCGTTCAGTTTGATCTTGTGAGACAAGGTTTTTATTATTTATTTTCTGTTTCTTATTATAATTGCTCGGATGAACAGTGCAATCTCGCTGGGTTGTGGTTTGCATAAAAATGGAATTTTTTTATTTTTTAAAAAGAAAAAAATAATAAAAGATGTCCAGATTTAATAGGATTTGGTAACTACGTTTTTTGGTAACTACGTATTTTTTTTTCTTTCTAGTATTTATGGGTGATGTCATGAAGGTTTTATGAAAGTCTTGTAGTTCACATAATTTGGTTTTGTTATGTTTCTTGTTGGCATATACTTTCTGCCTCTTTTGTGACTCCTTGTAAGTTTCCTTCTCTATAATTTGGGTATTTCATAAAGAGTGTATTTTTGAATGAAAACTATACACACACACACAAATATATGTATAAACACACAAGCGTGCACATTTATAAATGTACATATATTTTTCTCTTTCTGCAGTATGCTGTGATTAGCTGATACACAGTCTTTAGCATATTTCCTGGGATTTTGGATGATCCTGCTGCCTTTCTTACTTACCAGATATTACAGGTGTAAGCATGTTGTCCATAAATTTTTTCTATTTTTTTATTGCAAAGTTTTGCATTTCTTTGTACTGTCCCACTGGGGATATCATATGGTTCCTTTGAGGGTTATATTATGAGACAGTTTGCTAATTAAATCATTTGGGAACATTACCACAAATATGTTCTTGTACATGTAAAAACCCATATCAATAACACAAAGGGCCAAATGGCGCCTTTGGCTTCAATGGATTGTACATGTTCATTGCTCAGCAATCATGACTAAGCCTTGGCAAAGCCAAATGAACTTTTGACAAATTTCATATGAAATAATGGAGCATCACACAATATGAGATGAAACATATCCTTAAGTATTGTCTTCATCTTAAAAGTTTAACAGGTCAATGGTCTTGGCACACAATTCCGAGTAACCCTGAAATTGGAACACAATTCCAACTCACAAGGTTGTGTTGGAACACAATTTCAATGAACTCTCAATTTGAAAGTATCATTATCACATGTTGCTATTGGCCATAGAAGAGGACACACATTGCAATTTTACATTGTGCAACATAATCCAAAAAGTTGAATGTTAGTACATGTGTTTATTTTGAAACTAAAACCATTCTAGCAATCTTAATGGTCGCTCTAATAACTGAGCTTTTGAATAGGATTCAGTTCAGATAGATAATCTTACGACCTTTCTGCTTCTTGGTACATTTATCCAATCCTTTTCTTTTCATTCTGCCATGCCCGAATGACACATCCTCTTTAGCATCTATCCTATACCTTGTTGGATGTTTGAGGACTTTTGCCTGCCGATTGATTGCTGATTGTTCTTTTATTTTTGAAATCTGGTTGTAATCCCTGAGACTTTTGGATTAGTTTTCAGATTTAATCTTCTGGGTTATACAAAGGGTTCCATATGAATTCCAACTTCATGCCACCTGCGGCTGTATGATCGTGTGGCTCAACAATTTTGATGAATTCCACTTTTGATGCCTACTGAGGCCATACAACTGTGGTACCAAACATCTGCTGAGTTCAATTATTACTTAATTATGAATTTGATATGATTATGTAATGAGTTTGAAAATTGTTTTTAGTTCATTCTTTGCACCTTTTGATTAAGGAAACGAAAGCATTCAATGAATTTTGGAAGGATAGCCAGGAGATAGCCTGCTTGGTTTTTCATCAATTTGAAAGTGGTTTATGGATTTTTTGTAATAATTCTCACTTTGTTTGAATTTGGAAGAAATCTGGATTCAGCTAATGCTTGAAGTTCATATTTACTTTTCAATGCAGATAATTCCAACTAAAATGCAAGGCGTTGTGGAGGATGACCAACCTGCAGATATGACAGAATTGCAAGATATCACTGTTGATCCCATTGTAAGGGGTGTTGTTAAAAACTGGGATGCTATGGAAGATTTGTTGCATTATGTGCTTTATACTAGAATTGGCTGGGAAATTGGAAATGAGGGACAAGTTCTGTTTGCAGATCCGCTACTAACCCCCAAGGTAAGAAATTCTGGGGGCTACTGTTGATTTTTTTCCATATTTGTTTTTTTGTGTTAAGGGTAAAAATTTTAGTAACAGAAAAGGGGGACCAAAGTCTCACACCTACATCAAAAGACATGCAACAAATACTAGGTGCATGAATTGCAAGTAAGAAAAAAACCCCTAAAAGCATGATTACAATTTTTTTGCTTTTTACTCCCAGCAAAGCATCCTTTCCAAAAAGAAACAGATTTTTGCATGATCATGCTTTTATCATGCATGTTTTTCTACCCATTCTACATTAACTTTATAAGTCAAGCTTTTCTAGAAAAGCTGCCTTTCTAAATGTTTTATTATATTAATCCCATGAAAGCCTACATTCTATAAAGAACATGCATGCTTTTTGCAAGATTTTGCTTTCTCCATGCATGCTTATCTATTAATAAGTGTGCATGCATAAAAAGAGGTATGCATGATTTTTGCATGAATTCCACCATAGCCTACATTCTAAAAGAACATGCATGCTTTTTTGGCATGATCTTGCTTTCTCCATGCATGTTCAACAACTAACAAATGTGCATGCGTAAAAATAAATATGCATGATTCTTGCGTAATTTCCATCATAACCTATAATCTAAAAAGAACCTGCATTCTCTTTTAGCATGATCTTGCTTTGTCCATGCATTAACAATCATATTATTGTAAATGTGTGACATTCCTGACTTAGAAATCGGATGTTACAACCTAATCTTTGAGGTTTCTTATGCTGTTCTTTTCTGTCAGGACAATTTGTTTCAGGCTTTTCTATTCGTTGTTGTCTAATTCCAGCTGATTTCCAACAATCTTGCCATTTTTGAGCCAATGTTGTACAACCACATGATCATAGTGCCAATGTTGCCCAACCAGTCAGCAACCAGATTCCAATGCTCTGCCAGATCTTCATCAAGCTTTGATTCCTGAAGCAGAAATATCCATGTCCAATAATTTGCAATCATTCTTTCTAAGAGTTTCCTCTTGTTCTGGACATTGATCCCTCTAATGTTTCAAGAGATGATCAGCATATTAAACCGGATTACCCTTTTTGGTCCCCACCAAGATGTCAACCAGTTGAGACTGGTTTCTTGCTAACACTTCCTCTTGTGTTTCTTCTCATGTTCTACCTGCCATTTGTAGTCTTTCCTCTCTTGCTATTTCTAATGATGATTTTCTTCTTTTTGTTTTTTTCCTAGCCAAGGGTGAAGCTTGGTGTCTTGGGTGACCCTGTGATCTCATATTCCTTTCCTTGGCTGCTGGTATCATTTTTGTCTGTCTCTTTCTCCCCTTCGTCATGCTTGTTCTCCTCAATTTGCATGTCCCTATCTTCCCTTTTGAACATTTTTGTCGCTGTGTACTAGATCCTCAATGAGCTTTTCCAAATCTTGTTTGGATCTATAGTTAGGATCTCATCTTCATCATGCATGCTTCTCTGATTTTCTTGGGTTTCGAACCTTTCTTTTTCTGTGCCTGGGTGATTTCCTTTTTTCACCCACACTTTTATCTTTTTCTCCATTTCTCCATTTTTTTCCTTTATTTGTAATCACATGCTTTCTTTGGGGTTTCATGAACCCATTATTAGCCTCTGTGGCTTCTAAAGGTTTGGTGCTTGGGACATTTTTTTGCATTGAGGGGCTTTCTCTCATCAAATGACCATAGTCATGGCATTCTCTACATCTAAACAGAATGCTTTCATAATTGAGAGGTTTAATCCAGTTTATCTCCCCTGATTTCAAGGTGACATTCTTTGGGGTGGTTTGGAGAGATCCAACTCCATGCAGAGTCTGGCATAATTAGTTAATTCTTTCCATGAAAGCGGTTGGTAGTTTCCACTTCTTTTCCCACCATGTTGGCAATCATATCAAACACATGCTTTGACCAGAATTCTTGGGGAGGACATACAGTTGGATCCAAACAAGAGCCATGGACAACAGTTCATCTGCGAGTTTGAACTCTATGTACTAGTACTTCATGAAAAAACCTGCATTTCTAAAGGAATATTGGAAGCAAAAAAAGCTATGAAAGAGCCTCTTGCACAGGTTCTGATCTCCACTTCCCCATTGTTGTTCCAATTTTCGCCTGCCCAGATATGGATCTCTTCTCTCAATAGTTGAGCTCCCAGAAATCTGCAGATCACGCTTATCCCCAACAAGCCAGAAATGTTCCTCTTGGTCTCATTAGCATCAAACAGAATGACTGGATCCTCCTCCTTAGTTTGCATGCATGGAGTTTTGCTGGAAGTTTGAGGTCATTCTTTGAATTTTTCAGCTGCTGCCATTGCTGCTTCGAACACTTTGGCCTTTGTCGTGGATGAATTTTCTACCACTTTCTGTCTGTATGTGAAGGCTGGTGGAGATGATCCCCTCCCTTTCATTGATCATTTGGAGGGCAATCGGATCTGCCCTCTTTCCCAAACCTGGAAGAATATCAAAAACACCTTCAGAAGGATCCAAGTTTTTAGTAAACCCTAGCAGAGCCCTTTTGAATTTCTTCCACGTTTAAATATTTCTTAAACAAGATTTCCAGCGGGATGTTTATCTTTTTCCATATTTGTTTGAATGGTGTGGTTTTGAAAGTTCAACAACTATTCTTCTAGTGAACTTTTCAGATGTAATTCAACTAAAAATTGTAAAGGTGATAAATAAACCCCTACCAAAGAAGTAAAATGAAAAAAACATGTGTATATGTATATTGATGTGCATATAGATGGTAATATACAATCTTATAATTGATAAATTTACCGCACATTATAGTCCACACTACTATTTCATTATGCTACTTGTTGGGGAAAAAGATAAACATTAACAATTTAACACCTATATTATTCATTGGTAAACAAATTACTATTTTCTTCCAAGTACATGTGTGTGAGTTTGTATACACGTGTGTGTGGTGATGCAAAGTAGTAATGGATACTTTCTATTATAACATTTTGTGTTGATATTATTTAATAACATTATGATCATATCATTTGAACCCCATCTAATAATTTAATACTTTTTTAGCTTGATTACTTATGTTTGCGAAAAGAACAAACAACAAATTGATATGTATATGCTTATTAATGTTTTAAAGTGTTATTTTGTTTATTTATTCAAGCCACAAATCTAGAATGAGGCCACAACATGCGAGAGAGTATAGACCATTATTTCTAGACAAGTAGGTTCTCCATGTGGTGGTGATGGTGTGGTGATGCTACAATAGAAATGATTGAAAATGTTGAATTCGTGAATCTAAATGCTCTAATTGTAGGTTAATAACATATGACCAATTGGAAGTTATATATTGACTTTGTGCTTTGAAGAGCTAGGATGGGTATTCATAAAGTGAACTTAATATTCATCTATGCTCAAAATGATGCTGCTTGAGAATGTTGGCTTGAATAATATTTATTGGCAGTAGTGGAGGGACGAACACAACCTAGTGTTGACCACCTAAGTGGTTTTAGAGTTAGTGTGTAATTTGCTTGATTAGGTTGGGGAAGGGTATTGTCAATCATATCCAAGTCTTTCATATAGGAGTCGTTTTGACATCATTTGTACATTGCTTGAGGAGTATGTTCCTTGTGTATGTTTACTTTACCAACATGAATTTTTCTCTTCCCTAGCCAAAGTCTATATATGGAAGTCATTTGGACATCATTTGTAGACTGCTTGCGGATCATGTTCTATATGTTGGATCAGTTTACCAAGATGAAGAACTATATTGATCTCTCATATTTTGGTGTTCTTTTGCTCACTTAATTCATGTTCATATTGATATGGTCATTGCTATCTTTCATAGTGTTCAATTCCTTGTGAGTTCTTGGTCTTGTGTTTGGTAGGTGTGTTTACTCACTCGATCATGCTACCAAAGTGCCATTGAAGATAGGATTGAGCATTTAAAAGCCTGCATGTGACTGGAAATTTGATAAAAGCAACAGTCACAGTTGTTGCTCATAGATCTTGTGGAAGCATCTCATCTTGGAGTTGTTTAGGGCATAGATGAAAAACCTGAATTTTGAGGTCTGCCATTAGTGGTTGCAATCGTCATTTCTGGTTTACATTTTTGAGACAAAGAATGTTAAGTCTTACTTATTTTGAAAGCTATTTGGAATAATGGAGTTGGAGTCCAAGACTTTAAATGCCATCAATCGCCTTTTGTGAAGTCACTATGTGCAAACTTTAATTAAAATCTAAGTCACCGCATTCGCCGAACATCATCTATTAAATCCGAAAATCGCCGAATCTTTACATGCAAGAAAAAAAACGTTCATATTCGCCATTAATTTCATCGAGTCGAAAATCGAGAAGTCGTGAAGCGTTTATGTGAAGTCATGAAGCCTTTCTGAAGTCGTGAAGCCCCCAGAAGCTGGAAAACAAGTGCCGAGGTGCAAATAAACCAAGAGGTAAGCGTGGATGAAAACATGCGCCGTGTGTGAACGAAGGATTTGTAGAGTCTTGCAAGTAATTCCAAATAAAATTATTGTGATGGTGTGAAAATGAACCTTTGTCCCGACGTGAAGGAAAAGTTCGATAGGTTTAGGTTTCTTATTAATGTTTGTTTTCATATTATTATTTTTATATAAAGTTACATATTGATAACTTTAATAAAACCTTTATTTTCGGACTTTATAAAATTCATAAGTTAATTTATTATAGCTTATTATTTTAATAATTTTAGGAAATTCTAAAATAATTATCTAAGAATAATTTTAATGTTTTTATATGCTTATAAATTTAATGAAGTGTTGTAGTTTATTAAACATTATAAATGTATATTAATTTTATAGGTTTAAAATATAATTTTTTTAATATATGATAATTTTTTTGAATATTTAATTTGGAATTATATTTCTTTTAGTCGAATTTAATCACAAATTTTATTGCCGATTTTTTAACAACGAATTTTTAACGAATTTTATCCTTGGCGAATTCAAACATGAATTCGAATGTGGCAACATAGATTAAAACTATGTATGGTGCCACCATACACACAACCCTCAAAAACACCTTCAAGAGTGACAATGAAAGGTCTCCCACTAAACCCTTTGGGCCTTATAATGCTCGGATATCCGGTAGCTCCCGCCATAACCTACTAGTAACAACAACATTATCAATGACCACGTGCATAGAAGTAAAACCCTCTCATCTAAACTAATGGGAAACAACTTGGCTACCATCCAAGTCTCTAATAAAATATTTATCAACAAAGAACTTTATTTTCTTATTTTGATGAGTTATCTCGAGCAACAAAAAGCAAGTTAGTCAATGAATTGAGGCTTCAACAGTCCATAAAATTAGAAGTTTTTGGAAAAGCTGCATTGTCATATTTAACCATCAATGTTTCGGATCACAAAATGGAATCCATTATCATTGCTGGATTAATTGTCATTGATGTCAAAGGATTTTGCAATCGAGGAAATCATTATCTGATCGTTGAAGGCCAAAGGCCACTAATTGCTGTCCAAACAAAATCAGTTTCGAATCTCCATTATTCAAGGGCAGATCGCACCATTCCAAGGCATTAAAGACAAGTTTATGATCATTGAAGAATGCTGGCCGACCCCCCTCTATTTTGGTGTTAATATTTAAATTATGGGCCGACCCATGTCTAGCGCCCAAGAAAATAAAGAGTGTCCCTTGGGAGAAATCACACCCCTTCAAAGTGACATGAGAAGGTATAAAAGGAGATGTAGTTGAAAAGAAAGTATGAGAGGAATAAAAAATATATCATTCAAACTCAAGCAGATTTCTGAAGGAGAGAAAAATAAGAGATCATTCAAGGCAAATTTTTGTGAAGGAGATCTATTTAATTGTCATCCATTGAAAAGTTTTTTTGGAGGTTGGTGCTTCCTAAGAGAAGAGATTGGTGTCTCTTGCTAAGTTGGTGCTTAGAAGTGGAGATTGGTAAGTGCCTAAAAATTTTTGTAAGAGACTTTTATTATTTTATGATTGGATTTGGACAGTAGATCCAAGCAGTCTTTTCTCCGTAGTTTTCTCCTGAAAGGGTTTCCACGTAAATCTTGTGTTTCATAATTGTTAGATCTTTTGTGATTTCTGTTATTGTGGTTATTAAATTTTTAAATATGCGTGTTTATCAATCATGGTGTAAGACATGTAAAAATTATGGACCGAGCTCCTTATATAGGTAACTTGTTATAGTACAAGATGCATACTGGGCCTACTTTAGGACAAGTAATAGATACATAACCAGCCGTTACAATATTAAATTGTGATTGCTAATATGAAAACATTAAATGTACATACCCTAAAGTGGGGGGGCACTTCGTAATCTATTAATGATGGGCCTCCATGAGTGGCTTAAACAAAAGCCTCATACCCATTCAAATATAGGAAATGTTTACCAATTTCTATAGCCTCCCGCAACCTTTGCTTGAAGAAATGGTTTTCCACCGCTAAAACTTTAGTGTTCTTATTGCAAAACAACATGCAAGGTTTTTGAAGAGTGCTCTGCTAACACTGATTTTACTTTCTTCTCGAGGCGGATATCCGTGGCATGTTCTTTCACCTTTGTCTAAATAGATCTCCTTGTTTCCCCATTGTAAGGGACACCACACAAACAATCAATTCAGAATCCCATTTCTTAGGCTAAGGTTGGAAAGACCTAAGTGCAACCGCACAATGTGTAAGAATGTGGTTGGGTCATAGAAAAATGATAGTGGTGGTCAGCAAGCAAGCAAAAATCAAGGAGCTATAGTATGGCATGTGCATAGATGCTGGAAACACAAGAAGTTGAAAAATGTCCCAAAGGGTAGAGGGATTTTAATAGATGGTGCACGAGTGTCTATGCGGGATTATTTTTTCTGTTTTTGCTTTTGATGAATATTTTTAGCTGTTCATTACTTATTTTTATAGTTTGGCTTGAGCCTTATAAGCGTAGTTAAAAATTTATTATACACATGCATAGTTACCTCGAGACGGGGGGACGGCTAATTAAAAAATATATAAATATTTAAAATATAAAGATATAGTGACTAAATTATATAAATAAGCTGAAATAAAACCATTTGAGATTTAAATAAGGTGAAACTTGAACTCATAAACATCAAATACATTCCTTAATACTCATGATTCTTTCAGAAGTTTGCAAGAAGTTGCTTGGTCCAAAAAGGTGCAAAAATTGATTTTATGAAAATAAGAAAAATATTGCCATCAATGCATAGAGCTCAAGAAAATATGCACTTTTAGAGAAAACGACACCTGAAACGGAGCCACATAATGAAAGTTATGGCACATGCAAGTTTTTGCTGCTACATCTTCCCGGACCCTTTCCAAAAATGGCAATTTTTTTCTGTGTTTGTGATTTTTTCACCAAAAAGGAAAAAAATGCCAAAAAAGGAAATAAATTCATGGGGGACGCCTGACGCCCCCCCCACGTTTCCCCATCCCCGGACGCTTCCCAACGCTTTGACGTCCCGGAGGTCCGGACGCCCCGGACGTGTCAAAAAGGGGGACGCGTCCCCGCGTAACTATGTACACATGTATATGCCAACATTTAAATATTTTGTTTTCAAATTATATAAAGATTGTAAAAATTTGGTGGAATGCCCAAAAATTGGCCACAAACCTTGAATTTTTTTATCAATCACATACCGACACAAAATGTTAGCAATCAATTTGACAACTGCGAGTCATATATTGAAGGCTCTAATTTGTTATATACCAAATTGGTATACACGATAAATATTTAGGTATTACATTGTTTAGAAAGAGAAATAATAGTTTAAAATATGATGAAATGAGATACTAGAAATGAATTTATATGAATATAGTGTCAAATACATGAGGACGTAACCCATTGGTAGGGAACCATTTGAGAGGTTGTGCTGTTAGGACTTAACCATCAATAACTAATGACATAGTTAGGTCCATAACAGGAACCAAGCTGCCAGGTGGAATCATTGTAGAGTTGTCGTATGGTTGTGCATGAGATTGATTTTGCAGAAGCATAATCTTGAAAAATTATTAGTTCTTGCATTAACTTGGTTTGGTTCTCAGTCTGTTAAACTAGAATCTGTTCAAGAGTGCCAGTATGATTAACAAGGATCTGCTCATATGAAAATGTCATTCTCATTGCAAATATTGGTGCTTGATTTTCTTACATTTGTTGTAAGATATGATTTTTTTATCTTTTTCTGTTCAGGTCGCAATTGGAGAAAAGGAAGTACAACGGTTCTAGAAGGGAAACTTCTCAAGTTCGTAGATCCCTGAATACTAATTGGAATTTTTAAATTTGACCACTCATCGGAAAGCTCTCAAAGAGTAATTTTTGATGGTGCAAGAACCATTTTGATCGGATGCTTCTGCCAGGAGATATTTTGACTGCAAGATGAGGTGTCATTTCTCGAAAAGAATTGACAAATTGACTGTGGCACTGACACAAATATATAAGAAGCTATTGCCTGGTAAGTGGTTGTAGTGCTGATGTAACGAAGAACGCCAACCTTAAATTAGCTCCTCAAACATGAAGGTTGCTGAAGAGAGCAGATTGAATGCCTTGACCAAGAGGCATAAGGGTCTAAGATCTAACAAGTATAGAGTATGGAAACCCTTGAGAGGGCTAGATATAGATCCATGATTGACAGGCTGTGAAACGAGCTAGTAGGAAAAGGATCTAGCAAAGATAAAGGCAGAAACCCTCAAGGAGACTAGATGGAAGACCTTGATCCAGATGTTAGATCTTGTAAGGGTAATATATGGAAACCCCTGAGAGGAATAGATCTAAAAGCCATTATCGGCAGGTTCTAATACCAAATGGTATGAGGCATGATCACAATTGAAGCAATAAATAAAGAGAGCACAAGAGATTGCCGCAACTCTACATGCTGTACACTCATTTGATATATATATATATATATAAAGTACAAATTATTTGCAGGTATGCTTCTAGAGGAAGGCAGCTTTTAAGAAAATAGAGATGTACGTAGAGATTTGTGCAATATTTAAGCATATATAATAAGCCCATGTGATTTTGTAAAACATTTAATAAAGTACACTAGGCCATATGACTCTAATTAATGAAATACCCTTAGGCCATATGGCTATTTCTCATCATGATATATTCTCCAATTTTCAATGGAAGTAGCCATTTTGAGTACTGTATTAGTTTGGTTTTAATAATCATAAGGATTCTTGAGGTTTGGTTAGTGCTAGTTTGCTATGGAAAATGTTGTTTGGGAATTAATTTGTCATTTATTTTGTGCTTAAAGGTAGTTTGTTCTATCTTGTCTTTTCTGCAACGATGCTTATTTATTAATGAATTTTCCTGGTGTTTCTTACTGTCTTTGGTATTTCTTTCACATGCTTAATTTGATAAACTACTCTCCATTCAGTTAGCTTTACCATTTGTACATTGAAACAAATGGATATAGTAATATACCAATAATTTATATTACAGGCATACCTCTGTTGGAAATCATGTGTCTGTGTCATCTAAATTTTTAAGTGTAGGTTATTGTGTGAATAAACATGGTAGGAAAATGGAAAGTGAAGCATATTTCTGAAGTTTTATCTAATGTTTGTGGGAGGTTAATACTGCTCATGGGAAACCACTTCAAGATAAAGACTCCATCCATTGCATATTTACCCTTATGGAGGATAAATTCCCATATTCCAATTATGTATCAGATATACGAGTACCCTACTCGATTCATCCGGAAATTTTGGTTCGGACTTTTCGTCGCTGGATCCGAGATGCTCCTTCTTTGCATCTATTACGATCCATTCTACACGAATGGAGAAATAGTTTTAGTGCAGAAAATTTGCAGAAAGCTCTGGTTCCACCGAGGGAGAATAGGAGGTTCAGATCGAAGCACCATATAGATATATACCGGCAATGTTCTCGTTCTCGCGTATCGCTATCCAGCGCCATATAGATATATACAACGGAGTGAACCATTCTTGCATGCATATCCATAGATCGAAGTGTCTCGCCAGCTGTCCCATTAGGCCAGTCTGGTTGGTTTTTTGCACCTAGTTTTGGTGTAGCGGCTATTTTCCGATTTATCCTCTTTTTTCAAGGTTTTCATAATTGGACCTTGAATCCATTTCATATGATGGGAGTTGCCGGAGTATTGGGTGCTGCTCTTCTATGTGCTATTCACGGTGCTACCGTGGAAAATACTTTATTCGAAGACGGTGATGGTGCAAATACGTTCCGTGCTTTTAAATCTAAGTTTCCAAGCTTTGTATTGATGGTGACGTATAACTCTGCAACATATCTATACTGGCCTGATGCGTATTATCTGATATATGGAGGGAAAATTTATTGTCCCGATATCTGTAACTGGCTGTTTAGGGAATAAGAGAGCAGCTGACACTACCTATGATGTAAACAGATTTTATGTATGATTTGTGATTAATTATTAAAAAAAAGCTGTATTAAAATAATAATCTCTATGCTTTTTAAGGTCTGGCTTCTCTGTGTTGTGCCTAGAAATATGGGGGTCACTGCATATACCCCTCAAGCTCTTTCAAGCATTAATTATAATCTGCATTTGTTTTCGGTGTGTCATGATTTCTCTTATTCTTAATTCTTAAAGCCTTTGATGACTAAATACATTTGCCTCAGAGGACTGAGCTTCATTTTGCTCGATGAATTGTGAAGTGTATTGGTTCAGTTGTACGAATGCGACCAAAAAGTCTTGGTTGATAGTCTCCCCAATCTAAACTTTAAAGGGCCTGTTTTGAGTACTGTTGTAGTCTAGTTTTTATTTTATTAAGGATTGTTTAGATTAGGTCTGGCACGCTTTTCTATGGAACATGTTGCCAGGGAATTAATTCATTGCATGCTTTAGTGTAGGTATTTCTATCTCGTGGTTTTGAGTTTTCATGACGATGTGCTGTTTTTTAAATGATGAATCCCACCTTCTATTTCTCCATAACTTTAGTTTTTAGCATTCTACCATGCAAATAAATATGCTTAAGTTGAGAAACTACTGTTCTTTCGGCTGGCTTTACTCATGCACATTGAAATAACTCGATATACCACCAAATGATGCTACACTGATATTTATATTTGGAAACAATAAATGTTTTCGTTATTTGAAATTTTTGATGTAGGTTATTGATTAAATAATTATATTAAGAAAATGGAAAGTGAAACATATTTATTAGGTTTGATTTCATGTTTGTGGCAGGTTGATACTGCTTATGAGGAACCACTTTAAGATAAACATCGTCTGAGTTGCTAATGTTTGATTGATGTTGACTTATAACTTTGCTTGATATTTGTACTGTTTAGGTATGTATTGTGCATAAAAATTGTCCTGATATCTGTATTTGACTATCCAGGCTATAAGAGAGCAACTGGTGCAACTCATGTTTGAAACTTTCAGCGTGAATGGATTTTATGCAACTGAACAAGCAGTATTGTCACTTTATGCTGTTGGACGGATATCTGGTTGTGCCGTTGATGTTGGGCATGGAAAGATAGGTATACCATACTGCATTCAAATATCAATCGGGCTTCTGTAATTAAGCATTTTTGATGCAATATATGCCGCTCTTAAATGTGGTTTACCTCCTGTTGTTTTTATTTTTATTTTGGCAATTGGTCTGTTATGTTTTGATAATTCTCAAAGATGGAAATAAGAGTCACGGCCCTTCTTAGAGCATTTGTCATGGTGATTAGAAGATAATGCATTGATGATTAAGTTTCATCCATGGCTAGATAATCATGTATTCAACATATATTCCTATTTTTAGGTAGTAGATATACTTCATTCATTATTTTCCCTGATAGGAGTTATAACATGGTAATTTGGAGGCTTTCTGAAATTTATCTTTAAACCAATCAAAAAATAAGAAAAATGTGCTGCATGTCCATCATTGAGTCAAATGTTTGAAAAGAAGAGTTATATCCATAAAAGGGAAGATATATTTATGGGAAAGAAGATATATCCATAAGAGAAGTGTGTATGTGAATGAGTATGAGGTGGAGAGAATATGGGTATAGAGATGTATGCATCATAAGATATGTGTATTCAGTGGTATAAGACAAAATGTAAGAGAGAATTATAATGTATTTGTGGAATTATATATGAATAAAGAGATAGGTTACGGAAATATGTGTTCTCTAGGTTATACTGTATTATGAAATCACAGTAGCTATAAGTTTTAGTAGATTTCAATAATATATTCAACTCACGATTCAGCACATTGTTTTGCGCGCGCTTCTTTCATTTTTGAACTAAGAGATGTATAATAGCTAAAATGGTATGTATAAATGATAAATAATGTGTACAAGGCACTTTTGTGTAGATAAATTTCTTTAAGTCCTATTAGATGGAAAGCTGGGCAAAATTAATGCACTTGACTTTATTTTATTCCGCCTTTTCTTAGGCTAAGAGATGCATTATAGTTAAATTGGTATTTGACGAGATGGATTTTATAATTGTGACAAGTGTCAAAATGTAATTGGTTAGATGATATCGATCACTAGTGATAATCGATTGCATTTCTTGTCAGGGTATTCCTTGCACCATGAGGGGCTATTACCCATTATAATTGAGTTTTAGTAAAGTTTTAAAAGGAAAGTCTGTAGTTTTCAATAAATCAAAGCACAATTGTAATGTCCCTTTCTAGGGCTGAAGCACACAAACAAGGAATTTACACAAACCCAAGCTGAATACAATCTGATTTTTATAACAACAGATCCAACAATATTAGAAACCCTAGCAACAAACTGGAAATTACACTTTTAGGGCATCATACATCATTAAAAACAGCTGAAAATTAATAAACAAGTCTTCCTAATGCAGCGAACTGTAGCAGCACCTAATGGCATCCATTCTCATGCAATTTGGATTGAAATTAACATAAAAATATCCCAAATACTTAATAAATCCGCAAGATGAAATCTGGAGCAAATATGTATTTTATAAATTTATTTCAAGTGCAAATACAACTGAAACTTCTAAAATTCATAACTCCATCAATACTTGGAGTTTCAACACAAACCAATGCTCAAAATGATCTTGAAGAGACCAGCTATCCAATGAAAGTGAAATCACAATTTTCCAACCATGGAAACCCTCTCAAAATTGATCCCGAACTTCCTAGGTGGGTCGCTCCAAAGAAGGAAGGGTGCCAACACCCTAGAAAGTGCCCTAGCTGAAGTAGAAGTGCCCTATGCACGGATAAATGCCTTGCTGTTCTAGAAATCTGCCAATTAAGTCCACTTGTGACTCCCGTATGAAGCCACCAATGCAACAAATGAGGGTTTTTGTCCCCAAGTGTTGTGACTATTGAGGGTTTTCGTCCCCAATAGGATCCAATGAGGGTTTTTATCCTCAAAGGGTGAAAATGAGAGCTCAATTCTCCAATTTCCGAAAGAGTAGTATAAAATTGATAAGATGATGATACCTTACAAAGAGCCCCAATATTTGATTTTATAGTCTTTTCTTTCTTTGTGGACCGCTCCATGTAGGCCTCTTTATTTCTTTTTAATATTTGCTTTTCACTCATAAAGAGGTACGACCTCTCCTTTTTCTTTTATTTTAGTATTTAAAAATACTTTTTATTTTAATAATAATATGAAGTTGTCCCAAAATAAGAATTGGCCAGGCCCAACTTAAAATATTTTAAATTATTTTTAATTTAGAAAAGAAGACATTACAACAATCTACACCTTGTTGCTTTGGTGAAAACATAGCTAGTACATTTTTCTTAGAACGAGTCTCATGCTTTCTTCTAAATTGCACTTGGATGATGCAGGTTGGTTAAGAGGGGATCAAGTTGATGGCAACCTTTCCCTGCAGCTTTGACACTCTCACACAAATGGATACGCACATCGCACCCTATACTCAAAGTTAGAACCAAAAATCAGTCTTCTTTGCATTAATGGCTGAATTACAGAGATTTCACACTCGAGACACTACTTTGCTCTATTGAAAACATAAAATGAAGATGAAACATAATACAACAGTCTCTCAATGGACTTGGAAGTCTTTTCCTATTCTAGACTAAACACTAACCCCTGCAAGTTCCTAGTGAACTCCCTCTCCCTCTCTCCCTCTCTAACTTGCTGTTTTGTTTTTCTTTTTTGCTTCCAACTCTCTTACTCAACTAAAAATTACCTCCAATTGATCTTGCAGACTAATTAATGTCTACTAAGATACTAGACTACCAATAACAACTTATACAAAATAGTAAATACATGACATACCATGGGAGAGCAAAGCATCCAAACAATAGCAGCTTGCATTCAAGTAAAGATGAGTCTGAATATAATTTGCATAGTGTAGGGAGGGCCTGATTCAAGTGCCCTTTCCTCGACATGTATCGTTCTACTTATAAGGCAAATAATATATGGTTGTTAGGTTGACATAATTGTCAACAACTAGTCATACCAACAATAGTCATTACAAAACTATCTAAGGCTGACTATACAACCACATAACTCTTCCACTACTAAATTATGTAATTATGCCGAGAACCTCACAATGCGAATGTTGTAGTTGACATTAAACCCCCTTTAAACAAGTTGGTTTAACACATAGTTACCTAAGACTTTGGGACGACGGATGCAGGGATGGAGTTTTCGGGACGGCAAAAAAATTCCAAAATTTCGGATTTGGCGGCGGGGGGGATGGCAAGGGGACGGCTATTAAAATAATATATAAAGTTATAAATATTAAAAATATATAGATAAATTTTTTATGAATAACAATTCATATTTATATATCAATCCACCATTTAGCATACAACATCCACATTCCGACGTCCATATTAAAAACTCACCACATACATATAGCTATACTAATGTTATATGTTCATATAGGTTTTAATATTAATATGTATGCCATCTTGGTTTTCATAGCATGTTTTACAACCCATGTGCATTTGTGTTTCAAAATTTCTGTATATGTCTTTGTAATACAATACAGTCGGGTTATGCTTAATGGGTAAACATTTATAAAGGGAAAAAACAATAAACAAATTAATTTAAAAATATTATTTAAAAAAAAAAAAACACAAAAGTTCCCGAAATGTTTCTGGGACTTCTAGCTGTCCCCGACGTCACCGAGCCGTCCCCCACGTCCCCAAAATGTCCTTTGTTCTTTCTAAACGTCCCAGGGACGTTTCCCCTTCCCCTTGCCACTTTGGAAACGCTTCCCACGTCGCGATGTCCCCAAAATGTCCGGGACGCCCTAGACTTGTCTTTTTGGGGGACGCCCCCCGCGTAACTCTAGTTTAATACCCCGATAGATAATTTTTAACAAATCTGGATATTTTGTCAAACCTTAGGGCAGCAAAAAAAATTGAACTTTTATGACAGCAGCAACAATCTGATTTTTATAAAAAAAGCAAACCCCAATATGCAAAAACAAACTTTTATTTATTTATTTCAAATCAGCTTCAATAAAAAATACCAAAATGTCTAAATACAATTATTTTCTCACAACTGATGATCTAAATGGAAAGATGGATGAAAGATAAGAGCATGCAAACTGATTTGACTGAAATCTGCCCCCGATATTGAAGCCCTAGCTGTACTTGCTGTTCTGGATGTAGAATCAAGCCTGAAAAGTGTGCCCTAGCTGAACTGGATGAATACTTGTACCCTGAATGATCACTGCAACCCTTGAATGGAATTGCCAAGCTTAGATATGAGGGTTTCTGTCCTTAGATCTGTGTGCAAATGAGGGTTTTCGTCCTCTATTGTTGATGCAAAAGCAGAAGCTACTTGCAGACAATGAAGTGGTTGATAAATTTCCAAGGTGTATCACAATAATCCCCAAAATTGCTTTTATAACTTCTAAGGCCTTCTTCCAAAGTTGGTTCCCCCTTTGGGAGCTACTTGCATGCTCAATAAACAATATTAAATTACTTTATCCCCTCTCCAATGTTGGCGCCCCATCCAAAAATAGAAGCTTGATGCTCATGCAACTCATTCTATCTTTGGCGCCCCAAAATAGAATTCTTTATTTAATTATTATTCTATTGTTTTGAGCCCCAAATAGGAGTTCATCATTCTATTATTATTTTATTCTATTTTTGCTGTTTGAGATCCCACTTATTAAAAATATAATTTAAGTTTCATTTTCCTAATTAAATATGAAAGTACCCTTGGACCACTTAAACTAATTTATTTCCCTCTTCAATTTTCCCTTAACCTACGAAAATGATAAGAATAGGCTTCGGATATCCAAAATCAATTAATTCTGAAAAGGGGACATTACAGTCCGCCCTTCCTAGAATTGCTTGCCCTCAAGCAATTGCAAGTCGAGATGCTTAAGAATTTTAACACCTTCCCAAGTAACATCCTCTGTAGGTAAATCCTTCCAACATACCAGATACTTTGTGATAATCTTGTTCCTTAACTTCTTTTATTTGAAATCCAAAATTACTTCAGAACCAAAACAAGTTTGCCTTCATCATCCAAAGGAGGCAATTCAATGGAAGGAACAATATGCTGTCCCAAAGCCTTTTTCAGGCATGAGACATGGAAAACATTATGTATCTTACTCTGCTCTGGCAAATCCAGCTCATAGGCAACCTCTCCTATCCTCTACTTAATCCTGTATGGTCCATAGAAATGAGGTTTGAGCTTTTCAGCTCCACTCTTCTTCGAGAAGACTGCCTATAAGGCTGCAACCTCAAGAAAACCATGTCACCAACCTCAAAAGTCCTCTCAATGCGGTGTTGGTCCGCATAAAATTTCTGCTAGTTTTGTGCATGTTGGATATTTTCTTTGAGTATCCCCAATATATCTTGGCTTTGTGCAACCAAGTCTCTTGCCCCCAACACTCTACTATCTGCAAATACCAAATCCACAAAGGAAAGAGCATCATAACCATACAAAGCTCTGAAAGGTGTCATACCAATGGACATGTGATGAGTGGTATTGTAGCAATGCTCTCCCACATAAAGCCATTTGACCCAAGCTGATTACTCGCCTGTCACATAATTCTTCAAATATCCCTCACCGCACTTATTCACAATCTTTGTTTGCCCATTTGTCTATGGATGATAGCTGGTACTTGGAGTTAACTCCGTCCTGTCAAGCGAAAGAGCTCCTGCCAAAACAAACTAAGGAACTCGCTATCATCGACACTCAATATTTTTAGGAAACCCATGTAGCCTAAAACCTCTCTCGAAAAATAAATCAACAATCAGTGGAGCCTTAAAATCAAAATAAAAGCAAAGAAGTGAGCATATTTAGCGAGTTCATCAACCACCGCATAAAAACAATTCTTACCTTGAATATTGAGAAGACTCCGTGATGAAATCCATTGATATACTTTCCCATTTTTGGTTCGGAATAGGTAAGTGTTGCAACAAACCTTGGAAAAACATGCTTTGCCTTGTTTTGTTGGCACACAATACACTCTCTAATGTATTGGAGGACCTCTTCCTTGAGTCCTTTCCAAGAGAATTTGTCCTTGCTTTGCTTGTAGGTCTTGAAATACCCCGGGTGACCAGCCAAAGGTGTATTATGGACAACCCTTAAGATTTTGCCTTCTACCTTGGATTCGGTACCAAATAAATTCTATTCTTGTAGAGGATAAGATCACAACCACCCCGCACTGTTATCCTATAATTTTTCCCTCAATGATCTCATTAGTGTAACCATTCTTTACATACTCTGTTATAATTAAAATTTTCCAATCAACAGCGATTTCAGATATGGAGCATAAAAATGTTTTCTAGATATAACATTTGCTACAATGTTATTCTTCCCTCTAACATACTCTATGTCAAAACTATAAGCTTGGAGCTTACTCACCCATTTTTGTTGCCTATCATTCAAGTCCTTTTGGCCAAGAAAGAACTTCAAACTATTGTGATTAGTCTTGATCACAAACCTGCCACAAACCAAATATTGCTGGAATTTTGCCAATGCATGCATGATGGTCAACATTTCTTTATCATAAATAGAAAGTCCACGCTCTACTTCACTAATTTTTCGGCTCTTAAAGGCTATGGGATGCCGCCTTTGCATCAAAACAGCTCCTACTCCTTCCCTTGATGCATCCCATTCTAACACAAAAGGAATAGAAAAATCAGGAACAACCAATATTGGTCAAGAACTCATCACCTCTTTGAGTTTATCAAAGGCTATTTGGGATGTTTCGGACCAACTGAAAGATCCTTTCTTTGTCAAATCAGTCAATGGGACAAGTAGTTGTGAAAATCCTCTCACAAACCGCCCGTAGTAACTACAAGGACTAGAGAATCCCCTCAACTGTGTCAAAGTGGTGGTTGGAGGCCAATCTAGTATTGCTTGGATCTTGTCTTGATCAACATGTACTCCTTGGCCACTAATGACTTGTCCCAAGTATAAAATATCAGTCGTTCCAAAGTCACACTTGGATTCCTTTGCAAAAAGAGTTTGCTGCCCGGAATTTCTGCCCTATATCCAAGTGTTTTAGGTGCTCTTGCCAAGTCTTACTATACACCAAAATGTCATTAAAGAATACTAGAACAAATTTCCTCAAGTGCTCACTAAAAACATGGTTCATGCATGCCTTGATTTGGTGAATAAACCAAAAGGCATTACTGATAACCGAATCTCAAATCAGTTTTGGAAAATAACACCGCTCCATGCAATTCATCGATCCTAGGTGTTGGGTACATGTTTTTATAGTCTTCTTATTCAAAGCATAATAATTAATGCACATTCTCATTGTCCCATCCTTCTTCACCAAAACAATGGAAGCAGCAAAAGGGCTAGAACTAGGCCGAATATGCCCCATCTTCAAAAGCTCTTTGATTGTCTTCACAATCCTCTGTTTTGTAAACTCTAGGATGATAGTAAGGAGTAATCATGACAAGTTTAGAACCTGTTTCCAGCTCTATGATGTGTTGGAATCCTCTATCTAGTGGCAGCCCTGATGGTAAATCACCGAATACTTGTACCATGCTAGTTCAAAATAGATTGTATATCCACATGATAAGATCCATCATTAATATTAGAAGTGGAAATACTCACCAAACAATGGGCTGCCCAAGCTACTTGTCCCTTATGGAAACCATTCGCTTTGTTGTGATAGGCTTAGGTGCTCCATTGGCCATACCATAAAGTACAACCTCTGCTCCATTGGTTTTGTATTTTAGCTCCATAGTTTGGTAATTCTGTGTGAATTCCCCAATTGAATGCAACCATTGCACTCCCAAAACCACATTGGTTTCTTCTTTGCCTACCACATAGAACTCATCACAAACCTTGTGCTTACCTAGAATAATCTCCAATCCCTTCACCCTCTTGGTGTATGGAATAGTAAAGCTATCAACTACAATAACATTAAAACCCGGGAAATCCTCTGTTTTCAATCCTCTTTGAGCTACCAAACCCTCATTAATAAAGTTGTGAGTTGCCCCACTATCAATCAAAATAGTTACTTTATGCCCATGAAGTACTCTATGAACTCGAAAGGATGATACTTGGGAGCCCCTGAACATGTAGCATGAGTACCATCCGAGTCTTTTCTTCTCCTTTATTTTTAGCCATCGGTTCTTCCTTTTCTTTGTCCACTTTCGGTTCCTCATCTTCCCTTCATCATCCGATATCACCTCTATATAATGCACTTGTCCTTTGGGAAGACATCTATGACCCGGCCTTTAAGGATTTGTGCAAGTGAAACTCAATTTCTTCCTTTTGAGTTCATTTCTTGTTTGTATCTCCTTGCTGGTTTTAGGTAGCTCTTTTTTGTTGAAAACTGCCCATGCGAAATGGCTTTCTATTGCTCATAAGGTGCTGGTTTTGGTTGTGTTGTAGGCTGTTCTATAGGCTAATATCTCCCTTTGGGACTGAAGTCTCCAAATCCAAATCCTTGAGGGCTGAAAGCTTTCACTAAACTCCTCGAGATTCAATTAAAGCTTCCATGAACAAAACAGCCAATCTCCTCTCGGTCACATCAGTACCATCATAGAAAGCTTCGAAATTCAGCTACAATCATAGTCACTGATCAGTAGTTGTTTGAGTTGAGCTAATTCTCGGAAATGAATTTTTGGATCAACTTTGTCAAATCTCTCTATCAACATGTCACTGAACTCACCATATGAGTGGATGTGATTGTGTCCTTGTGTGATTAGCCCATGGTACCACCACTCATGTGCTATACCTTCTAGATGAAGGGTTGCAAATTTGATGGCTTCCTCCTCCATCATGGGCTTGAGTGATAAGAAGGTATCCAACTTTTGTATCCATGCACGAGTTGTACTCTTACCTGAGCCATCAAAAGTAGGTAGTGACAACTTCCCTAATGCCTGCTGCAAGTCTCTTTGATTAGTTTGTGGCCTAGGATCAACTCTTGGTCCACTCTGCTTTTCTTCAGATTTATAAAATTGGTGAGTGATATAGCCTCTCAAATCTTAGTTGAAGTACTTTGTACTCCTCATAACTAGCAACTATCATCCGCTATAGATGACTGAATTTCCACTTCTGCAAATCGCTTCCTACAAAGGAAATCTGGTTGGAAGGGCCTAAAGAATAGAACCAATGACTATCGTCCTCGAGTGTGTGCTTTGTTATTGGTCACCCCTAAAAAGTTCCCCACCATTTGGAGCTTGTTGCACGCTCATGTTTTTGCATGGTGTGGATTAACCGATCCATCACATCCGCTAAACGCTTCCTGTCCCTGCACAAACCTCGTTGAAACGTACATCTTCTCGGGTCTTTATTACCCATAATTTCTGGCTATTTTGTAGCTTTCTTTTTCTCCCTTTGATGGTACCTGACTTCTCTGTCACTACTACCCTACATGAAGTTCAAAACTGTAATTTTTCTTCCATTTTTTATGAATTTCCTCTTCCACAAACCGGGAAGAAATTCACTCGATACCATTGTAATATCCCTGATAGATAATTTCTAACAAATATGGATATTTTTTCAAACCCTAGGGCAACGGTAAAAAATTGAACTTGTATGACATCAACAACAATCCAAATTTTTTTTTTAAAACAACAAACCCCAATATGCCAAAAAATACTCTTAATTATTTATTTCAAATCAGCTTCAATAAAAAATACCAAAATGTCTGAATACAATTATTTTCTCGCAATTTTTGATCTAAATGGAAAGATGGATGAAAGATAAGAGCATGCAAACTAATTTGACTGAAATACGCCCCAAGACACTGAAGCGCTAGCCGTACTTGCTGTTCTGGATGTAAAATCAACCCTGAAAAGTGTGCCCTAGCTGAACTAGATGAATACTTGTACCTTGAATGATCACTGCAACCCTTGAATGGAATTGCCAAGCTTAGATATGAGGGTTTCCGTCTTAGATCTGTGTGTAAATGAGGGTTTTCGTCCTCTATTGCTAATGCAAAAGCGGAAGCTACTTGCGGCAGACAATGAAGTGGTTGATAAATTTCCAAGGAGTATCACAATAATCCCAAAAATTGCTTTTATAACTTCTAAGGCCTTCTTCCAAAGTTGGTTCCCCCTTTTGGAGTTACGTGCATGCTCAATAAACAATATTAAATTACTTTATCCTCTCTCCAATGTTGGTGCCCCAAAAAAATAGAAGCTTGATGCTCATGCAACTCATTCTATCTTTGGCGCCCAAAATTGAATTCCTTATTTAATTATTATTCCATCTTTGCGCCCCAAAATAGAATTCTTTATTTAATTATTATTCAATCTCTCGTGCCCCAAAAGAGGAGTTCATCCTTCTATTATTATTTTATTCTATTTTTGCTATTTGGGCCCCCTCTTATTAAAAATATAATTTAAGTATTCTTTTTCTAATAAAATATAAAAGTACCTTTGGACCTCTTAAATTAATTTATTTCCCTCTTCAATTTTCCCTTATCCTATGGAAAATAATAAGAATAGGCTTCGGGTATCCAAAATCAATTAAATCTGAAAGGGGACATTATAGTTGGAGTCCCTTTTGACACAATTCATATTGAATATGATAAAAATGAGAATGAAGAGAGAAGAGACAAATAATTCCTATGGAGTTATGTTGATGTAGAAATTATGTAACATTTTTGGCTGCTTTCTAGGAAGCTTTCTTGCTATGCAGAACTGAAATTTTTGCATCCATTGGGTAATGGAGTCATGAAAACATGTTTCTCTCAGCGTGGTTCTCCACTACATTTTTTAAATTTCTTTTAAAATCAAAGTGGGGGCTAGGGCCAACAACCCTCAACAGGGACAACGGGAAGTGCCCCTCGTGGGGTCCGGTGACACACAATTTGACCCTTTTACAACCCTTGAAAAGTCATGACAAAAACCAAATTTCTTTGAAAAACACTTTCTAAAAGCTTATGAAAATGCTGCAGATATACAATGAGCTGTAACAATGCATAGACGTGTGACTTGTCTGGCAGGTGAAATGTGTTGGACAATTGTGGTGATTTTTTTGGGCAGCAATTCATATGAAGGTCATATAGTAGTGGGATGGCTTTTAGTGGGTCGTATGGTGGTGAGAAAGCTTTTAGCGGGTCATGTGGTGGTGGATATGCAATAGGGCAGTTCGTACAACCTTTGTAGGCAATCTGAACATAGCTAGTCGAATGGAAAACTAGTAGAATTGAATGGAATGATTGGTTGAAGGGAATTGGATCAATCACAAAGACATTCAATGATGGATCAATGCATAGGTCATGGTGTGATCGATTGATGCATAGGTCATATGGTGATCGATGAGGAGAGAGAATGCCATATGGTTTATTAACAATGTTAGTGTGGGAAGACAACAAGCTAAAGCTCTATGAGGGTTTGAGATGAAGATTGAATGGAGCTTGCTTCTATTTCCGAGGTCCTAGGATTTGTTTGAGCTATGGATTGGTAGGAAGTGGTTAAATGAAATACCTGGTTGAACGAAATAGAATTATGGTGTTTGAACTATGCATGGTTTGCAGGTAGAGGTCGAATGAAATATCTGGTTGAACGAAATAAAATTATGCTGGTTGAATCATGCATGGTTTTCCGGTTGAGGTAAAAATAATACATGGTTGAAAGACATTACTGACTAATGTATTGATAATTTCAGTCTTTGCTCGATAAAGTTTTAATTTAGAGCCAACAATTGTGTCTTCGATTGGCTTTCTGTTCAAACATTCCAATTTGACTACTCCATTCTCTAAAGTTTCTAGAATTCTAAATGTCCCAACCATGATACATCGAACTTACCCAATTTAATTTCATGCATCCCATTACACTTCATAACTAGAGCTCTGGCCTTGAAGTTCATCATCGAAGATGTTTATTTGGCCATTACTTCTTTCTCTATTGTGCGACTTTTGTTGCCCTTTGTGCCATCACCCCTTCAAACACATCAGTTGTATTCTGCGGTGCTTCAAAAATAGATTGTACTTTAGGCGGTCCTACCTTAATGCCTAGTAAATTTATCTATTTGGATCCCTTGTACACTATCACTGAGGTCTGGACTTTTAGATTTCATGTCGGCTATCCATTTGAATTGGTGGGCCAACTTTCCATCGAACCTTGCATGCCTGACATTGTATCCATTTAACTTTGGTGAATAAGCCAACTACGATGTTGATGGTTTAGAAGGACTTGACATCACTAACATCTGCTTCTGCCCATCCCACTGCTTGTTTTGATTGTAGTGATCATCATAATCTCGATGGCATTGCAATTTGGGGTAACACTTCAGAGTCTTCCATCTGCCAATGGAATAGATTGTTGAGGGAGCTCGTCTCATCGTTAGAGCTGTAACTCCAATACCCTTCACCATTTGAATCCATCATAACACAATTCATTTGTCAATTGAGCATTCTTTGGAGTTCAAATTCGATGAGTCTGATTAGGTTGTTTCCTCAATTATTGCCTGATTCTTTAAATCTATGTTGTTCTTTTGCCCCTTGTTTTCAATGGACATGAAATTCCTTTTCTAGTTATGATAGGCTTTGGTTGTCGTTAATCTACCCCGACCTAGTAGTGCATCATAGGCTTCTTTTCTTTCAACGAGATGACTATGGAATTCAACAAAAAGGGTTGAGTTCCAATACTTACCTTTGACCCATCAGTACACCCAATAGCTTAATGCCATGTTGACTTGCTCCTACCAGTTGGCAGATCGGAAGGCACATAGCTGGTTTCCCAAGACTCATCCAGGTTTCCTTTGGAAGAACATTCACACTTGAATCACCGTCAACGATGGTGTTTTTCAAATTCTTATCTAGAACTTCCATATGCACAACTGTCAATTGTTGGGCTAGGTTCCTCTTTAGGAGCATAGTATTGATCACTTGGTCAGTTGATAAGGGGCTCGACTATGAATTCATTCTTCTGCTTTTTTCTCTCCCCATCACCCAACATTAGGTGTGCCATTGTATGCTCCATGTTTGGGATAATGTCTTGTATGGTAGCAATGAGAGCATTCTTGAGTTCTGGAATGCTTTGCAATAAGTCAACTATCTTCACAAGTATAGTGGTCTGTAAGACATGTAATAATTTTGTTGGACTCCAATATGCTTGTCACTGTGCTTGTATGTTCATTTGACCACGACATTCTTCGACCATAGCCATCTCGACTTCCATCCTTTTTGCCAAACCTTTCCTTCTCTGTATGTGGGTCAGGGTAATTGGATTTCTTCACTTGTGCTTTGGTAATTGCCAAGACTTCCTTGCCCTCGACTGCGTAAATCGTAGTGATGTTGGCTTGCTTTGGACACTTGCCATCTTTATAGTTCTCGACTCACATCATCTACAATGATGTTCATTTTCTTTTTGGTTAGGAAACCTAATGCGAAATGGCCCTACTCTGATGTACGGGCATCCAAGTTTGCTTGCAATCCTACGCCAACTAAAAACATTTAGTCAATAAAGACTTGCGCAATCCCGCTCCACCCTACAAAGCATGCCGCAAGACCTCATCTATGCCTCGCATATTTTACTCAATGTTGTGAATGCGTATTGATGTTGCGTAAAGCTACTAAGCTGCGCGTAGAGCTTTATCTCAAGTAGCGCGATGCTACTTCATAGCACGCAATGCCACGTAACACTATTGTACCGTGTAAGGTTGCAAAGCACTACCATGCCATGCAATGTGTTGAGCCCATACTTAACCCCGCTCGATGCCGCCAACAAAGCTCTACGCCACAAACACTTACCAAACTTGTGCACAACCACGAAATCCTTGTGCTAACCCATTCTTGCGTTCTGAAGCCATGAAGATCTCGTGCAATTCTGCAAAGCCTTGGCAATGCTGCAGCCATTCTATGTCACTGTACACTTTGTAGTTCCACTTGTTGATGCCTCCATGACGAGATCTTATGTCTGGTAGAATCTCTTGTCAACATCGATATAATTAGGGGAAGCACACGTGGGCCTCGATCCGTTTTCTTTGCCCAAGGACAAAGTGACCAACTTGGTAAAGCTTGATACAATGGAGATGATTTCATGTGAAGCTATGTGCAGACCAGTTGAGGAGATCAATGGTGATCTGGGGCATCTTGAAGAATCTTTGCAAGAGTATCTTTATTTGCAAAGGTATCTTTGTTCTCCAGCCTGATTCATGAAAAATTCTATAAATAGAAGGGAGCTGTGATCGTGTAAGACATCTTTTCATCTGGGAGGATCACCCAAGAAGAGGGATCTATTGAGCAGTTTCTGAATTGAGTCAAGTTTGGTTCTGTAAAAGCTTAGCAAAGTCTGCAAGCTTAGCTTCAATTAAAGTCATGGAGAATAAGGTTGCAAAGTTTAGCGCACAAATCAAACATAGGAGGCCTAGGATTATGGATGGTAAAATGTGCTTAAGCTAGGGCTTATGAATGAGTTGGGACTAGTGATAGACCATCTCCTAAGGGACACCCTACACATGCAACCAATCAAGGAAGAAGTACGTGTAAAGCTTGAGGAAGTAAAGAAAGAAAATGTGGACGAGCTGGATAATTTGTACCAAGAAGTGAAGAAAGCAGGTTTGGTAGTGGCAATATTTTAGCATAGGGACGAGTTCATTGAAATGAGAAGAATGCACTAGGAAGTTGGAGGCATGCACATTTAAAAAGGTTAGTGAACAAAAACACAGAGATGATGGAAAAATCTCACAAGATGAGTGTGGATATAAATAAGGAGACCGAAGAATTGGAGTAGTTTTTGACAACTTCCAATGAAGACTTTTATGGAGGAAAAGGCTGTGCGGGAATTAAGTTCGTAGCGCAGAAAAGAATGGAGGGGGATGGACTGGAAAATTCAAACAATAAGGGAGTAGATGGTAGTCATTTCAATGATGTAAGAGATGAAAAAGTTGAAGACATTAACTTGAGAAATTCATGTGTGGTGGGAGAATTTTGTGATGGAATTGCAAGTTCGGAAGTTTTGTTTTTGAGGACATGCAAGATATTAAGTATAGGGAATTGTTGACCTTGGAAAAGGTCACCTTCATGCTGCTAAGGATCCTAATTGCACGAGTGAGACAAACATGATCACATGCAACTTACCCATATGCAAGGAAGCTTTGAAGGGGATCACACATGAATATTCTAGGAATATACCCCGCACACGGTAGGAGTATGTTAGCACACAAGTAGACATGTGGAGTGTAGGGAGAGACAAGGTTGTGTATGATCTCGGGATTGCTCAAACCAACTAAGGATTATGGGTAGGGTTTTGGAGACTAAGGAGTGCATGTTAGCTAAGGGAAAGCCAAGCACCTCCTAGGAATGTAGAAGGGAATCAAAAGTATATTCACGCGACAAATGATAACGCTAGGTTTTCTGCGATTCTTATAAATACCCATCGACCCTCATTCGGAGATAAATTTGGAAGGAGTGCTTAGAGACTTTTGGATTCTGTAGGTTAAGGAAGAAACAACAAGGAAGACCTTAGGGTTGAATGGAGTTTCGAGTATTGTAAGAATCATGCTTATGTTATGCATCGATACTATAAGCATTGTACTCTTATGATATTGTAGAGTGCAAGGCGTGTAGATTATTATATTTCTATCATCTTTTCGGTGATTATTATTAATGAAAGATTTGCGTTGTGTGTTTACGATGAGTGGAAAGAGAGTGATTTATGTTTATCCGTGTGTGTTAATGCTGTGTATATTTTGTATGTTTGATGAGTTGGGGTTTCCTAGGTTTTTGCATGATTACATGCACATATTTTTCGCCGATCCTCGTGATACTCTCCTATAACGACAATCTTAGTTTTCTCTTCTCGCGATGATTAAATGGGACTCTCCAGTGAAGCTTGAGGGAAATTGCTAACATAGGCGAGTTGTTTGATGTGCTTTTTTGTGCTAGGGTTTGTTCTACGCAATATCTAGAGAGTACACTACATTGTGCTACAAATGTCTTTAAACAAGGGCTCAAATCTTTTCATAATCAATCTTTGATCCATACACAATCATCCCAATTTTCCATCTATGCTTCTTCCTAGTAATATTATTGGTGATAAAAATGTCAATGCTTGGATTGAGAGTGATAAAATCGCCTATTCCCAAAACAAGGATTGCGATATGACTTAGTTGTGGATGATTCATGTTTTGATTTCTACCGATCAAGGTGTTTTCATGCTACTAATGGTAAGAGTCCAATCATGAACATGCTCATCATATTTCTTATAAAGATCAGTAACAAGTTTGGAGTTGTTATCCATGCGACCCGTCATATGAACTTGAGCATTCCCTAATTCAGCAATAGCGTTTACAAGAAGTGATTGAGTTGTATATTTTGGATAGACTTTTCCTTGACCAACTATTTCGAGTATAGTGAAGGCTTTATATCATGCTCATATATATGGCTTATTAAAGAACTTTTTACTCTCATACTCCTTAGGGTTCTAAATCTCTCATACATAGGAAATTCTAAATTTCGGATATGAAACTGGAACTTATAGAAAACATTATTAACAATAGGTCATAAGCTTCGTTTCCCATTCAAGCTAATTTGCTTTCTCCTTTTATTACAACCTCCAACAAACCCTTGAGAAATTTTATCTCAAAAAGTAGAAGGGGAAAAGTTTTGCTCTGCTTTTGGTGTGGAATTTTCCTGTGTCATTGTCTTTTGGTTTCTTCTCTCTCTCTCTCTTGATTTCTTCACCCCCGAGTTTGGCGATTAGGTCTGCACAACTATTCTTCTCTCGCCATGATTCGCAGTCTTCTAACCCTCTTAGTTTTCGCATTTTCTTTCCCGCTGGTCTGCTTTCGCTTCCCCGTGTCTCGCGATAAAGGGTTTGCTGTTGTTTGATCTTGAATTTCCTATGGAAGGTGCAAGGAAGACTATCCCTAATTTCAATGGCTGTCGACATCTTTTAGAGATACTCTTCGTGGTCTCGCATCCTCTAACACATGCTAGAAATTTTCAGAAAATGCCCTTGCGAATGCCCAAAATGGATCCTCGAAAAATAAAAAGGGTTGCATGTTAGCGGCTGATGGTGCTCCAGTCCTTCACCTCAAGAAAGAAGTCGTGCAAGATAATATAAATGAGCTAGAGAATTGAGGGTTGATTGTTAGATTTCTAGGTTTTTGTCCCTCATTGATGTGTCTTAAAGAATGGGCAAAGAAATCTTGGCGTATAAAGGGTGAGTTCTCTATCTCTGTGTGTCCCAACTTATTTTCTGGTTTTTTTCGCTTCAACAATAGATCGGGAGTTTGTGTTTCAAGGAGGCCCTTGGTTTATGGGAAGAGCAGGTTTATTCATGAAGCCCTGACACCCCATGTTTAAACCAGAGGAAGAGCTACCTTCGGTGGCTCCCGTATGGATTATTAGCGGAAGATTGGAATCAAAACATGTTAATGGCTATTGGTAATACCTTGGGCAAATTTATGATGACAGCGGAAGCCTCGATCAAATTGGAACAAATGATTTATTCTCGGATTTGTGTCCTCATGGATCTAAACAACCCATTACCAACTAAAATCTCTTTGGTTAAGGAAGAGAAATGGGAGCAAATGCTGGATTATGAGAACATTCCCTTCTCGCTGCCGTCTTTGTCATGAATATGGTCATCTTGTGAAAGATTGTGCTGCTAAAATGTCAGAATCTAAGGAGGCTGAAAAAATAAAGATGAATTTGTTACTCCGAAGAAGAAGCAGGTAACAAAAAAGTATGGGAAGGAGCAATCGAGAATTAGTAACTCTAATAGATTTGCCAGTCTCCAAGAGGAAAATGAAGAAAAATTGGAGGACCTCATGGAATCACAGGTCCCAGAAACACAACCAGACAAGCCAACAAAAGTGGTAAATCAGCAACAAGTGGATAATCAGAATCAAGTGGTTGTTTTTCAGGCGCATCCTAACAACAATATAGGTCAAAATGGAATAAAGAGTTACCGAGGAAAACTAAGTTTAATGAGAAGTTTCAGGAACAAAATCAGACTTCAAAGGAGATGGAAAACCTTGGAAAAGCCTTAGTAATCAAGGAAAATACTAATCAAATCATGAAGAATTATCATCAGAGATGGAACAGGAAAAAAAAAAAAAAAATTTAAGACGGACACCAATATAAAAGTGGGAAGGAAGCCCAACCAACTTAAAATTCAGCAGGAAGGACAGAAGTTGAGTAATTCAGGAGCAACTAGGGATTTGTCCCAATACCTTCAGAATCCCACTCAATGAAGATTATCACATGGAATATAAGAGGTTTGAAGGGATCCCCTTCAAAGTTTCAAGAGATTAAAAGGATGATTGCGATACATCAACCCTCAGTGGTTGGTATTCAGAAACAAAAACTTCTGTGGACCTCATGTCTATAATGGCAGATTGAGATAATATATGTGGCCTAGAGCTCAACATATTTCTATTAATTCCTTTGGTGCTTCTGGAGGTCAAATTATACTATGAGATCCAAGGATGATTATTGTTCTCAAATCATGTGCTATAAAAGGAGTGATCTGTTTACATGTGTATGCTAAAATGGAAGACCAACAGTTTTTAATTTGTAACGTTTATGCTCCACTTCCTGTCAAAGACGAAAGACAACAAAGGTATGGATTCTGGAATATATCATTCGGTCTTTTCCATAGGTTTCGGTCATATTGGGAGGTGATTTTAATATAATTCTCAATCTTTCGGAAAAGCAGGGAGGAAATCCTCATTTAGATGTTAGTTCAGCTGAGCTGAGTCATTCATGCAAACAAATAATTTGGTTGATGTGCCTACTGGAAATGGGATAATGACATGGTCTAATAGAAGACAGGGACATAAATGTATTTGAGAAAGACTGGACTGATTCCTTATTTCTGAAGAGTGTTGGCTAAGTGCATGTGCTCGTAAAACATGGATTCTAAATAATAGTGGTTCGGACCATTGGCCTGTTTGCTTAGAAATAGGCAAAACTCTTCCGATCAAAGCTCCTTTCAGATTTCAGCTGGTGTTACTTCGTCATGCTGATATCGGAGATCTAGTCCGTTAGTGGTGGATGGAAGGGAGGCCAAGGTATGGAACGCATATGTTCAAGTTTGTTAAAAGGTTGACGTATCTAAAGTTCCAACTTAAGAAATGGAATTGGACTGGATTTGGAGATATATCGAAATAAAAGCTAGGCTCTGGATGAGTTAGAAAAAATTAATGTTGTTCATCTCAATTTAGGCATTTCTATGGATCTCTTTAAGAGGGAATGTAGTTTGAAAGCGGAACTCAATGAATGGGAAATCAGCGAAGAAATTATGTGCAAACAAAAGTCTAGAATTCAATGATTGAAGGAAGGGGATAAAAACTCAGCCTTCTTTCACAAATCATTATTAGTTAGGAGAGCTCACAACCACCTTCATTTTCTATCCAAAGAAGGGGGGCTAAAGAATTCTCAATGAATGGAATGAAGAAGGTTGGCTAGCCAATACTTTCAACATTTATTTATGGTGCAATCCTTGGATTTGAATGCACAACAACTTTTAGATTTGATTCCCGGACAAATCACCCAGAATGATAATGATAAGATGACCCAACCAGTCACAGAGGATGAGCTTCGAAAGATAGTGTTTTTATGCGAAAGGTAAAACTCCAGTGTCTGGATGGGTTCCCGATTGAATTCTTTCAAGCTTTTGGGAAATAATTAAATCTGATCTATTACAGGTGGTGGAGGAAGCGAGGACAGCCAAGACCATGCTCAAAGAGTTGAATAAATTTTTATAACTCTTATACCTAAAGCAAGAGAGGTAGAGGATATTTTTGGATTTCACCCTAGAGCCTTATGCAATGTGGTGTATAAGATAATAACAAAAGTTATAGCAGAAAGACTGAAACCTTTTCTCTCAAAAATTATATCCCCTGAACAAGGTGGATTTGTTCCTAGTCGTCATATTCATGATGAAATTGTGCTTGCTCAGGAAATTCTACATTCAATGGAAATTCAGAAAACACTTCAAATGTTCATTAGGTTAGATTTATCTAAAGCATATGATCGAGTGGACTGGAATTTCCTATGTAAAGTTTTGGAACAGTTTGGCTTTTCATAGGATTGGATCCAAAGTGGGTGAGAGCTTACTTCTTATCAACTTCATTTGCTGTTTTAGTTAACGGATCTCCTTCGGAATATTTTGGAGCATCGAGGGAATAAGGCAAGGAGACCCCCTTATCCCCTTTTATTTTCATTATTCTTGCAGAATGTTTGGGGAGAATGAGCAAAAAGCGTGTCGGAGAAATGAATCAATGGAGCAAATCGGCTAAAAATGTTAAACCCGTATCATCTCTTCAGTTTGTGGATGACTCTTCTATGATAGGGCGAGCCAATACTATAGAAGCCAAACAAATTCATAAGATTCCCAAACCTTTTCTTGTGCTACAAAGTTAGGTAATAAATAATGTAAAATCCAATAGTTTCTTTTTTACTATTTCGAAAGACAAGAAGCTCGATCCTTAATATACTCCAGTCCTAGAAAGGAATATTCGCTCCAGAAATATTTGGGTGTCCCTTTATCCTCCAAAAAGCGAGGGATTGGCGGTGGTTAATCGATATATTTGAACTACAAATGCAGAAATAGACTAGTAAATGGCTATCTACGGTAGGAAGGATGACTCTTATAAGGTTTGTTCTTCAAGCAATGCCGATTTATGTGGTTTCGGTTTTGAATATTCCTGACATTATTTTAAAAAAGTGGATTCCATATGTCAAAAGTTTCTTTGGAGTGGGGTTTAGGAAAAGAAAAAGTGGACGCTTGTTAAATGGGCATCTCTTTGCAAACCAAAAAAAGAAGGGGGCTGGGTTTTCGGTCATCCATCCAACATAATTGTTGGCTAGATTTTTGCACAACTAAAAGCCTAGGTAGTCATGAGGTAAATCTCCCTCATATACCGGTGAGGCTCCCGTGTAAGATTTCTGTCAATTATGGACCTTAACAACTATCTGTGGGTTTTACTTTAATTGCAAAGCTCATGAACCATAGCTAAGCAATTTTGCAGCAAGTAAGCAATTGTTAATGAAGTATTTTCAACCAAGGGGGGAAATAATAGAATTTGGGAAAGAAGAAAGGAAGATGTGTGATCCGACCAATAGTTTACAGAGTTGGTCTCATACACATACAAAACAAATAGATCTCACAATACAAAAGTAAAGGAAAAGGAAAGGAAAAACTTCTAATATAAACCTTAGATAACACAAGTTTATCTAAAAATCCACACAAAAGTAAGAAGCAATGCACCGTTGACACAAAGTTCTCCGGAAATCCACTTCTATTCAATTCCTCAGCTTTCACAGAAAAGACATCAAAGGTTACAACACAAAGTCTGGAACTCAAGAATGCTGATTATAAATTCTGATCCTTTAACCCGTAGGCTCTTCCTCTATTTATAGTGTATAGAGGGCAATTACAAATAGGAAGCTTTTAATGAATTGCCACATGTGGAAGCTATGAAAAGGAAAGCAACTGACAATCTTCCTCCTGGAATTCCTCTTTGCATGACATGCATGATTTATAACTGAAAATAGAACCTTCTATTTTGCATGTCTGCCACCTATTTCCAAGTAATTGACTTCTTCCAGTAACTTGAAGTAACGACTTTTAAACCAATCACTTAAGTTTTACAATTTAATTGATTACTCAATTACTTTGTCGGAGAAAATAAGAGAAAGAAGAAGAAAGAGGAGAAGAAATTAGAAGAAAGCTGTTGCAACACTCCCAGTCTTGTTCTTCTTCCATACTCTGCATGCTGATCCAATCAGACAGACTTTTGCTTCATTCACTTTAGCAATGAATGATCTGAATGATATCTCTGCCTTGAATCTGAGATGCCTTTTTCTCCCATATGTTGTTGAATCATTTCCTTTGATTCTCACCAAACTAGATCTGAAAGCAACTGACTACGATTTTGCTTGCGGGTGTTGCCTCTAACCTGTTTTCCCTCTTATCCTTGAAGCTTTTGCAGTTCTTCTTTAGTACGTGCACCAGTGTAATGTTTGCCGTAAATAATTCAGACAAAACTCATCATCTTTTATTTTTAATTGCATATGAGCAATTTTAAATTCTGGAAAGCACTCTGTGAAGGAAAACACAAGTAAATTCAATGAAGGCTTCAACTGAAGATTGGGAGCACATGCACAAGCTCCTGAAAGGAATTTTCCATGCAATGACTTCCACATGGGCTGCATTAGAAACAAGAGGATGAATTTTTGCCGGAAGCATTTGCAATTATGAGATCTGGATCTATTTCTTCCTCTGATTCTGAAGATACATTCAATGTATCAGATATTGATTTTTGACTTCCTTTCACCAATATGAGCACCTGTGATGAATACCTGCAATTGATTCAAACAAATATGGAGTCCATGGCATGAATACTCAATTTTCATCACCAAAATCTGCTTATAAAGCCTGCTGCCCTCTATTTTTAGACTTTGCTTGCATGCCAAGCAAGCTAAAAATATTATTTTATTCACTTGTGCACTCACATCAACATGCAGATGCTTTGAATAATAAAAAGAAAGCTTCTCCAACCCTAGGTGCCAAAACTGGATGCTTCCCGACAATTAATAAAAAAGTCAGCTTTTAGGCATTTAGCTATGCCAGAATGGGTCGCACTTTTTGGCAAGAGGAATTGCTAAAAATAGGAAGTCAAAGCAATGAGAATTTTCACCCTGCAAGGCAAAGAAATTCCCGCCTTTCACTTAAGTGATTTAACTTTCATAATGAGAATTTTCACCCTGCAAGGCAGGCAAGAAATTCCCGCCTTTCACTTAAGTGACTTGACTTTCATAATGGGAATTTTCACCCTGCTAGGCAGGTAAGAAATTCCTGCCTACTCGCCACGGCCAAAATTTCCACTGGTAGCTTAAATCCTTCCAAAAAGTGTGACTTGCATGGGTGAATAAACTTCTTTGATGGGAAAAGTCAACATGCTAGGCAGCTCCAAAAATCCCATTGGTACTTTAAGTGATTTTTCTTTCATAATGGGAAAAAGTAACTGCTAGGCAGAGTAAGAAATTCCCGCCTGCCTGCCACCTCTAAAATTCCCATTGGCAGCTTAAGTGATTTGACTTGATGGGAAAAAGTAACTTCTTTTGAGCAGGACAAAAAAATTCCCTCTTTGCCCGCCACTACCAAAATTCCCATTGGCGCCTTAAGTGATTTGACTTGATGGGAAAAGTAACTGCTTTTAGGTAGGCAAGAAATTACCGCTTTACACCGCCACCGCCAAAATTCCCACTTTGGCACTTAAAGTCTTCCTTCCAAAAAGTGCAACTTGCATGAAAGATAGCTCTTTTCCAAAAGTGCGACTTACATTATGACTTTTGCCTTTAAAATTGCATGAAAATTTGTCACTGAAGGCAACGTGGAAATTGGACACGGAAGGTAGCTTTGAAAATTGCGACTAGCATGAAGACTGCATTTCTTTCCTTTTTTGGATTTTTGGTGAAGAAAACACAAGTATAGAATAAAATTTGTCATTTTTGGAAAGGGTCCTAGGAAGATGTAGCAAAAAACTTGCATGTGCCATAACTTTCATTCCGTGGCTCCGTTTTAGGTGCCGTTTTCTCTAAAAGTGCATATTTTCTCGAGCTCTATGCATTGATGGCAATATTTTTCTTATTTTCATAAAATCCATTTTTGCACCTTTTTGGACCAAGCGACTTCTTGCAATCTTCTGAAAGAATCCTGAGCTCTGATTGCCTTTAGACAGATTAGTAATTAAAAATACTGGATAGCTTTTCAAAACCCTAGGCCTGGGGAAAGATCTGGAAGGAAGAATGAATAGGCTATAGGAATTGCCGGAGAAAACAAACCAAAACATAGACAAAAAGAAATAAAACAAAACAAAAAAGCTGCAAGCAATTGCTCGAAAAATTTCTCCAATTAGCTGATTTGCAAAAATTCTTCCCCCGAGTGAATGTTCTGTGGTAATAATGATGGGGTGAAGTGCTTTATATAACCTAAATCCTCCAATTTTAGCTCAATCTATTTTTAAAAGAACTTTATTTATTTAATAAATAAATAAATAAAATTCTCTTAGACAAAACCTGATGAAGGGATAGAGTGAGTTTTAGCATGTGGGTATTTGTCGAATTTGGCTTTTATGACTCTCTGGGATACCTTAGAGCAATGCAAACAACTGTAGGCAAAACAAACACAAAACGACCCATTACTTTGAAAAGAACAATTTTTTTAAAAGGGCATCCAGTTTCAACGTGAAATCTCGGGGACACCAAGAATACAACCTTAGCTGCTAAACTCTATTAGAGGCTCATTGTTATCCTAATGATCTACTGGCTGTCAATTTCATAGGCAAAGATGTGGAAAACAGTCATCCGTAGAAAGATTATTAGATCAGCCCTCCTAAATAATAGCTCTCCAAAGCATTAATGTTTATCAAACGTGGGGAAATTCTGATTAAAACAACTCTTTTGGATTGTTCACAATGGGCAATTAGCAAATTTTTGGACGGAGTCATGGGATGGTAAACCCCCAATTATAACACAATTCCTCACTTCTTGACCTATAAAGGATGATATGCGAGGCTCGGGATGGATTAAGGTAGCCCAAAATGGTCAACCAACGATTCACCTTGGGAGATTGAGAAACGATGTATTCCAATTAGTGAGTGGCCCATGAGGATAGATCAGGAACATCAAAACTTGTTGAAAATGATTTTGCAAGGACGACCTCTTGTTTCTTCTCCCGATCCTGATGAGTTAGGTTGGGGGAGTAGTTCTTCAAGGAGATATGAGGTGTCTTTTGGATATACCTCTCTAATAAATGTTTGCCCTCATCCTGATCAAGCTTTGTTTCAACATATTTGGCAGCCGAGGATATGGCCTAAGGTAAGTTTCTTCCTTTGGCTTCTTATTCAAAAAAGGATCTTAACATGAGACAGTTCATAAAGAGAGGTTTCAGAGGTCCATTTAGATGTGAGCTTTGTACACAGGATGAGGAATTGGTGGAACATCTTTTCTTTCTTTGCCCATGGGTCTCTCCTTTGTGGAAACACTTGGCCTGGTTGTTTAAGCTTCAATGGAACAGTTTTGGATCACTTGCACAAGTTCTTTAGCGCTTGTGCATAAACCATTCCTAAAGGCCAAAATTTTCTTCCATCATTGTGGAGTGGTATCTCCCTCCTATTATGGAATACCTGGAAAGAAAGAAATTATAGAATATTCCAACAAACCAGAAAGAAGTTATATATGTATGGGAAAAATTAAAATTAATTTGACAGAAAGCCTTAAACATAAGGTTTCGCTTCCAATTTAGCTTTCTCAAGAATGGGATCATATATGTAAGTAGCTCTCTCTAGATCCTAAGGATGCCACCATGCCTCGCTTTCAAAACAAGCTGAAAACATGGATTCAATCTCAAGTGGATGATGCGGTGAGGTATAATGGTTTACTCAATACAAATAGTGCTTCTAGGGGAAATCGTGGAAGAGCTGCTATGGGAGGTGTTGGCTAGATTTTATGCACAGCGTAAAACCTAGGTAGTCATGAGATATATCTCCCTCATTTAACGGTGAGGCTCCTGTGTAAGATGTTTATCAATTTAGTAAGGGCGAATCCTAATAAATATTTGCAGGGGTTTTACTTTAATTACTATAGCTCGTGAACCACAACCGAGCAATATGGTAGTAAGTAAACGTGATTGAAATATTTGCAAAAGGGGGAAATAATAGAATTTAGGAAAGAAGGAAGATGTGCTGAATCAACCAATAGTTAACAGAGTTGGTCTCATCCACAGAAATTAAATAAACAGATAAATCATAACATTCAACAGAACATGAAAGAAATGAATTCTAACCTAGATCTGAGATAACGCAAAGTTTATCTAAAACCTTAAATAGAAGTGATCAGCAAAGCACCGTAGACACAAAGTTCTCCGGAAAATCCACCTTTTATTCAATCCCAAGCCTTAGCAACAATCACACCAAGGGTTCCAGCACAAAGTCTGAAGACTCGAGAATGCTCAAATTACAAAAGCTCTTGCTAAACAAATTCAGCAAAAACCAATTGTGATCCCTTAACTCCGTAGGCTCTTCCTCTATTTATAATGCATAGAGTGCAATTACAAATAGAAAATTTTCAATGAATTGCTGCATGTGGAAGCTATGAAAAAGGAGACAGTTGGCAATCCTTATCCTAGAATCCCTCTTTGCATGACATGCAAGATTTACAACTGAAAATAGAACCTTCTATTTTGTATGTTTGCCACCTATTTCCAAGTAATTGACTTCTTCTAGTAACTTGAAGTAATGGCTTTTGCACCAATCACTTAAGTTTTACAATTCAATTGACTACTCAATTACTTTGTCGGAGAAAATAAGAGAGAAGAAGAGAAGAAATTAGAAGAAAGCTGCAACACTCTCAGTCTTGTTCTTCTTCTATACTTTGCATGCTGATCCAACTTGTATTGCACTTCCGCCTCATGAATGATTTGAATGATATCTCTGCCTTGAATCTGAGATGCTTTTTCTCCTGCATGCGGTTGAATCTTTGCCTTTGATTCTCACCAAACTGGATCTGGAAGCAGTGATCAGTGATTTTGTTTCATGGGTGTTGCCTCTGACCTGCCTTCCCTCTTATCCTTGAAGCTTTTGCAGTTCTTCTCCAGTATGTGCACTAGTGCAATGTTTTCCGTAAACAATTCAGACAAAACTCATCACCCTTCATCGTGCCTGAAACAACTTTCGTCTGAGATCCTCTTTTTTATTTCTACCAGGAGCCTTTGCAATTATGAGAGCTGGATCTATTTGTGCAGAAGTTGCAATTGCTCCTCCTGATTCTGAATATATATTCAATGTATCAGACATTGACTTTGCTTTCTTCTCACCAATATGGGCACAAGTGAAGTGTTCGTTATGCGCCACAATTGGATGCTTCCCGACAATTAAAAATATTTTTTAATGCCTACAACCTCTTCCTTTGGCGCCAACACTTGCCAGGGCAACATGCTCCACACAAAAGAAATAATTGCCTCTCACTTATGGCGTCCACTTCTTATATAGGCAACTGCATGCTAATTTTACCAATTGCTTCTTCTTATTTTTAGCAATTTCTAATAATACATTGTGCTTTTTCTCCTCCTTTGGCGCCAACACTTGCTAAAAATAATAAAAAGAAATTACTTCTTTAGCATGAAATTATGCCAAAGTGGGTCGCATTTTTTGGCTAATATTTGTGTGGAAAAGGTGAAGGCAAGGCAACGTTAAAATTCAACCTGCGGGGCAGCTCTAATTTCCACACTTTTCACTTAAGTTATGGCGTTAAATTCCAACCTGGAAGGCAGCTCCAAAAAGTGTGACTTGCATAAGTGAATTAGCTAGCATTTGTGTGAAAAACATGAAGGCAGGGCAGCATTAAAATTCAACTTGCCAGCAGCTCTAATTTCCATGCTTTTCACTTAAACTTGGCGTTAAATTTCAACCTGGAAGGCAACTTTAAAAAGTGTGACTTGCATGGGCTCTTTCACTTAAACTTTTGCGTGAAAAATCACAAGTCACGACAGCGTTAAATTTGGACCTGCAAGGCAACTCTTATTTCCATGATTTGCACTTTTACGTTTTGGTCTAAGAAGCATTTTTTTCCATTTTTGGATTTTCGGTGAAGAAAACACAAGCATAGAATAAAATTTTCCATTTTTGGAAAGGGTCCGGGAAGATGTAGCAGCAAAAACTTGCAAGTGCCATAACTTTCACTCCGTGGCTCCGTTTTAGGTGCCGTTTTTTCTAAAAGTGCATATTTTCTCGAGCTCTACGCATTGGTGGCAGTATTTTCTTATTTTCATACAATCCATTATTGCACCTTTTTAGACCAAGCAACCTCTTGCAATCTCCTGAAGGAATCCTGAGCAAATCAGCACAAGTCAAAAAGACCAAAATTTTAAAGGGGTATCCCAAGATTTCCAAGTGAAATTTTTGGGTACACCAGGGGGATTGGTCGCAATAGGCAAGGACAATTGTTTTTCATCTTCACGGAAAATTTGGGTATTTCTACCAATAATTTGGCGGAAATCAAGCGATCCGAAGAGGAATGCAAGAGTCTATAAAAATTGGATGGTAGAAGATCAAGGATCAATCGGACTCGAGAACCATGATGAATTTACTGAGTAATTCTAATACCGAATGTCCTCCTAATTGGTGGATTGCAAAAAGGTTTGTAAAATTAAGAATCTTCAGTAGAAGTTCCAAGAAACCCAATTTAGGTACATTCCTTGACAACAGAATAAGGTTGCTGATGGTTTGGCTAATTGGGCCCTTGATAACAACGATATCCTTTGCTATGGATTACCTCCCTTATGGTGGTCTATTAAGATTCAAGAAGAAATCAGGAAAATCATAAATCTAGACTCTTTACAATGAGTGTTAGTCTTGCTATTATTGTTTATAATGCTAGAGAAATGGCTAATAGCTTCCATGCTTGGCATGGTAGAATATGTATTTGATGATTTCAGTATAATATAAGGTCTTGCTGTTTTTTTTTTTTAAGTTTTGAATGGGAGGCCTCCCACACCATAACACACTTTATCAACTCTCTCATTCACTTGCTTGATAATAGAGATGAGACAATAAATAATTATATTTCAAATAAAAAGTATAACTAACAAAAGATAAAGCTCACTCCATTGAAAAATATGGCAACTCAAGTTGTGGAGTGGAATTCGAACCTTTGACCTCTCATTTTCAACATGTACTAGCCAATACCCTATGCCACCTTACTTGCAATATGCACAGGATAAGTTAATTATTTAAAAACAACTTACAGGCTGTGCAGTTTGAGCAAATATTTGGAGGGTTGTAGCGATATGTAGCACTACTTCAAGTTCAAAATGGGAGCCCAAACCTGTGTATGTTGTGAAGGTGTAAGGTGCTTTTCAGTTGGAGCTTTTCTGATGTTTCAACTACTTGAATGAGGATGATCAGACATCATGCTCCTCACACATAGAAACACAATGCATAGGCACTGCATAAATGATACTGGCACAAAGAATAATTGTGCACAAGTTTGAACACGGTTTCACTCACCCAATAGCACTTGCAATATTTCTATTTTCACTTATTTGTTTATTGCTCGTGCTCAGAGACACAACCAGAATTTCACATACCACGCTCTTCATCTAGGGAGGCAGCTGTATGGGGAGTTTAAAAATGAAAGGTGCCTGTTATGGCAAGCTATCTGCCTTATAGCGAATCAGGACACTTGAGAATAGCAGTGAACACTCCATAATACAAAACTGGCATTGCCACAGGAATGATCCTCACATGTCAAGTCTCTGCTTTATTGCAGCCTTTCATATTGTTTTCCTCCACTCACAAACATGAACTGGTTCACATCACGGGGCAGGGTCTGCAGGTGCTGATGCCATGAAAAGGTTTTGAATTCTTTCATAATAAAGAACTATACAAAATAATCTTTCATCAAAAAGTAATAGGCAATTCCGAGTATAGTTACATCTAATAATAATAAACTGATCTCTCCCTTGATAAGTATTTTGGGGTGTATATACTCCTTTTAATACACCCATGAATGACAACCTTAAATGCTTATTTACCAAGATGACATAAGAAACACATCGACTTTTAAGTTTTTCCCAAGTATGTTTGTTTCTAGTCGGCAACACATGCAACCACAAGTCAATGTCTACACACACTAATAAAAGGTTATTGGATTTATAGGGGCACACTCATGGCTTCTTGAGCCACTTCACTTTTTTAATCTCCTTAAAGTTAAAAGTAAAGGTAGTTTTAATGGTCCTATTCTAGCCAACAATCCTACTTTGTGTATGAGACCCCAAAAAGGGAACTTTACTCTTCAAATCTATTTATATATCAATCTATCTACACATATACATAATTTTAATTTTGTTTCTGTTAAAGTTTCAATGACCAAGCTAGGGAGTAAACCAAGCTTTGCTAATCCATCTACACCCTAGAGATAACGATTTTGAACACCATAAGCATTTTATAGGCAGATAATTACTTGGTTTTGCGGGCAGTTGTATTGGCTATGACCAATACTACCAATATTGTGTACAAAATATATTCAATATTGGAGCACTAAACACATAATCAATAGCAACATTATTTTCACATGTCATTTGTGGAAGGATTGTGTGATTCTCTAAGTATTAATCGGTTAGATTTTGAATTGTAGATTATCCTCAAATGATGAGATGTAAAAGATAATATTTTATAATGAAGAGTATGATATGATCCAGATGTTCAGCTATAACATTTTTGGACAATGGTGGCTATTTTTCTAACCTTATTACTTTTCTTAAAAGTTATATATGTAGTAATCCACCTACTGCTTTGGATATAGACTAGGAATTCAAGAGGCTAAGAATGCTTGAACTTATGCAAAAATTGGCAAAAGATTTCAAAAGGGATGGTGGAAGGGCCCAAGTTTTTTCAAGTAAAGTTCAATTGTCATAGATCGAGTGGTGGTTTTGGAGGGAAGGTTTATCGTTGATTGATTCCTAATTGGTCATTCTGCACAGGATGTTGCAACAGTTCATCGAAAAGGTACTTTGGAGATTTTACAATCATTGAGAAAATCAAATTGGAAGCTTATATATCTAAATTTACCATTGCAAATGAAGATGCTCCGAGTTTTTCCATGTGCACCTTTTTGGACAAATATTTTCTTAATTTGATAACTTAATGCCAGTTTTTCAGAACATCAAAGAGATTGGCTTCCTACACGCTCTTATGAACCTTGTGTATAAGGGGTGTGCTTGGATTCTTTTGAGCCGCATCCGTTGAAAACACATTAAAAAACATACCGCATATGATATAATATTATCTGAAAGTCGCACATGTTTACACACACATAGGATATGTATTAGTACTAAATAACTTACAAATTGAATAAAAACTAAAAAATCAAGTTTTCGCATCCTTTCAACCTTAGTCACCACATTCGCCGATTTTTAAGGGAAAAATGCGAAATTTGTCGAATCTCAAGCTGTCACATGAATTTCTTTGAAATTCGCGATTTTAATTACTGCCCACCAAAAAAATTTGAAAAACACGAAAATATGTTGACTGTAAGGCTGTTTTGCCCTAGCTGTTGCGTTTGAAGTTTGAGAAAAGTTGGGTGATTGGGAGCTAACGTGCTCTGCCGCATTTGAAAGCTATGCCACGTTTCCCGCAAGACAAGTACTATGCACGCTTTTGCAAAATGTTTAGTGTAACGAAAGAGCCGAGCATTCAGAAATTGACGAAAGGTTTAGTCTCTGTTGTGGAAGTCCATTCCAATATGCTGTGCCGACCTGAAAGGTTTAGTCTCTGTCGTGAAATTGTATGAAGTTTTATTGTCTTTATAACATATTGTAATGTCTCATTGAATATAGTTATAGAACTCTTAAATTTTAAGTGATCGAAAATATAATCTGTTTTTTACTATTATTACTTTTTAGTTTTGGTTTTGTTTTTTACGTTTTTATTATATTTTCATTTTATATATAATAATTTTACATTTTTATTATATATTTATATTTTACATTTTTACTATATATTTATATTTTGTATTTTTATTATTTACGTTTTTATTATATTTGTATTTTATATATCAATATTTTAAAATTTTAAAAGTACAAGTATATTTCTCATAGTTTAATCACAAATTTTATCATTGATTTTTTTACCAACGAATATTATCTTCGACTTAATTTGAACACGAATTCGAATGCGGTGACTTAGCTTTCAACCCTATGCATTAAAACCTCACTTTTATGGAGAGATTCATCTATGTCATAGTTACCCGGGAGGCATCCCCCGTTTTTTCTGTCCTGGACATTTCGGGACGAGGGGAGTGAAAAGTTGAAAAGTAAAGTCTTTCCATCTAGCATAGGAGAGCATATTGGAAAAATTGGCTGAATATACAAAAATGATTTTTTTCAGAACATCAAAGAGATTGGCTTCCTACACACTCTTATGAACCTTGTGTATAAGGGGTGTCCCTAGATTCTTTTTGAGCCGCATCTGATGAAAACACATTAAAAACATACCACATATATGATGTAATATTATCTGAAAGTCGCACATGTTTACACACACATAGGATATGTATTAGTACTAAATAACTTACAAATTGAATAAAAACTAAAAATCAAGTTTTCACATCCTTTCAACCCTATGCATTAAAACCTCACTTTTATGGAGAGATTCGTTTATGTCATAGTTACCCGGGAGGCACCCCCGTTTTTCCTGTCCTGAACATTTCGGTGATGAGGGGAGTGAAAAGTTGAAAGGTAAAATCTTTCCAACTAGCATAGGAGAGCATGTTGGAAAAATTGGCTGAATATACAATACTCCTTTGATCATCTTGTATTCATATCAGAAGTATTTATTTGGTTGTTAATTTGAAAGATGTCCCGGACATAAAGTCTAAGAATTGTATTTGGAGAATAGTTTGGACTGAGCAGAGGCTGAGGTTATCCTTTGAGGTCAAATATTGACATTAATGACTCATGAGTAATGTGACAATATCATTCAATGTTGGATCATGGATGCATCAATGTTGTAATTTTAATTTAATTTCAGCTTCTTCCAATTTGTTTTAGTTTATAATCAGTATTACGCCGGCAGACGCCCCTAGATTTTGTTGAGGTCCCATACCTGTTGGGGATTTGGGTACTTGGAGGGGACATCTCAACTTTTTATAAAAATCTTTCAAAACTTTTTTGATCTTTTTACTTTAAAAAAGCTGTTATTTTTACCAAAACCATTGAATTCTTATCTCAAAAGTACCTAAGATATATGAATACAGTTTAAATATCTAAATTTCATTGAATAAAGCCAAAATATTTAAATTTTATTTCATATATATTAGTTTTATAGCTGTCCTCTGCTGTCCCCAAAACTTTGGAAATTTTTTACCAGCCTGGAAACTGCATCCCTTCATCCCTTTGTGTCATGTCCCGAGACTTGGGTAACTATGTTTATAATGATATTTTATGTTTTGGAATATAATGTTAATTTATGATAATTATTAATAGCTGTTCACCCGCCCGCCGTTCCCAAAATCTGGAATTTTTTTGTCGTCCCCGAAACACGATCCACTGTCCCACCAATCTGCCGTCCTTATGTAACACTGGTCTTTGTTGACTCACTCTCTACCTTTATTGATCATGAATATAAAATTCTATATGAAGGAGTTCTACCTGCTTTGGGAATATTTTCTTGTAAAAAAATCCATGTTTTTCTCTTTTTATCTCAAGGACCTTTTTCATCATCCCCTGAAACGGGTCTTGCTGTTTTGCCTTCCCACTATTCTTATGTAACACTGGTCTTTGTTGACCCACTCTCTAGCTTTGTTGACCCTGAATCTAAAATTCTATATGAATTTCGTTCTAATGGTTTGGGAAAATTCGCTTGGAAAGAAATTCATGTTTCTCTTTTTCCTGCTGATGTTGGCTCAAACGTATTTCACATTTGTCAAACCTCTCCCATATTGTTTTTAGGAATTTGACTACTATGGTGATATATTCATGTATGTATATATATATATAACTTAGTATAATGTGATATTCAATACACGCACACAAATATATATATATATATATATATATATATATATATATATATATATATATTATATATATATATATATATATTTGTGTATGTGTGTGTGTATTAAATATCATATTAAACATACAAATATATATATATATATATATATATATATATATTATAAGTTTAATATGATATTTAATATATAACTATACATCATAAACACTACGATTATCGATGATCACCTACACTTGTATCCGCACCTTGGCAACTGGGGTGATTTACAAACGGTAGTGGACTTTAGGTGTTGAAATCACGGAATACACAAGTAAGAGGGTAAAACAAAATGATTGGAAAAACTATATTATGTTCTACAAGATTTGTGCCTGCAGCAAAATCAAACAAAAGCCTAGTCATTGGGTAGAATAGAGAAACAGTTAAGAGTGGAACAAAAGTCCATTTTGGCAGATGTAGTGACATATTCACTTATTGAAAATGGTGGGAGACTGGTATTCTAGCAGTAGGCATAACTATCATATATTAGATAGACAAAAGGTGCCATAATTTGTATTTATTGATGCTTCAACCTTCTCTTTTCTCCACTGCTAAGTCATACCTGTATTGGGTTAGAAACTTCTCTGTTGAGGAGTAATTTTTTAAATTGCTTGGAAGCTTGTAGGAGGGTTCAGATAAGCCTCCTATAAAAGTTATATGCACATCATTTTACATTCGTTTCTCCTGAACATGGGCAGGGTATGTTTCATCTGCCAAATGTCTGAATTTTATAAATGGTTACACAGCAATGTACCTAGTTGATACAATGGACGGTACCTTTTATCTTGGTTAACAAGTGTTATTAGTATGCAACTTATATCATACATGGCAATGTGTTAACCTTTGCTTGCTTTAGTAGTTTATATATATTTATAAAGTTGGTAGGTAGGGACAGTTAAGTTTCATTAAAGATATTTGTAGCAAAGCTCCCAAAATTTCCTAACATTTTTGAATGATGCATTTGTCCAGAAGAATGCAAACAAGCTATGTACATTAATAGTAAACGGTGAATGTCTATTTACTAGTAGCATACATTAATATTTTTCTTCTTTGTTGGAAGCTTCTTGAATCATGTAGTAATAGGGCTATGTTACATAGATGTACTTCCTTCGGCTAAATTGCCAAATCTGTGAGTATCAATAAAACCAAATATTCATCCAGGACTTTTTCCCAGTCTTGTCTCTTTAGTCATGCCTTTTGGGTGGGGCAGACCTGAAAAAGAATGGAATTTGGTGGGCAGCTTGGAATTCCAACCCCACTATTGAACCAATGCCTTGTCACTAAATACATTGTTTTGTTTATTCAATTTAATTTTACCATCTTACTAATGATCTCAGTTGTCTTTTGTATATAATGGCTGTAGGATCTCTTTTCATTAATTTTGTTTGATCAAATTTTTTTTTAGTCTCATCAAGATCAATTTTTAGTTAATGCAGGCTGAATCTCCAGTTAAATGGTAGCAGAAACTGCATATGAAGATACATTGAACATGGTTTATGCATTGCTTGTTTTTGGCTCATTATTAATCAGGATTCTACTAATTTGGGGAAGAAGAATGATCAACTTATTCCTAGAAGGATTTGGTTTGTGTTAGAAATTAATCTAATAATTGGTAGCGAGCTTATTCTTATAGTTGTTTGTACACTATCATAAGTTCTTCCATCCATCGGAATTCCAGCAAGTGTTTAGGATGCTTAGCTGGATAAATAATGCATTGTGGCTTTCAATTTAGCAAAATAGGCCTGGTTAAAGTATTTAATAAAAGTTCCACGTTTCTTTCCTCTGACGTATTAGTGTAAATTGATCTTACTAATTTGAAAGCGAGAGAGAACTATTTTTCTTCCTGTCTTCTTTTGAATTTCTCCACTTATTCTGCATCTGATTTAGTATTACAAGTATTGGTGTTTGGTTAGTCTTGTGTTTGCGGTAATAAATTATTGGTTTTGATTAAGTTTGATTGCTATTTTGGCTAGGTGCTAAGGTTTATCAACTGTGATTATAAATTCTGTAAGTGGGGTCATTAGATGTTCACTTGGAAGTGTGATTTCTGAAAAATGTAAAATTAACAATAAAAATTCCGCTTCTGATAAATTCTAAATTTCACATAATTATATTTAGAGTCATGAACCGAGTACGAAGAACAATCAGCATACTTAATCAGGAAAAAATTGCTGGTTTTGAAGGAGTGGATATTGATTTCTTTCTGATTTGAATAATGTATATTATAACACAACTTTGGTGATTGACTGATGGGTTTAAAATGTCTACAATGCCCAGTTTTATTTTAATTTTCCCAGATATTGCACCAGTATGGGAAGGTGCTGTTCAGCATAATGCTTCAAAGAAATTTGAGGTTGGGGGTATAGATTTGACTGAATTGTTTGCTCGGGAACTTCAGAAATCAAACCCCAAATCAACATTGACCTTTCAGTTGCTGAGATGTTGAAGGAGACATATGCATACACAGCAGAAGATCAGATAGCCTATGAAGAGAAACAGAGAGCATTCCATGCTGAAAAGCATACTTTGCCAGATGGAGAGGTATTGTTCATGAACAATCAGCAATTGCTGTCAGTTATTTTGCCAGTCATTTTGCTGGCTAGTTGTGTTGTGGAGCCCATGCTATTTGGAGGAGTTGTTTTCCTGGTTTTGTTTAAACTTCCATTTCTTTTTGCACGGTTAAATTATCGCATCTGTTGTTCTTTTTGATTAAGTACATCCTTAAAAATTCACCACAATCAGAGAAGATTTTTTTCCTTGTATAAGGAGTGGTACTTTTTACATTTCTACAATGGAATTCTCTTCTGATATTCAAACAATAAATAGAACTGGTAGGTGGAGGTAGAAACATAGATTGAGTTATAAGAGCTTAAGGATTCCAAAAATGTTTGAAAGCAAGCTACAAAACTGGTTCTAACTATTTTTACACTATATGGTCACTTTGAGAAGAACTAATTTGTATTGTCTTATTCATGGGCATCATATTAATCCTGGAAAACAGTCTGAAAAGTTGGCCAACCTTGTACTGTCCCAAAAAGAAAGTGATTCATTCTGTTGGACGTAGCTTCTAACCTATATGTACCTTTTAATGGTTTTGGCCTTTCTTTAACAGGCGGTTTGTGTTCTCATAAGCCGGGAAAATCAAATGGGATGCAAATATTTGAGAGAACTGAGAAGAGACAGCCAGAAAATCAACATGGATCTTGACTCTTGAGTTTTGATGTTGTGTTATGCTCCATTCATGTACTTGTGTTTTTCAAATAATATATATATAAATGTATCAAGTAAACATGAGCCTTTTAAATTTATCACTGTTGTTTTTGCACCTTCTGTCGAAGGTTTTATTTTGAGGGTTGCATACATACTTTTAAAGTGTTTGTTGTGACCTGTTTTTTACATTGGGAGAAACTTCAATACTTAAATTTATTGTATAGAGCTCCTAGGATCAAGTTTGGAGACTTGTGGTGACACTGTCCCATTTTCTCAGTATTAGAGCCTTTATTTTTTCTTGCCTGTAAGTGGCATGCATTTCCATTGTAAACACAACTTACAATGGGAGCTTTTTCCTTGTAGCGTCTCCAGGAATCATGGCTATTATGATTATATCCTTTGTAAAGAAGATGGCTTCCAGTTCTTGTGTATTGTGCAGCTTAGATATTATTTCATTGAGGCAAACATATTTTCTTATGTGTTACATGGTAGCTGAATTCGATTTGCCAAATCCTTTCCGTTCACAAATGTTTTCATCATTGTTAATGATACCGGTGAGTGATTTGTCATAAAATTGACGAACCCTTACTGAAAATGATATAGTATTGAATTTCAATTTGGCACTTCATCAATGCCTGATATTAGTTATTTGTCTAGAGGATATCCTGTTTTTCATGCTTTTGCTTTATAGCACCTTGATAGTCTAGCTATATTTGGAACTATATGGCTTCCACTTTTATGGCCATGATTATTCCAAAGACCTTGATAAGACATGGTTTTGGTGCACTGTTTCTGATAATTAGATAGTTGGGAAAATGTGGCTGTGGATTTCATAATAATTGGCCAATGGCATAAGGCAAAAGAAGTATAGGGTGAAAATATCATGCACATTGAGGCGAGAACAAGGTTGTGGTGTCACTCAGATTTCACCCCGAAATCTGTGACTACCCAATTCGAAAAATTTTCGTACTTTTAAAATAGTGGGTCATTTGTTGTTTTTATTGCCTGAAAGTTCTTGTATTGCGTCAAGATAATCCCAAAGAGCCATATTAGCCCTTTTCGCCAAATACCCAGATGCCCAAAATTGTTTTATTCTGTCGTCGGGATTTGTCTGCGGGAAATTTGTATTTAATTATTTTGAGCCCCGTATGAGGCTATTTGCGCTCTGTTTCAACTCTGTTATGAGCGGATATGTTATTATTCCTATGTACCAGAAGGATTTTAACTTATTTTAAGTTTTGGGCTTTATTTGTAACTTTTGGCAATTTTTCGTGTTTTTGTGGTGTCCCGTTCTGTTTTCTGTAAAATTTTTCTGGAACAACTCCTTCGCCGGGTAAGCCCGATTTTTGGCTTGGAGCAGCTGGAAAACATACACGCACATTTTGCCCGGAGGAAGTCATCATCGGAGGTCTGGATCACTGGGAAAAAGCGAAGTCGTGCACAGAAAAGCCCCTGCGGGATAGGCGCATTTTTGGAAAACAAAGGATTTAAGCTGCGATGGGAAAAATATAAGCCGTAGGCAGGATGGGAATTGTATACCTGCCTGGTAGGGTACTTTTTCCCGTGTTATAAAAGTCACTTAAGCTGCAGTGGGAAAAATAGAGGCCGCAGGCAGGTGGGAATTTATTGCCTACCTTGCAGGGCAAAAATTCCCATGATATAATAAAAGGAAAGTGACTTAAGTGAAATCATGGGATTTTAGTGCCTGCCTTGCAGGGTAAAGAATCCCATTGTCAAAGTCAAATCACTTAAGTGGATCACGGGATTTTGGTGCCTGCCTGGCAGGGTAAAGAATCCCATTATGGTAAAAATTCTTAAAAATAGAATTACATGTGCAAAAAAGTGCGCCCCCTTTGGTGATGAATTAAAGTGATTAAATTGATTATTTTTAATAATCTTTCTTCCTTCAAAAAGTGCGCCCAAGCTTGAGGAGGTCAAAAAGTCAAAGAAGGAATAAAAGAAATAAATTAAATTAATTAAATTTAATTTATTTAGTGGCTGCCCCCTTCTCTCAAAAAGTGCGCCCCATTTGGGCATTATTTAATGATTTTTGAAGCATTAAATCATTAAATTAATTTCTATTTTCAGTGGCTATGGTCAAAGCACACTGTGAGACTTGAGTGAAGTGCTGTGTGAAGGATTAAATTGGATTAATTTAATTTATTGGATGGCTGTCCTTAAACATGCTATTTTTAAAAGAGAAAAACATGATTTTTAATTAATTAATTGCCTTTAATTGTTAGGGCAATTATTAATTATAGAATTGTGAAGGTTATATAAGCATGGGCAGCCATATGGATGAATTATTTAATTCACAGGTTAAGAATTGCAGCAAGGAGGAAAAGTGCGCCCCCATTAGAGGAAGGATTTTGCATAGACAAAGTGCTAACAAAGGCTAAAAGCTTCCAGATTTGGCGCATGCTTTGGAGAAGGTTGATCTTCGTCTGCATAGTTGTTTTCACAGGTGTTACAGGAGCTCAGGTGTTGATTGAAAGGATTCATGCTCTCTTTATGTGCAAATTAAACACCAATTTTTGGGGCAGCAGGCTTGAAAAGTGCAGATTTTTATAATTTAAATTCACTATTCATGCTCCGGTGGCCATTTTTGTCTGAATAAATTGCAGGAACTCATTACAGGTGCTTTATAAAAGAAAAGGAGTTTTTATCAATGTCCAATACATTGCAAATATCCTCCGAATCTGAAGAATTGTCCAGATCTGCACCAGTATTGAAGAAATCCGGCCAAGTTAGAAGAAAAAGAATTATTCAGACAAAGATTGATAAAGCCATGGCGAAAGGAGATGAAAAAGAGAGCACGATGGATTCATGCATTGCTTCCAAACTTTCAGACATAGGAGACACGGATCTAGGCCCAGAACCTCTTTCTGATTTGATTGACAGATCCAGAGCTGGAAAGACTTCACTCATGCGTGCGGTCAAAAGTAGTGGAATTATTCGAGCTGCAGCTTTCCCGTGTACAGCCCAATTGCCAGAGTTTGTGATGGAGTGTGCTAGATCTTATCATCCTTCATCCAGATCAGTGCGTGATGTTGCGGGAAAGACAATAATTCGTTTGGATGCAGAATTCTTCGATTATTGTCTGAAGATTCCAGTGCGAAAGGTGGTGACTTCTATTAGCATTCAGGATGCTGACAGTAGGTGGGAAAAGCATAGAGCTGATTGTGTGAGCATCATGAATAGCCGGTTCATGAAGAAGCCTAGATCCCCTTCCAAGTTCCCGAGAACTCTTCCACGATCCAATTTGGTGCAGGAGGCGGATGATATCGTCAAATTGCTATGCAGGTTGAATGGTGAAGCGAATGCCTACACTTTCCGGACATGGATGTATGCTTTCATCAGGACCATTGAAATCAACAAGGTTGATTCTATAATCAATTGGTCAGAAATTATTAGCAGCAACATCGGTGAGCAACTGCGGAACGTGAAGCGTACCTTCAGCTTCAAGATGACTTCATACCGTGTATCTTTGCGCAGCTTCACAGGGTGTCTTTTCCAAGCTGGATAGATGTGGTATTCTTTCCAAGGATCCCATTTTCGAGTGCTACCCACAGCTTACTGTACTGCGTGCGAAAAGGACTTCAAAGTGATCAACGATGGCTTCTTCTACGATTTCATCTGCGGGTTAGACAAAACTTGAAGACTCACGGGTAAGCGAGGAAGCATGGGAAGCAGGTGTCCAAGTTTGGCATTGTATTCATCCAGGTTTGCGATTTCACATACCTTAGGGTTACGAGCTTTTCAGGGTGAACCAATAAAGATGCCAAGGTACCCGAGTGATGATTGATCGCCATGGAGCCGAGAGCAGCAACTTGTGGAGTTACACGACCTTCAGTCGAAGCGGCACAAGTCTACGGGCTTCTTCCCACTCACTGTGGGATATTACAGTTGCATCAGCATTCACAGAGCTCGAGGGATGGAAGCACAAATGTTGTCCGAGTATGAGCAAGAGTTCTTCCCTGCGCGGCTTAATTTCGATCCATTTGGAATAGCCAGGAAGACAATCTCCCAGGAGTACGCACATGTGCCTTCGTTAGAAGATTTCTGGATGAAGTGCAGAAGTGAGTACGAGGTTAGAAAGAAAGATTTCAGCAGGCTATCGGCAAAGCAAGTATTTGACTTTGGACTAGCGCGGATACCTGCGGATCTTAAAGATGATGGGAACGTGGTACTTGACACTTACCATCAAATGGGAGGAGATAAAACTATCTTACCGGGATAGCGATGGCGGTGCATGGCCGCAGACAATAGAAGAGAGATCCGAGGCTGTGTTGGTGAGTACTTGGTGGTCACTAACAAAGGGATACTGCCTTGATGAAGTATTGATGAATCAAATCACAGGCAACTTCGGCGCAGGAGATTCCCTCAAACGAAAGCATGAAGGAGAAAGCAGCAGAAGGTCCGAGAAGTTGAAAGTACACAGAAGATCTCAAGAGAAAGAGAAGACCACTTCTACGACCATAGCTTTGACTCCGACTTCTCCAGTACCTAGAGGATCACCAACTATTGCACCACAGCAGCAGGATGTTTCCATGCCTTCATTGAAACCAGCGACGTTCGTCTTCTCTCCGCAGCCACTTCGTTCAGCACCCGTTCCAGAGGAGATGTTAAAGCTGCAGATGACGGAGTTCGAAAGAGCTTTGTCCTTGGATGTTTCAGAAGATGGCAGCCATGATACTGTGGCACTTTCTGATGGAGAGGATGCAGAGCGGGAGATGGTAGTGCACTCAGCGACTTCTCACTCTCCGAGAAGTAATTTCTCGGAATGGTTAGCTATGCAGTTGGTTCCGGAAGCAAGAGTAGAGATGAACTTAGAGGAACATGACTTGCAGCTACTTCAGGATCTGAGCAGAAGAGACAGAAGGCCTAAAGTTGCTAAAGCAACTTCTAGGTTGATCATCACGGATTCGGGAGAGAAGTTTGCTGAGATATCAATTCCGGCGGAAGGAAAGGTAGAAGAGGAGCTCACGGCAGAAGATGTGACGGTGACCAAAATACCACTCGGTCAAGCTACCACTGAAGGATTGAAGCAGGACACGCAGACGTTGCTGGATGCTTTGTTCCTTAGGCTTGATAGTGAAAAGGCGGAGAAAGAAGAGCTGCAGAAGCAAGTATCTCAATTATGTGAGATCATAGCCAAGGTTGCTAAATCTTCCGTTCGGCCGTTTCAAAGTAGCGGTGAGTGATCATCTTATGCGGGAAATGGAAGATGCAAGCAATCAAGTAAAGGCTATTGATTGTGAGTGGAAGGATCGATTATTCGTTAAGCTTACATGCAACTTGGGGAAGTGCCACCCGCTAAAGGTTATGAACGATGCAGAAATCAACTAAAGCAACGATAGAAAGCATAGAAGGAATGAATACATTGCACAGAGAGTAACTTTGAGTATTTTGGCCGAGATCAACAAGGCTGGGAGATGTATTGGTTGCGAGAACAAATTGTGCCGGATGGATCGGTCGAGAAGGGGAAGTAGAGTTTGCGCATATCTTTTCGTTTGGAGATCTGCAGAGTTTTCTTTGAAGAGGATGCGGCGCTGAGAGTAGAACATCGATTTGCTTGGACAGTACCATTTCTTTCACTGAGGAAAGAGTGGATGGAGGTGTTACTTCATACGTGCGGATTGTTTCTAACGAGGTGCATGACTCCCTGGAAAGTTCTCTTCTGATGGTGCAAAAGAGGATTGATAAAGCCACCAAGCCTTTCACGATGAACTCTATCAGTAGGCTGGTGACACTGCAGGCGGACATTGCGAGATTTGGGCCGAGTTTGGAAGAAGTGGAAGCATGCAGCAAAGTGTTGAATGAAGGATTGCTGCAATTCAGGACAGAAAAGGAAGCAGTAGCTAAAACAGATGGAAAGATGCTGAATTATATGTTCGACAAGTATATCAGATATCAGAACAAGAAGAAGATGTAGATGTTACAGCTGACATGACTTCTTCTATTTCTTTCTTCTACTTTCTATGTTCCCGGATGAAATTGTAAACTTCTAAGTTGTTGGTTTTGCAACCATTACTTGAAGTCATGTGGAACCTTTCTATTAGTTAAGTGATACATGTGTCACTTAAGAAGAAGTTAGTTGAGGATGATTGCCAAATGTCATCTTTACTTGTTGTTCATACTTTAGTTCAGTTTGAGTCTTCTATTTGTACTTTCCCTCCTACATTCTATAAGTAGGAGAAGAACCTACGGGTTAATCATTGATCAGAATTTGTAAGAAGCAATCTTGTGTTCTAGACTTTGTGCTGAACCCCTGAGAGCCACTTGTTGCAGAGGAATACAAAGAAGCAGGTTTCCGGAGAACTTTGTGTCACGGCGTACTGTGTTTCTTGCTTTTAAATCTTAGATCTTTAAAGTAAACTTTGTGTTATTTTAGATCTGGATCTAGAACTGCCTTTGCTTTAGAATTCTGTGTGTTCAAATCTATTAAGTTTCTTCTATGTGCATGCAATTAGCTCTGCTATCTACTAATTGGGATGCACATCTTCCTTACTTCTTCTCTGTAATACCTTGACTTTCTTCTTCTATAATTTTTCCTTTCTTAAACAGCTGCTTACTTGCTGCAGAACTTCTTAGTTATGGTTCATGAACTAAGTGGTTAAAGTAAAACCCCTGATAGATAAAAACACATTTATATTGACAAATTTGACACGGGAGCCTCACCGGTTAAATGACGGAGATTTATCTCATGACTGCCTAGGTTTGATGCTATGCAAAAAATCTAGCCAACAGGTTGCCACTTAATGAATCTAAACTTGATACCTTGGAATGAAAGGTTGCCAATCTTCAGTGATATTGAATCAGGTGCGCACAAATATCAATTGTATTATTGTAAGGAGAAAAACGACTAGAATCACAAGAAGCTATTGTGTGAACTGAAATTAGATAATTTTATGTTAGATTGGCTTGATGATCATGCATTGATGTTCATAGGTGTCCCTAAAATCATAGAATCAGTAGGGTTACATATTCATCCTGTCTGGTAGAGTAGAATTCATTGTCATGTCTTGCAGTGGATTAGTGGTCCAACATCAGCCTCCTTGGTTTAAGGTGTCACTATCCTTGGCCTTAGTTTCAGGAGATAGTGTTCTCCTTGATTCAAGAATTCAATAGTTTGGTTTAATAAGTCACTATCCTCGGCCTTAGTTTCAGGAGATAGTGTTCTCCATGATTCAAGAATTCAATAGTCATCCTGCTGGATAGCCTGTAAAGTATTGCTGCAAACTATTAGGGCAGCAGCCCTTTCTGTCACTTCAGTATGGTAGTTGTTTTGGATTGAAGGTTCAAGCAACTATTCTGAGTATTTGCTTATTCAATCTTGCAATGCACTTTACCGTCTAGCAAGAGGTATAAGGAAGTGTTTCTCTTGTTCATGATTGATCTGATTCTCTTATATCATATATGCAGAGTCAATAATTTCATAGATATCATCCAAAGATGGGTTGTCTATATCTGCTACTCAGGCCGTCTCCTAAACGAGCTTTATTAAGCCAAATACAGTCTAGATACATCAGGCACTTGTGCCCACGGTACTAGTTATACTCTGCTCGAGTTATATACATATAGATTTATTTTCTATAGATAGTGGGGGCAGCCCACTTTCTACAGTCAGGGCCCCTCCCTCTCTATATCTATATAGATGCCCCCGGCCCCCATATCTATCTTCTCCCCTCCCCCTCTATATATCTGGGATATGGGGGCCTCCCCGCCCTACTCTCTAATCTACATCTTGCCAAAGCCAATCATCAAGTATCATTGGACTGATCATAATTGCAATCTCTCATGCCCTCATGCCATTGATTATGGTGGCAAATATTATTCATTTGATCTTGCAAAGATGCTAAATAAGAATGAAATAATAGATAGATCTTGTATCATCATATTTTAGCAAATCTGACTCGTAGGTTTACAACAAATAACATCCTCATAGTAATTGCTGTGTATAAACATTTGGATCCTTTTTGCTACTTTTGTGAACTTTGCAAGCCAGAAAAACTTAATGTCCTTTGATGCATTTTTTGTATTCACACAACGTGGGCTGCCAAATACAGTCTAGATACATCAGGCACTCGTGCCCACGGTACTAGTTATGCTCTGCTCGAGGTATATACATATAGATCTATATTCTATAGATAGTGGGGAGCCCACTTTCTACAGTCAGGGCCCCTCCCTCTATATCTATATAGATGCCACCCCCGCATATCTATCTTCTTTCTTCCCCCTCTATATATCTGGGATATGGGGGCCTCCCCGCCCTACCCTCTAATCTACATCTTGCCAAAGCCAATCATCAAGTATCATTGGACTTATCACAATTGCAATCTCTCATGATGATTTCCTCTATGATGCCCTCATGCCATTGATTATGGTGGCAAATATTATTCATTTGATCTTGCAAAGATGCTAAATAAGCATGAAATAATAGGTAAATCTTGTATCATCATATTTTAGCAAATCTGACTCGTAGGTTTACAATAAATAACATCCTCATAGTAATTGCTGCATATAAACATATGGATCCTTTTTGCTACTTTTGTGAACTTTGCAAGCCAGAAAAACTTAATGTCCTTTGATGCATTTTTGTAATCACACAACGTGGGCTGCGAATTATATGTTTGAATTTACAATTATCTCTGAACCATCATGCATGCAAATTTGTATTAGCACAATGGCAGATGATCCTTCCATCTTATTTCATAGTTACCAGGTCTTGCCGGACCTGGATGAGGTTTGATCTGGAGCGATGTTTATGGCCTGGCCAAACTTGTCTGGATTGTTTGGGACCTAAGTTATTTTTAATTTCAATATAAGAAAAGTATATATATATATATATATATATATATACATGTATATACATACATATATGTATATATACATGTGTGTGTATATATATATATATATATATATGAATATCTGTAAATCAAACACACAATATAAGTAGGAAATAGTTAAAATGGTAAATACTAAAATTAAACCCAGTCTTCTGTTGAAGCCATGAAGAATTGTTATTGAATCCGTTGAAGCCATTTTCAGAGACAATTTTATCTTCATTCTTAATTGCATGCACTGTTTTGTGAAGGGTTTCGAGGATGTAGGAATGGCATAGCCGGGGCGTTTCCTAGGGGAAATGTTTTGGGAATGGAACAGGGAACCAAAATGCCATGGAAACACTGTCACAGTCCGGCAGGTGCCAGAAATGGCCCAGAAACATTTCTTCCATTTCTGAGCCATTTCTGGCATGTGCCCAGATGCTTCCAGCTGTTTTTAATTAAAAAAACTTAAAAAAGTAAAAAAACCTTCAAAAATCACACAAACACCCTCAAATTGAGATCTTGGCATCAAAGGCTCCATCTCAAACATGATAAATCAAGATGCTGCTTGTGCCATCTCAACAATGAGTTGGAAATCTGCAGAATTTAACGTAGAGGCTTGGTCTTTCAGTGTGGATCCTTGAAGCAATCCTTCTGAAGATGCAACTAGACTTTATTGCCAACTTGAAATGCATGAGGTATGCAATGTGTGTCATGACGGTCTTTGTACTTTTGCTATGTGCGTGAGAGTATTTGCTGATGAGCAAATTGTATGTGTTTCCCTTTCTTGTGTGACTCAATGCCGAATGGTCCGTGATAGGAGATGTCTAGAGGTGTTGCTGGTTGGAACCCAAAACATGTTTGGAATGGACTATGCCTTGTAGAACTGTGAATAACTCTATTGTAGGCATGTTGGATGTAAAGCAAGTTATCATCCCATGTGTGAGCATGCACATGGTTGTACATATGTAGAAGATGAACTAGAGTGTAGTTGACAACTTCTGTTTGTCCATCTGTCTGAGGATGAAGTGCCATTAACTGATCCAACTGTGTACCCATCAATTCCCACAATGTATGCCTGAAATGACCCACAAAGTGAGGATCTTGGTCAGATATGATGGATGTTGGGAGTCCAAATTGAATCCATACATGGGTGAAGTGCCAATTGCATTAATGCCCTTCTCGCAAGGAACCATGACGACCATCTTTGAACCACTACAATGAATATAACATTGTGCAAGTGCTTTTTCATAGGTAGCCCAGTCATGTAATCCATGTTGATGGATTCCCATAGTTTGGATGGAATTGATAGGGGTGTGCAATGCCCTAGCTTCGTGTTTGTGGGATTTGCGATGCAATAAGGAATGCAAAACTTGAGGTGACATTCCATGTTTGTGCACATGTGCGGCTAGTAGAAATGTGACTACAATGTGACCAGAGTCTTTATAACACAAAAGTGGCATGATGTCTTTGTGCAGTGCACCTCCCAAATAAGTCTTTGGTGAGGTGCGCCATTAGGCACACAAAGATGTCAAATCCTGTAGAGGAGCTTGTCATCCAAGTAGAACTCCTGCACATTTTTACTTTGCGAAAGAGCAGTATGACCGTGTGCGAAGTCCTTGTTAGCTGAGTAGAGGTTTACACAATCTGTGAAGCTGTGGACGTGCATGTCCAACACTATGTCGAGCGCATGTACTGGTAGTAGACTTGGGCAATCTGCAGCCATATTATCCTTTCCCTTCTTATGCTTTATCATGATATGAAATTGTTGCAAGTAAATCATCCACTTCTTGCAGTCCTCATTCTCCAACTTGCTTTGAATATGTAGGAATTGTAGTGGCTTATGATTAGAATGAATGACTGTCTCATTACTCAAGTTGTAGTGATGCCATTCTTGATTGCTTGCACAATAGCGTACAAGTCTTTTTCATAGGTGGAGTACCTTTGAACCATGTCGTTAAATCTCTCCGAGTGGTATGCAAGTGGATGATCATGTTGCATGAAGACTGCGTTGAGTGTATAGTCTGATGCATTGGTGTGAAGTTTGAAGGAGCGTGCAATGTTGGGCATTGCGATAACAAGTGCTGTGCAAAGGCATTTGAGAACTGCAAAAGTGCGGTGTTGTAGGTGTCCACCTGAAGGTTGTTGTGGTCCACATGATCTAAATGAGAGGCCATGGGATGTGAGAGAACCCAAGAACAAACATATGGTAGAAGTTGGCAAGTCCAAGAAAACTCAATTTTGTGAGATTTTGTGGAGGAGGCTGATCCTAGATCACCTTGATCTTCTTAGGGTCTACATGAATGCCGCTGTAGTTGATGATGTATCCCATGCATTGGATGCTTGCAACATAGAATGAACACTTGGCTAAGTTGTCTTGCAACTTGTGCATACGTAGAATGCCGAGGACATGCACGATGTGCTCTAGTTGCTCCTCCCAAGTCTTGTTATAGATGAGGATGTCATCCAAGTAGATAGTAGTGGAGTTAAGAAATGAATGAAGTATGTCATCCATCAAGAACATGAATGTTGATGGAGTGTTGGTCAAGGTGAAAGGCATAACAAAACATTTGCTCAATCTTTTATGTATCTTGAAAGTTATCTAGTAACCTGACTTTAGGTCGATCTTGGTGAAGTATTGAGTGCGTTGGAGCAAGTCTAAGAGGTCATCAATGCGTGGGAGCGGATAGTGATTCTTCACTGTGCTTATATTGAGTGCATGGTAATCTATGCAAAGGTGCCAAGTCCCATCTTTCTTGGGAACAAGAATTATTCGAATCCTTTACCACAAAGAGATAGCCCTAATCTTGCCTTGATCTAGGTGCTATTGTATTTGGTGCCAAACTTCTCCATTTTCCTAAATTGATTCGCAATACGAGAGGTTTTTCGGGATGCAGTGCTTTATTGCACAATGTGTTGGGAAGCCTTTTGATTTTGCGTAGAATTTTCCGTGTTGCTTAAGTAACTTGTTTAGTTGTCGCAACATTGATTGCGCCATGTGCGCTTCCAATGCTTTCTTTCTCTCTTGCATAGGTTTCTCAAGATGAATGATGAGTAGCACAAAGTTTTGTGTACGAGATGAGTTTGCGACATTGTTTGGCAGCGACCAAAGTGACTTTGGTCGTGGGAGGTGAATCAAAGAGTTTTATATAACCAGTCTTAGATATGAACAATCCATCTTTGCGGCTTGTGCTGATATGTAGCATCATAGTCATATAAGCTTGGTCATCCCAACAGTATGCTGCAGACCTCAAGCGGTGTGATGTCACAAGTGACTTTATCCTTCATCGACTTGACTTTATCTTGAAAAGTACATTGTTGCCGGATTTGCATATCTTTTTCAGATTGCAGCCATCCGAACGAGTATGGGTGAGGATATGCGGAAGTAGGAGGCGCAAGGCGTTGAGCAATGTATTGACGATGTTTTTGACTCCCACTATCGATTACACCAGAAAGAGGATGTCCTTTGATGGAAAACTTTGCGTGGAAGAGATGCATGTGGTTCTCCGGAGTATTGGTGGCAATGGAACTGATACCTAGACAAGAACTATATGGATCAATGTTGTCCATGTTTGTGAGACCTGATGTAGATTGCACGTGTATGGATTGTTGCATGTGACATTTAAGAGCATTGTTTGTGTGTGATTGATGTTAGCGGTACCACTTGTCACTTTATTTCTTGTTGCCTTTGTTTGAGATAGAAGACAAAAGAACATTTTGGTATTGTGTGGCCTTATTAGGCTGTCTCCTTGCGATGTGCGTTTTGCTTCGCGAAGAGGGTTTAAGATGGTGGGTTGTGTGTGGGTTGGCTCTTGCATATGGCATTGGATGAAAAGGGGAAGCATTGCTTCATCTTTTTCTTGGCCCCGATCTTGACGACGTGATTTGTTGCTCTGCGAGATCCTCATGTAAGTGCTCAAAGAAGATATGGAACTTGTTGTAGTCTTCCAATGACTGTGCCTTATGATGTCGCATCTGCTGGAACTTCATGTACTCATCCTCACTGTGTTTGAGGGGGTAGAATTCCTTTGCAAAGCGCTGACAAAGTCCAACCAAGTCTGGATGGGCTCGAAAGGCTTTCTCGCATTGTGTGGTGAAAGTTTCCCACTAATGGGATACTGCAGTGAACATCTTCAACATTGCAAAGGTGATCTCTTCGTCATCAAAGTGGTTGACCGAGAAGTAGGCCTCAAGCCAGTGAATCTACTTATCCAATGTTTCGATGTCAATCTCGCCTTTGAACATTTGTATGTTGAGATTCACTTAGACCTTGAAAGAGGTCTGATACTGAAACCATTGGTGAGGGGGTTGTGAGATAGAGTGTGTGCTTATCAGATTGAGTTGAAACTTCAACTCGCAGAACTGTGCAAAGAGCTCGATGCACCATGCTTCTAGGGCATCCTTAACAAGATTTTGGATGTACAGTGGTGCCTCTGGTTGCTTATGAGTGTCAAGCTTCTTGTTGTTGCTGCGGCTTTATTCCAGGTAGTATGAAAGAAAGCTGAGTTAGTGTTCTTTCTCTCACTTCTCTCACATTTTTACATGCATAAGGAAGAGTTACGCTGTAATAGTAAATAGTGATGATCTGTGTGGGGGTGCCCATGGCCGGATGTATGGTGGACAATGACACACAAGGATAGGTATTATATTATGGAACGTGTAGGAAAAATAAATAGATTGTGAACTAACACATACAAATGCGGGAGACTTGTATGCAAAAATGCAACTTCTATTCATTAGGCATAATGGGGAAAGTATAGATGTGTACTATAGGCTAGTTAGGCTAAGAGTGCAAGCTCTTGTAATCAGAAGGGGAATGTGTCCTTGCTGATTTTCCTAGACTAGTGTGAAAGAATCCAGAACTACAGATGTGTTTGATGTTAGATACTCAGGGCATGCTAACTATCTCCTTTCTGGTCTGTATGTGTCTTCCCTCTTAGGTGATTGACATATGATCCCTAGAGTGTGGTTACTATACATATCTATACAATGTATGATTACAAGATGGTAATTACGACTGACAATGGTTGCACAGAAATCATTTGCAAAGAGCTTTGTCTTTCCTGGCTGTGTAATGGTTGTGATCGTATGCGCAACATGTTGATAATTTGATGAGAAGATCTGACGTAACGAGGGCGTGGAGTGTACCACTTGGCATGCCGCACGGCAATGAAGTGCTGACAAGTGAACACTGAGTGTAGAAGTCCTGCGCAGGTCTATGCCAACATTTGGCTTGTGTAGAAGCAAGGTGCAAGTGTGCTATGGTTCCGCAAGGCTGCGAATATCTGCAAACTCTGCGAGGAGGTGTGCTCCATTTCAAGAGCTGCAAACACTAGTGCAACATAGTGGGAGCTGCAAACACTACAAAGGGAATTGGTGCAAGACTATAGGAGCTGTGAGTGCTCTGACTTAAAGGATGCAAGACTATGGAAGCCATGGGTGTTGCATTTTGCTAGTGTAGGGCTGCATGTGTGAGGGATGCGAAGAAGGTGTACCGCATGCATAGGACTATGTGGGGCAATGCACCAAGGTTCCATGAGACTTAGTAGATGGGGCCGAGTGTTGGGTGAACTGTGTGGCAAGTGAGGGCTGCACAGTAAGCAGCAAAGGGATGCCGCGAGATGCTGCAAAGGTGACTAGCTCAAGTTTTGCTAGAGGAATGAGGAGGCTTATGTGGCTGCCAGATGCTGCAAGGCAGGGTGCGAGGCTATGGGTGGATCATAGATGGTTTTTTGTGGATCGAAGGTAAAACACCAATCAGTTTTTTTGGCTTCGTTCTTCTCTAGAAGCCTTTATGATGGCACGTATCAGACAAATTCACAAAACTGAGGACACTGAAGATCTAGGACGCCTTTTAAGTTCTGATATTCTTCCAACTTTTCTTCGTACCGGTATCAAATTTAAACAGGCATAAAATGAATTTCTTTTCTCTATTTTCTATAAATTATTTGTGCATGCCGTTGTTGTTTTTGCTTAGCTCCAGCCTTAGGTTATTGGTACACGGCGTGTTATGTGCTCTGCCTGCTGAAGTATTAGGTGGCTGAAATCTTCAGTTTTATAATAAATCATCATTGCCAAACCGCGTAAAACTGTAAATGCCAATTGACACTTAGGAAACTATAATTATAATGCACAGTCAAGTCTCAAATGCAACAATAAAAAAACCTCAAGTTTATTCCTAGACTGCCCCTCAACGTCCCTGCCCCTCCCGTAGCAGGCCTGATACGTACCTGGTACAGGTACGGGTATGGATATGGTACCAAAGATGCGTTGTGGGTATGTACTATAGGTCGCGAGTACGGATTTCCGTGCCGAGACATGTGGGTACATACCCACAACGTACCCACTCAAAAAAACGACGTTTAAACTTCAAAAATTAAAAATAAAAGGTCCTAACTTAAAACTAAAGTAACCTAAACCTAATTTAACCCTAAAAACCCCCCAAAACCTATTTATACACCCAACCCCTCTTGTTTATTCACACACTCGTATTTTGCTAATTTTGAGCTTGAAGGAGAGAAAGAGAGCTTGAAGGAGAGAGAGAGAGAGCTTGAAGGAGAGAGAGAGCTTGAAGGAAAGAGAGAGAGAGCTTGAAGGAGAGAGACAACTTGAAGGAGAGAGAGAAGGAGAAGGATCAACTACAAGTCTACAAACAACGAGGATTATTTTCAGGTATTTTTCATGCATCCTTTTAAAAAAAAATCTTTTGATCAATGTTTTGTATGTAATAATCAAACTAGTATGTGATCAATGATCTATTTAATTTTTAATATTTATTTATTTTACGTTTTTTAAAATATTAATTATTTTTTTCGTATTTAAAGTTTAGTATTGAAGTTCTATTTTATTAAACGTCTACCTTCTGTATGCTCTCACCTCGCACCATTTATGGCAAACTTGGTGATCAGAATCAGAGATTGACATGTAGGGCTAATTGTTTAATTTTTTTAATTAGTTATGTGTTCATTTTTTTATTTTAAAGTTTTAAATTGAATTCATTAAAAACTTAAACGTTTACCCTCTGTGTATGCTCTCACCTCGCACCATTTATGGCGAACTTGGTGATCGAATCAAGAGATTGACGTGTAGGCCCTAGGGTTTAACTTTTTTAATTAGTAATGTGTTCGTTTTTTTATTTTAAAGTTTTAAATTGAATTCATTAAAACCTTGAACGTCCACCCTCTGTATGCTCTCACCTTGCACCATTTATGGCGAACTTGGTAATCGAATCAAAGATTGTGACGCAGTAGGCCCTAGGGTTTAACTGGTTTTTTAAATTAGTAATGTGTTTGTTTTTTTATTTTAAAGTTTTAAATTGAATTCATAAAAACTTAAATGTCTACCCTTTGTGTATGCTCTCACCTCGCACCATTTATGGCGAACTTGGTGATCGAATCCAGAGATTGAAGTGTACGGGTTAACAAATTAATTGTCTAATTTATATTTGTCGTCTTTAATTAAATTGTTTAGCAATGTTTTAAAAATATCTCTTATTATAGGTTAAAAAAAATTAAACAGTTGTAGTCATGGCATCCAATTCAGCTTCAGGGGGGCATGGGGAAGCAAACAATGAGGGAGGAACTCAAGGAAGTGGTTTGAGTGACCTGATAGTGAAAATGGATCCCCATTCTCCTTTATGGAGGCATGTGGAAGTGTTAGAGCTCATTGCAGTGGTGGTGTCTGTGTTTGGACGTGCCCCCATTGTGGCACCACATTTAAGTCCTCGTATACCTGTTTGAAAGCTCATCTAACTGTGGTATCGGGGACAGGGCATTAGAGCATGTAAGAAGGTGGAGAAGAATAAAATAGCTATGTACTTAAGAGAGCAAGAGGAGGCAAACTTTGAAATTGCAAGAGCTCGCTCTAAAACCATTTCTTTGCAGAAAGGACTATGGGAAAACCACCAACACCACCACCATCATTCCATCCTTTCATTGATAGTAATTGAAACTGTTCTAGTTGAAATTCCTTGAATGAAGATACCCCATCAAGAAAGAGAATAAAAGAGAATTTAGAAAAAGCATTCAACATGGAGAAGAGAGAAATTGCACAGATGAATTGGTGGCTCGGTGTGTTTATGCATGTGGGTTACCATTCAATGTGTTGAGGTCACCATATTGGCAACAAATGGTGAGAGGCATTAATGAGGCACCACAAGGGTATACAAGCCCCAACTATAATAAGGTCTCGCACTTCTCTTTTGGAAAAAGAAGTGCAACACATACAAACATCTTTACAACCGATTAGAGATTCCTGAAGGATTTAGGAGTGTCTATTATCTCGATGGATGGAAAGACTCCCGAAACAAACCTCTTATCAACATTATTGCAGTAAGCCCTAAAGGGCAATGTTTCTGAAGGTTGTTGATTGTGAGGGGGAAATAAAGATGCCTAATTCATTGCAAACATTCTAATTGAGGCTATTGAGTCAGTGGGCCCTCAGAATGTTGTCCAAGTCATCATGGACAATGCAAAAAATTGCAAGGCAACAAGGTTGATAGTAGAGGGCAGGTATGAGCACATATTTTGGACACCATGTGCAATACACTCCCTCAATCTGATGCTGCAAAAGATTGGGAAAATCACATGGATTGAGGAAATCTACATGGAGGCAAACGAGATTCAAATGTTTGTCACCAACCATCACATGTCTCAAGCCATTTTCAAGAAGATTCTCGAAGTTGGAGTTGTTGAAGGTAAGGGAACAACTCATGAGTCATAAGTTTTACTTTAAGTTTTTCATTTTAATATTTAATTTTAAATCAATTTCAATTTGTATTGTTATTGAATTCTTTTCATTCCTTTTTAATATGTTGCTTAAGACTAGGTTTGCCTCTCACACACTCGTCTTGAGACGACTTGTGAAGGTGAAACATGCTTTGAGTAGCATGGTGATTGACAATGTTTGGACCGTCTGGAGGCAATCAAATACAGAGAGAGCCCAAAAGATAAAGGCATGGATCCTTGATGATGATTGGTGGGCAAAAGTTGAGTATTTGTTGAGTTCACGGCATCAAGTGTTATAAGTATGATCAAATTTGTAGACAAAGATAATGCTTGCATTGGAGAAATTTATGATGGCATTGACTCCATGCTTGAGAAAATAAAAGATATCATACAAGCCAAAGAGTAGGACCCTAAAGAAAAGTTTTATAATGAAGTTAAAAGCGTGGTCATGAAAAGGTGGAACAAAATGACCACCCCATTGCATCTCCTTTCTTATGCCTTAAATCTCAAATATTACAGCAATGAAATAGTTGGGTTACAGTAGTAACAACGACCATATGATGAGCCGAGGAGGTTGCGAATGGGACGAAGGCAACATTCGAGGGGGTTGTTTCTTGATCCACCTATATCTAGTGCAATTCGTAATGAGATGGGGATGTTTGTATTTGGAGAAGGTAGCATGGGAGAGGTAGAGGCTCTTTGTGACAAGGCCACCTTGACTCCCATCAAGTGGTGGATTGTACATGGCCATGATGCCAAGTACATACGACATATTGCGATCAAATTGCTCTCACAGCTTATGAAGTTTGTAACTTGTTATTTGATATTGTAATTACCAATTAAGAATTAAAATGTAAGATGATAACACTCCTTTTAGTTTTGTATATTAATAATACTAGACTGCACGGAAACGCCCTAGACCCCCTCGTACCAGGCTGGGTACATTTTGGGTATGGGTACGGTTATGCCTGGGTACGTTGTGGGTACGTACCCACAAAGTACCCACAGTTTTTTTTTTTTTTTAAGTGCAAAAAAAAAAATAAAACATGAGGGCTTTGATTGGAATTGAACTTTGGAAAGTTCGTGTGAGATTCAATATTGCCAATAGGCTTTGAAGGGTCGAGAGAGATGAAAAGGAATTCATTTGGTTGACTTACTATTTGGGGGCTTTCTTGTTGCTCCTCATGGGTCCTTTATTCTTCAGTCAATTTGGAAGGCATGGGAACAAGTGAAGCACTTGGTGGTTGGGCAGCCTATCTTCTCTTCATTTGACATTATGTGCCAAGCCTACAAATCGATTTCGTCGAATCAGAAATATAATGACAAGATCCTTGCCTTGACAAGAGGTTGTTCTGCCCTCCTTTGGTTTGAGAAAGGAATTAAAATATTTCATGACTTTAAATGTTTTTTTAATGTCCAATGATACGTCTAACTCAAGCTTAAGGCATTAATAATGAATTATCAAATCTATAATACAGTCTATGTTATTAACTATTATGTTTTGAACATTATGAATCAATACAAACTCAAGTCTCAATTCTCAAAGTATTGGAAATTTGTTTTCATGTTCTATGAATGATTTTAAGTTGTATGAGTATTAAATTTCAATAAGTATGCAAATGTTTCTTTAAAGTTATAATTTTATATGCATATATATAATATAATATATACATAAAACGTACTGCATACTTGAGATTTTTTTTAAAATTTGCCGTTTAAATGCATCAAACCGTACTTTTACCCGTATCCATGCTTCTAGTAATAATACTTTGTTTTTGTGATAGGTGGCTAGTAATTCTTTTGCAGAGTGAAACTAGAGTACTTATGGCTTCATCCACTCAGCCAAACACACCATGTTGGCATCCAAGAAGGTTGAGGATCTAGTATACATACATTCCAACTTGCGCCTCTTAATGCATAAGACGAAAGAGTATACTAGAGGTCCTAACAAGCTTTGGGACATTCAACCTAAAACCACGGACTTTGAAGCTTCTATTGCTTGTATGTCTAATGTTTCACTACTTGGCATTGATGATGAACTTCTAGGAGCCCTACACAAGGGTTTGGCGGTGGAGTCAGAAGTGCCGTCCATGAAGATGATTTTGAGGATCATCTAGATGATATGTTCTAGGCTTTTAGCCCTAGGAAATTGAAAGTGAAGCAAGTTGAGAACTTGAATGTATTAAGTTATTAACTATTATGTTTTGAACATTATGAATCAATACAAACTCAAGTCTCAATTCTCAAAGTATTTGAAATTTGTTTTCATGTTCTATGAATGATTGTATGAGTATTAAATTTCAATAAGTATGCAAATGCTTCTTTAAATTAATAATTAGATATATATAAAACGTACCCAACAACGTATTGTACCGAAGTTTTTAAAAATTTGCCATATCAACGTCTGCACTGTACTGTACTGCACTGCAAAACAGTCTAGGTTTATGCTATATATGAATAAAAGTCTTAAACCTAAACATAAGTAAAGTTAGGTACTTAAAACTTAGTTGCAAAGTTGTTGAAGTTGTTACACACACAGACATGCAAATGCATATGCATATATACACACACACACACATTTAACAATAAAAGAACCAATCACCAAAGGTCAAACGATTCTTCACATAAAGACAATTGATTTATAAGTTTTGAAAACTTTATTTTTTAAAATTTGTAGTTTGATTCATATTATAGTTGTAAAAACTTTGTTTTTAAGTTTTCTAGTTTGATTCATATTTGGCATAAAATTAAAGAACTTTAACAATCTTTTATTGTTATGTGCAATTATATATTTTGAATTGTTTTATGTCCTTAAACTATAACACTTCAAATTTTCTGAATCAAACAAAACCTTTGTAGAACTGAATAGTTTTCCCCTTCTGACCAAACTGAAACTATCAATAAAGTATCACATAACTGGTCATTCAATAAGGTGTCATCCTTTTGCATTGAGCAATTAATTGGCCTTTGGGAATAAGGACCTACTATTGTACACACAATGATGTTTTGAGGTGGACGATTACATGCTTTTGTTCAACCATATTTTTCAAAAAATTTATTTACTTTAATTCTTAAGGTTACTTTGATTTGTGTTATAATTTTTCCCGCACAAGCTTTATCATTGTCAACAAAGATAGTTGAAAACATCTCGTGCCATATGCTTTATGCACTTTGTTGGTCCTTCATTGATGCCAAAAGTCATCTGTTTATAAAATGCGAGATAATAAGATAAGATAAGATAAATATATTAATGTCCAACAAATGACCACAAAATAGGTCAAAGGGACTGCAGAAAAATAGCGAGCACCGATACAAGGCGGGAAAACCAAAGAGTTCCCGAGCAAAAAGAAATACAAAGGCCAGAAGAAGTGGCCAACCGGAAGAAAGAAATCACACCACCCAAAATGGGGGTGGAAAAACAAGATAGAGGAAGAGAGGGGGAAAGACGATCCCAAAAGAGAAAGGAGGAAAGCCCATCAGGGGATGGAAGAACCAACTCTCCTAACATCCGAGGTCGACTGGAAGAAGTTGAGAATAGAATGTCGACCAGTCAAAGTGAGAGCCTGCTTGACATGACTCTGCCTTGAAACAATAATATCCCTTTGGTGTTTGGATCTCGTCTGTCTCTTGAGGCCAAGCCTAGTACGTGCATGCATGACTGGAGAACCATGGAGGGTATCCTGGGCCGAACCAATCTAGAGGAGGAAGTGGGGGTGGTCTCACCAGGTGCTTGACGCCTCTCTCCGCCGATAACACTGTGAAGAAGGAAGTGATCCGTTGGGTAGAGTCTGGTCTAGGATGCAGCTGAAGAGTGTGCTCCCGAAGCTTCAAAGCTTCATGTAAATATAAAGCCAGACACCTTTGATCCTCGAACCTGAAAAATTCAGAAAGACCTGCGTCCTCCTAAATAAACAGTGAAACCTCCCTCTGATCTCATAGTAGATGGGGCACTGGAAGATAAAGTGCGTTTCCGTCTCGGTCTCTTGGAGGTTACACAACTAGCAGGTCCTATCTGAACGATCGAGGTGGTGATCCGTCTCACAATGAAGTCTATGAGATCCAACTCTGAACTGGCCAAGGGGGATGCGAAGGGCATGTATCCAATGCCGAAGGGTGTACGAGACGGGTAATGAGACCGTCCCTCAGCTCTAAAAATGCTCAACGTAAAAGGCCATCTTGGGACATAAACCCCCGAGGATTTACCCAAGTGGTATGGATGTACTATTTGTAGATATCCTCTCTAATGATCCTGTTCATCTCCTGTTTCGTAGGAAGAAGGTGGCTTGGAGAGTCCAAGGAGTACCGAAAGGGTGGAAGATGATCCATTTGAATAGGCGAGTGAGGGTCATTGAAAAGAATTTAAAATGCAAAGGGTTGTTGTTGTATGAACAACACCCTCTCTATTGTAAAAATCAAATATGCTAAGAAGGGGAGTCCTTTTTGGAGGGATGGTAGAGGAGCCAATACTAGTTTCTAATCTATCTTTTTGGTTTTGTTCGACTTGGATATTAGAAGGCTAGTTGAAGCATGAGAACTACATTTGTTTATGGTTGGAGTCAGGTCTCCTTTAGCTCGCTCATGTTACCTTTAGATGAAACCTTTTCTATTCATCACTAGAAAAAAGATCCACTTCTTCTCCCCCTCTCATTTTTCTTGTAATGGCCTTCACCTTTCTTTAAGTGCTTTCCAGAACTTACTACACAATTTTTGTGCAGTAATGGATTTTCGCAAGGACCCCTAGGGTCGTTTTATGTGATCATGATACTTGCTATGGGTAAATGTATCATTACCAGTATCAATTGTGTCCTGAAGATGTGGGAAACACAAGGTGGAAAATAACTAGAAGTGAAAGGATCTAATTTTTAAAGAGGAATCTTCTGCAAGAGAATGCTGTCTGTTTTTTCCTGAAAAGGAAGAAAAGGATTTCTGCTAAAAGGAGATTCCCCTTTTTACAAAGGATGATTTTCCTTCATGTCAAATATTGTCTTCAATTTGTTTTTTGTTTATTGTGTAGCCAATTCTGATTTTAAGCTACTACTTTTATCTGACGGAAAAAATCATTTATGACAAAATGATGATCTGTTGGTTGAAATGTCATTTTGCCTATAAAACTCTAACTTCAGTTTTATTTGTGCCTTGTCAAGTAAATTCTGGATTCTAAGCTTGTATTTTCCCCTTCAAGAAACAACCCTTCTCAATAAAGGATGTTTTGTTCTTTGAAATGCCACTGCTTCCAACCAAAAATAAGTTTCCTTAGTTTTCCTTTGTAGTGTGCTCTTTGCCATGGAGGTGTAGAGGTAAAGATGTTTCTTTTTGGAAAATACATCTTATGTTACATCAAGAAACTTGATAATTATATCAGCTGAACAAAAAATTGCGAGGAAAATCCTGTCCTGTAAAGATAATAATATCTCAACCTGTGCCCAGGAGGCAAAATTTCAACAATCTTAATGAAATTAAGCAAATTTGGATTTTTCAATTATAGAAAATATTGCCTTAAAAACCTCAGCTCCCCCAAGTTGAAGGGGGACATTTTTGAAAAAGTTGGCTTGCATCTTGTCTTCCATAGGAAATTGTTTTTTGACAATTGTTTATGATGACAGTAAACTTTGCAATCATCGTTGATTTATTCAAGTGTTCCCCAACCCCTCAAGTAAGAGGGGTTTTGAAAGTGGGGTATTGAAATTTGAAAGTGTAGTTCAGTTCAGCCTGTAACCATTTCCCAAAAAGTCCTGCCAAAAATACATTTCCAGAAGACTTGACCAATTGATTCCTTTCTCCCACATAGAATGCATAAAGAATCTGAAATACCGGCCCTATGAAGCCTCAATTTGACTTATAGAACTTGGTGGAGCACAAGCACCCTGATCCAGGAGGATCTGGGATTTTGATCATCTTGCAGTATAATGGCGGTATTCTGAATCAAATGCAGTCTTCACCACTAATGTCATCACCATCTTCTCAGGAACACATGGTCAAACCATGAAGCCCAAACTTGTTGTATCCGATGCTGCATAGTTCAACAGTGTCAACCCTGTTCTGCACATTTATTCAACTCTACCTGCAGTAAACAACAGAACTTGGAATATGAAATGGCGGAAGGCTAGATTTTGCCTTTGTTGTGAGTGCTAACTCGTATGTATCTTCATCTACTCACTTGTACATTAATGTACAATAACTATTCATTGAATACGAGTCTGAGAAGTAGAGACTGTTTGGTACATCCAATTTGTTGGATCATTGTACAGAACTTGCTTGATACAATCTTACGTTACAGTTATAGCATGTTGTTCTCTAGTTCTTTTATTCTCTTTGTTTCGGCACTCTGATTATTGTTGTTACAGCACTCCATCTATAAATTGTTTCTGCATGTATCACATTAGAATCTGTTTTGGTGTGTTGTCCCCTGGGTCAGCCCTGAGGCCACAGATCACACCCCAAGACTTTTCGCTAGAAGGATCACTGTACTTCCCAAATAGGCCGATGGCATCATTGCCATTGGTCTTCAGAATCCTTACCTTCCCACCACTTGTTTAACCATGGAGCAATAGCAGAGGTGTGAAATATGCAAATTTCTTTAACAACATATACTCTCTTTGCAAATGGGTCATGGTTTTCCTTTTCGCACACTGACTTGTTTGTTTATGACATTTTGTCAGTTGGTATATTCTTCTTTTGTTGTCTTCTTTCCTATGGGTTCCTAGATTTACAGGGATAAAAATCTTATGCTATGTTCAGAACAAGTCAAGATTTCTGAAGATTCACAACCATTAACTGATAATTCCAAATCAGAAATAAAAGGAGGATATCAGAAAAACATTTCATTAAGCACAGTTTTTTTAATCCATCACAATCTAAACTAACAATCCCATCACCTTTTTTGTCTGTGCCAATCCGATACAGCGAAGTAGTTTTAGGTATTTAAGAGTGTTACATTCTTTTTAGTTTTTATTTGATTTATAAATAATGTTTTTGGACTTATCTTTGTGGGGTAGTTGTGAGGCACCACATATGATGCTTTGATAACTGTCTTTCTGCATTGTTGAGATTGGAGACCCTGTCCCTAAGGGGTATGCATTCCTACTCTCATTGGATACATACCACTATTCATTGCTATTTATGTCGTACATGTACCCTAAAAGTCCATGAATTTGACTTTTTGGCGGTGTACAGGTTCTCGCAGCAGACCCAATAATTGCATCCACACACCATCAAAACTATTATGATATCTGCATGGTTGTGAGGGAACACACACAAAAAACCATAAATGGACACATTTTTTATATCCATATATGTTTTTAAAGTAACACTATATGGTTTAATATTTATATTATTCATTCATATATGATGATGATGATATCTGTTCCCTGAGTGTAAGGTCCATTGGACATATAAAATTAAAAATAATACAGGCTTTGAAATGCCACTTTTTATATCAGAGCATATTGAATTCAACAAGGTTTTTATCATCTCATAAAGTAGAAAATCTTGAGGAGCACCAAATTTTCCCAACTTTTGTGGATTTATTCCTGATATCTGTTAAGAGCAAGGAAGATTGGTGCAAAACAGTTTCCATTTTCAAGTCCATCTGTATTGCAATGTTTATAAATTTGTTTGTCATAAGGCATTTAAGTGTTCGTAGACAGGTCAGTTCTGATGTGGAAACCTGTTTCACTTTTGGTGGTGCTTTTTCTTATATTTTTACCTAGGATTGAGAGAAACCTAGACCTGGAATAATTTTTGGCTGAGATGCCAACTCCCTGTTGGTGCTAACTAACCAAATTGGAAAATAAAACTGATATGAATTTAAAAAAATCACTTAAACATCTGCACTTCTGCTTATAGGGAAATCTTCTTTCTTCAGCTCCAAGCATATTCCAATTGCAGAAAAGTAAGCAAAAAAAAGAAGAAGTTGGTTTCTTTCATCATTTATCCGTCATACTCTTTCTTCTTTTATCGTTTATTGATTGATTCAAACATGAAAAGATACTATTGAATGAACTCAAAGGCAATTTTTTATCCACATGTCTTTCTTCTTTTTGATCCGGAGCTTTACATTTGTTAATGAAGAGCAAACTCTTCTGCTTTGATGCAGTCTTCTGATATTCACTTTAATGCCATGGATGGAAAGGAATGAGTATAATCAATCTTTCCCAAAATTCCACCTCAGAATCGGCCTTTAGATCTGCCATTGCATTTGCTATCCCGATAATTTGGTTTGAGATAAAGAAATTCTCAGTTTCCACCATAATCTCTCCAATGATATTGTTTACTTTCTTGTCATTGCACTGCCATTTTGGATTGCTTCAATAATTAGAATTGAGTCCCCTTTGCATTTGAAGTTTTTGCCATCCATTTTCCTTCGCCAGTCCCAGACCTTCTAAGAGAGCCATTGCTTCTGCCTTAATATTTGTATTCAGTCCAAGCAGACCGAAAAACATTAATAGGTTGTTCATCATCTATAAAGATCCCTCCTTGTCTTACTGATCTTGGATTTCATTTTATACCTGCATTGAAATTTAGCTGAACTTAATTATTAGGAGGTTTCTTCCACACATCTTTAGGATTTTTCAGCCTATTCCTGCCAAGCTCATTATCAGGTAGTGCTTGTTCATATTTTTAGGTTAGAAATATTTCAGAAATAATTCTGATCTACAGAATCAAGGTTGATGTCTTATAGGACCTCGGCATCATCTTGTTAATAATTTCATTAATCTTCTAGGTCATTTCTAAAAAATTGTGAATAATAAGTTTTGATATGTTCCATATTATCAATTAGACTATCATCTTCATCCTATTGGCTAACCCAGGCTTAGTCAGATTCCCACATACTTAATTTCGGGAAATAATGGACCAGATTCTGTATTGTTGGTATTCGTAAAGTTCCCCCCGCCCCCCGTGTCCCCCTCTGATTGCAGGTAGTAGTAGACTATTTATAGGTTTGTGTCTTTTTGCTTCTTTATTTACTTTTGGAGGTTGATAAATTGTTGTATATGGGAGTAGATTAATTACCTTTAACAAGCACAGATAAGCACCTCTTTTTCACAAGAAACAAGATTAGTTTATCGAATCACCAAAATTATTATTTTGGTTCTTTTTCAGTCACCTCAAATAACTTTTGCCAGATTAATGCAAAGCTGACTGCAAATTATCTTATTTATTCTGATATTTTTATTGCATGATTATACTTTGAAAATTGAAATATTTGTGCTTTGCCTATCAACACAAATATATGCTTTATTTCAAAATTCAATAGTGTTTCATTTAGCAATTATTATGTGACCAGACAATATTGAAGTACATATCAAAGACTTCCTTTTGATAGTGAAAAAAATGTTTTTTTCAATATTTAAAATGGATAGTTACTCTGTATATTTTTATCCAGGTAATATCTATAGGCAAGGAACGATACACTGTAGGTGAAGTTTTATTTCAACCATCGTTATTGGGAATTGAGGAGTATAGTATTGTTGAACAAATGATCCGTTGTGTTTCATGTGTTCCCTTCGAGAACCAGCGACAACTTCTAGAAAATACTGTGCTTTGTGGTGGCACTGCTACTATGTCTGGTATGTTTCTCCCAGTTAACTTTAATTTTCTAATGCATTTGAAAGTTAATGCTTAAATAGTTTATTCTTAGTAAATGTTCTTTGAATCATATAACGTAATATCAAATGAAGTTAGACTGCACAGAAACGTTCCCCCTTCGTACCAGGCTGGAAACGTTTCCAGTATAGGTACAGGTACGGAAACGCTGTGGGTACGTACACATGTTGAAGGTACGCCTTCGGTACAGAAAACCGTGCCCGACTGTACCCGGGGCCTGTGGGTACGTACCTGCAGCATACCCCAGGCAATTTTTTTTTTTTTTTTTGTAACTCAAAAAAATAAAAATTAAACACTTTTACTTAAAAAATGATACCAAAAATGATGGTTCTTCCTTTGTGTATTAATTCAGGCTACACTTAGATTCCGAACCCCTCATTATCAATCCAGGAATGTAAGCTTGTGGAATAACTTAGATCAACATAAATAATTGAGATTTATTTTTTCCTTCTTTTATAATATAACTTTATCATCGAACGCATATAACCTTCAACAATATATAAACTTGGAAAAGTTCAAATGCAACAACCTTCCAACTTTACAAAACAAAGAAATTGAAAAACTTAAATTAAATCTAGAAAAAAGAAACTGTTATCCAAGAATGGGTTTGGATTCTTGGAATACCCTTTGCCAGCATGGAGGTCCAACTGTTTGGTAAATCTTTGGCACCAATGCCAGGGCAGAGGCATAGAGAACACATAACAACATAATTTTAGAAGAATTGAGGACAATTTCTTATGGTTTCTAGGCTAGTTACATATTACAAGCGACAAACTTTAAATGTTTTTTTAATGTCCAATGATAACTCAAGCTTAAGGCATTAATAATGAATTATCAAATCTATAATACAGTCTATGTTATTAACTATTATGTTTTGAATCGGTGTCCCCAGATTTTGCCACGAAATGAGACTACCCCATGTAAAAAATTTCGTACTTTTAAAATAATGGGTCGTTTTGTGTTTTTATTGCCAGAAAATGTCTGTATTGCGTCAAGATATTCCCAGAGAGTCATATTAGCCAATTTTGCCAAATACCCAGATGCCCAAAATCATTATATTTTGTCGTTGGGGTTTGCCTGTGGGAAATTTTTATTTAATTATTCTGAGCCCCGTTTGAGGTAAATTGTGCTCCGGTTTAACCCTGTTGTGGTCTTACATGTCAATATTCCCATATACCAGTAGGGTTTTAACCAGGAATGAATCATGGGCTTTATCTGTGACTTCTGGCAACGTTTTGCATTTTTGGTGTTTTCCGTTTTGTTTTCTGTGAAATTTCTCTAGGTCAATTCCTTTGCCGGTTTAGTTTGATTTCTTGCCTGGAGTATCTGGAGATCATCTATGGACGTTATGCCAGAAGGAATTTGCCACAGGAGGTCTGGTTCTCTCTAAAAAGATGAAGTCGTGCACAAAAAAGCCTCTCTCGGCAAGTCGCATTTTTTGGAATAAATGGATTTTATGGAAATAAGAAAAATATTGCCATCAATGCGTAGAGCTCGAGAAGATATGCACTTTTAGAGAAAACGACACCTAAAACGGAGCCACAGAATGAAAGTTACGGCACATGCAAGTTTTTGTTGCTACATCTTCCCGAGACCCTTTCCAAAAATGGCAAATTTTATTCCCTACTTGTGTTTTCTTCACCAAAAATCCAAAAAAGGAAAGAAATGTTGTTTTTATGCCAGTTGCAATTTTCAAGGCTGCCTTCCGCGTCCAATTTCCACGCTGCCCTAAGTGACGAATTCTCACGCAATTTTAAAGGTAGAAGTCACAATGCAAGTCGCACTTTTGGAAAAGAGCTATCTTTCATGCAAGTTGCACTTTTTGAAGGAAGACTTTAAGCTGCCAGTGGGAATTTTGGCAGTGGCAGGAAGGCGGAATTTCTTACCTGCCTTGCAGGGTAATTTTTCCCATGAAGTCAAAGTCACTTAAGCTGCAATGGGAATATTAGATGTGGCAGGCAGTGGGAATTTCTTACTTGCCTTGCAGGTAAAAATTTCCATTATAAAAGAAAATCACTTAAAGCACCATCGGGAATTTCTTACCTGCCTTGCAGGGTAAAAATTCCTATGATGAAAGTCAAATCACTTAAGTGGAAGAAGGAATTTTTAGAGCTGCAGTGCAGGGTGAAAATTTCCATCAGAAGTTGACTTCTTATTTTTAGAATTCACCCTTGCCAAAAAGTGCGACCCACCTTGGGTGAATAATCAATGCATTTAATAATATTTATTAATGTTTATTCACCCAATTTTGGCGCCATAAATAGAAGGAAAGTCAATGCATGAAGACAAGCCAAAGTGAACTGAATGTAGCATGCTAAAATTAAATAAATTTAATTTATTTAATGGCAGCCATGAGCATGCACAAAATAGGCGCCCAAATTGAAGAGAAAAACATGATTTTTAATTAATTAATTGCCGGAAATAGGAAGGGCAATTATTAATTATAGAATGATGAAGGTTATATAAGCATGGGCTGCCATATTAATGGAGTTATTAATTCTTTAGCAAGGAAGTGCAGCCCAGACAATTTTGGCGCCCAAAGAAGGAGGAATTTTGCTCAGAGGAAGGTGTTTTCACTTCCGAAAGCTTCAAAGTTTGGTGCCTAGGTTTGAAGGAGCTTGATTTAAGTCTGATTAATTGTTTGCATAGTGTTACAGGTGCCCAGGTGAAGTTACAAATATTTATGCTTGCTTTGCATGCAAACAAAGCCTCAAATTTTAGGGCAATGGGCTTTATATGCAGATTTTTATGATAAAAATCAAGTGGTCATGCTCTGGATTCCGTCTTTGTCTGAATTAATTGCAGGTATTCATTACAGGTGCTTATATAATTGAAAGGGAGCTTAAATCAATGTCCAATACATTGAACATATCCTCCGAATTTGAAGAAATCTCTAGATCTGCACCGATTGTAAAGAATTCCGGCCGAATAAAAAGAAAAAGAGTTGCTCAGACAAAGATTGCTCTGGCCATGGCGAAGCATGATGAAAGAAAAGGATCAGCAGAATCATGCATAGCTTCCAGATCCAGATCCAGATTCAGATCCAAATTCAGATTCATACCCAGATCCAGATCCATAATTGCAAAGGCTTCATCCTCTTGTTTCGAATGTAGCCCGTGAAGAAGTCAGTGCATGGAGAATTCCTTCTAGGACCTTATGCATGTTCTCTCAATCTTCCAATTGAAGCCTTCATTGAATTTGCATTCACCCGGAGTGCTTTCCAATTTTTTTAATTACTCATATGTAATTAAAAATAAAAATGATGAGTTATTTACGGCAAACATTGCATTGATGCATGTACTGAAGAAGAACTACAAAAGCTTCAAGGATAAAAAAGGAAGAAAAGTCAAAGGCAATACCCGTAAGCAAATCATAGTCACTTGCTTCTAGATCCAGTGCTTCCAGATCCAACTGCTTCCAGATCCAGTTTGGTGAGAATCAAAGGTAAAAGAATCAACTGCATGCAGAATATGAAAAAGAACAAGACTGCAGCTTTCCTCTTACTTCTTTCCTCCGAAAAAGTAATTGAGCGATCAATTAAATTATAAAACTTGAAGTGATTGGTTTAAAAGTCATTACTTGAAGAAGTCAACTACTTGGAAATCGGTGGCGGACATGCAAAATAGAAGGTTCTATTTTCATTGCAAATCATGCATGTCATGCAAAGAAGAATTTTAGGAGGGAGATTGCCAGTTGTTTCCTTTACAACTTCCACATGTGTCAGTTCACTAAGGGCTTCCTATTTGTAATTTCCTTTCTACGTGCTATAAGTAGAGGAAGAACCTACGGGTTAAAGGAGGAGAATTTGTAAGCAACATTCTTGTGTTCCAGACTTTGTGCTAAAACCCCTGATAGCTATTTGAAGCAAAGGAATACAAAAGAGCAGATTTTCGGATAACTTTGTGTCACGGTGTATTTTGTTTCTAGTTTTCTATCTTAGATCTTCTAATAAACTTTGTGTTATTTTAGATCTAGATCTAGAGTTGCCTTTGCTTATAATTCCGTGTTGATATCTATTGGTTTCTTCTATGTGCATTCAATCAACTCTGTTATCTATTGATTGGGTTGCACATCTTACCCATTTCTTGCCTGTGTTTTATTATTTCTTTCTTCTATAAATATTTCCTTTCTTAAACAGCTGTTTACTTGCTGTAGAGCTATACAACTATGGTTCATGAGCTGAATAGTTAAAGTAAAACCCCCATATAGATACTAACATATTTTTATTGACAAATCTGACATAGGAGCCTCGCCGGTAAATGAGGGAGATTTATCTCATGACTGCCAAGGTTTTTAGCTATGCAGAAAATCTAGCGAACACGAACATTATGAATGATTTTAAGTTGTATGAGTACTAAATTTCAATAAGCATGCAATCAGTGCGGTACAAAGTTCAGATCTGTTTGAAGTGGCAAATTTTTAAAAACCTCGGGTACGATAGGCTTTTGGGAATATATATTCCCAAAAGCCTATCGTACCCGAGGTTTTTAAAATTTGCCACTTCAACAAGACTTCGAACTTGTACGTATATTCCCAAAAGCCTATCGTACTCGAGGTTTTTAAAAATTTGCCACTTCAGCGTGCACGAACTTGTACCTGCACCCGTGCATCAAAACAGCTTTCTAGAAATGAAGATATTGGATCTTATGATTTGAATACCAACCCTTCGATAAGTCTTAAGATATAGGATATTTACTTTTTCTCTTGTCAATCATACCATTGGTAAGCATTCTAAAGGTTTTGAATCGGTAATTTACTTTACGTAAAAATATCTGTTCAAGTCTTCAAAATCATATTTAATTTTCATTTGTGTGAGCATTTCTATGTTTAAGTATGTGTTTGTAAGGTTGCTATTAGATATCTAAGACAATTATGGCTAGAAAGATTAATGCCCCTTTTCAGAAAGATTAGTGTAATCTGGAATTTGTAGTAAACCCTTATCTAAACTTTTCAAAATTATGAGATCTGAATTTTAGAACAAAACCCTTAGAGGGAAAATTTCAGAATTCTGGATTTTTCTGATATTTTCAATAAAAACCCTAGATCTGAAAATAAAATTCTGAATTTTAATGTAGAACTGGAAATAACAAGTTTGTTGAAACAAATGGCAAAATTTTGATCCAATCAAGTGTAAAAATTATATTCTATTCCAAAGCAATCAGCTGAATACAAAAATTGCAGAATTAACCTGGGAAAAGGCTGCAAATGAGGATGCCCTAGCTTGGAAATGTGACCCCATCCCTAGGGTGATAATGTTAGCCCCAAATGATGCTCCAAAATGTGACGCAGCCCTAGAAAGGTGCCCAAAAGTGTGACTTCAGCCTTCCAACGTGTGACGTCATTCCTTGGAGGGAAGCCCTAGCTGATTTGGATAAAATTTGTATTTTTCTTTCGCTGAATTTGATAAAAACAGATCTGAAGTACAATTGTGATTCCTGGATGGAATCACCACAAAGAACCGGAGGGTTTTCGTTCCCGAGCTCTTGTCCACTAGAGGGTTTTCAAGCAACCTTCATTTGGTCAGACGCATAACAAAAAGCATTTGAAGACTTGAAATGCAAATTGTGTTGCGTGTTAGTATTCACATTACTTGATCTTCTACAATTGTTTGAGGTAGAGACTAATGCATGCGATCATGTACTTAGAGCACTCCTCACTCAATATGGTCATCCATTACTTACCACGGTGAAACATTCACTACACTAGTAAGGAACTACCCAACATATGATTGCGAGCTTTATGCTATTTCTTAGACATATAAGCATTAGAAGCATTATATTTTGGGCAAGGACACTATGTCCCACGAGACATGCCACTTGAGTTCATGTAGACTTAGAAAGGGTTGCAACAAGAGTGGCATCATAATGGTCTTCCTATCTTCAACGATTCCAACTCAACATCAAGCACAATAATGGAAATGCCAATCCAATAGCTGATTGTTTGAGCCAATCTCTAGTTCAAGCTCTCCTCATAGTGTTTAATGCATGTGGACATGAAGTTTAACACGTGGTTAGAATTGTATCTGTATGCAAAAAAATTATGGCCCAGTAAAAAATCTTATTTGTTTCTCTATAAGTGTAATCTAGACTAGAATAATAAAGGAGACTATGCAAAAGATGCATACCTTGAGGTTGTAAGTTGGAGTTGTGGAACTAGGAATATAGTACCCCACACTCTATAGGAGATATAAGGTTCCAAAGCTTAGATCTAGAATAGGGTACTTCAGTACCTAACTAGCTTCATATAGTAAATTGGCGATAGTAAGGTTGTACTTTAGATTGTATCAAAGGGTCCAAGAGGTTGCAAAAGTAAGAGTCACAAGGATCAAGGTTTGTATAAGGTTGCAGGTACCAAAATGGGGATTGTAAGGTAAGAATTGATAGATAAATAATGCAATAGATAAAGAAAATGCTGCCCTATCCTAATCTATGTGTGACCACATCAAACAAGCGTACGAATTTGAAATGACAAAGGAAAAGAGAGGTTAGAGATATGTACCTGATTGAAGACACCATTGGTGCATTAACTTCCTCCATTGTGTTGGTAAGTGAAGTCAACATTAAGTGTGCGATTAGCACCAAGTTGGCGGGTTAGTAGGTTGACTCGTGCATGCGACATTACTTCGAATCGCATCCGCCGTGCACGACCAAAGGCCTAAATGCCGGGGGCTGGCTGTAGCCCTCTGCCACAACCGAAACAACCATTTTAGATGAAAATTTTGGTGTTTGACAACACGTTTTCGGGAGTCCATACAGTATTGAGGACTTTTTCTTGAATGAAATGCATATGAATGCTTATATGCTTTGTTCTTTGATTCTGAATTGGATTGTTTGTAAGAGCTATGTAACTTTGGCTATTACACGTAGTGGAGTGCTTCCTTTGACATCCATATGGAGTTCTTCCAACAATTTTTTCAACCACATGGCTTCTTTAGTTGCTTCCATAACACTTCTATACTTAGCTTCAAGATGAGATAAACTATGTTAGTTGTTTTTAGTGCTCCAGTGATAACACTTGTACCAAACTTGAAAACATATCTAAACATATATTTTCTATCTATAATATCACCAACATGGTTAGAATCACAATAACCATATAATTTAACATCATTAATATAAAAATAATATAAATCATAATTGATTGCACCTTTAATATATTTTAAGATTCTTTTAGCCATATTCCAATGATCATAATGTGGATCTGCATAAATCTAGAAAACACACCGCATAAATCTAGATGCACACCTACTACATAACAAATATTAGGCCTAATAATCAATAGATAAATTAAATTGCCAACAAGTTGCATTTACGGGGTAGGATTTGTTTTGTTACTTGAAAGTTTGGGATCAAGTCTTATACAAACTTCAATAGGAATGGCAACATGTTTTCAATCAATCACATTAAATCTTCTAAGTAGCTTATGAGCATATTGAGATTGAGAAAGTCCTATATGGTTATGATCCTTGAATACAACCATGCCTAAAAAGTGATGAAGCAAGCTTAGATCGGTCATTTCAAAATATTGGTTTAACTTAGATTTAATTTTAAAAATTAAACTAGTTTGATTGTTGGTTAGTAAGATCATCAACATACAAAACAATTAAAATTATTTGTTTACCTTCAATTTTCACAAATAAATCATTATTAGAAAAACAATTAGAAAAACCTAAATTTTTGAAGAAACTATTAATTTTAGAGTACCAAGCTCTAGGAACTTGTTTGAAACCATACAAAGATTTCTTCAATGTACACACAATTCTTTGCTAGGTTATTTAAAACCTTTTAAGGTTGAGTCATATAAATTTCTTCATTTAGATCACCATTCAAGAATGCGTTTTTGACATCCATTTGATGTATTTCCCTCGTATAGAGTTGTGAGAGCTAGGAGAATTATAAATGTGCTTATTTTTTCTACAAGAGCAAAGGTTTCTACATTGTCAATTCCGTGTTTTTGAGTAAACCCACAAGACGCTAACCTTTCCTGAAATTTGTCAATTCCACATGTGGAAATGTATTTGATCTTATAAAGCCATCGAGATCCAATAATATTCCTTTTCGTTGGAGGAAAAGCACCCAAGTTTGATTTTTAATAATAGCATTGTACTTAGATTTGATGGCTTCCGTCTATCTTTTGTCTTGATTAGCTTCTTTGAAATATTGGGGTTCACATTCATATAATGTTATAAGGCATGGTAAGTGTGCTGAATAACACATTTAGTTCTTTTAGATTGGTAAACATTTTGTGATGTCTCTCCCTCAACCTCATTATTTATAGTGTTCGGAATAGGATCATCGTCCTTTAGGACATCAATTTCTTCATCAAGAGACACCAAAGGGTTCGAAGAGGACACTCAAAATGATTTTCAAGGATTTGAACGTTCCTATTTTCAACAATCTCATATTTGGATGGATCATAAACCCATAATTATTTTGTTCTTCCTCCATCGCTTGAGTGGCATTCTCTTTTGAATCAAAATTAGTCATAACCTGTTCTTGTTGTATAAGAAGAGCAGCAAGGGTGTTCAAATACGAAATAGCAAATTCATTTTGATATTTAGAGTTTAGAATTGAAATGAAGTTCCTAAACTTCTCATGAATGTTCATTTGGATGATAAAATAGAGAAGTTTATCTTGGATTAGGTTGCAGTTGCAACCATCCAATTGAGATTTAATGTTTTTGTTCTAGCAAGATAGTTTACAATTTTCTTCTCCTTTCATAGGAGTCATCATCAGTTCTAGAATGAGTTTTATGATTTTAGAAAGCCTAGTGCCTTCGTGCATTGATTCTAATAGTTTCCAAGCATCCCGGGGTGTTTTTGATTTTTGATGTGGAGCAAGAGTTCATCCTTAATGCTTCACACGATAACCGATAGTCTTTCTTGGGATTCTTGCAGGAAGGCGATTAGGTTATCTACGATTGCTTGCCTACCAACAATTTGTTTGTGTATTCCGTTACATGGCCCCAACGTTTCCGGCCATAAATTCAGCCTTCAACCTAATTTTCCAAATGTTATAATTTGTCCCATTAAGTAACTAAGATTTATCCAAAGCTAAAATTATTAGAAGAAGCCATTTTCAATTTTTCTAAATTAAAAAAATAAATTATATGAAAATTGTGCACAATTTCTAGCACCGGAAAGGTATTTTAATGCCTAGAAATAATTTTTGAAAATAATACATATATTTCCAAAATATTTTAGGCTAAATTTTATTTTTGAATAATTTTCTTTGTAATTGCAAAAAAATTGGACCTAAAAATTTATGCTTAAAAATGATTTTTCAAAACATAACACTAATTTTTGAAAATAAAATAATTCAAATTTTGAAAAAAAATTCTTTAAAAAAATTTGATTTAAAAAATATTTTTTTTATTATAAAAAAACTCTATTTAAAAATTTGTATAGAAAAAAATTAAGAAACAAAAAGAGTTGGTTAGGGGTTTGAAAACCCCTAACCTTTTGATTCTAATGAAAGTGCTTTTAAAAATACTTAATCAATTGGGCTAAGTCTTTAATCACACACACACACACACACACACACACACACACACACACACACACACACATATATTATTGAAGTCTTACCCTAATTGGCTATATATATGCATACTAAAATTTTATGTTTAAGTTATAATATAACTAACTTGCTTTCTTAAAAACATGGAGGGGAGTGGGGTCGAACCCCTCACCTCTGCCTCCTAATGAATAAGACAATCTAGCTACCGAGCTAGCTACCTTGACGGACTAGACTAGGATTAACATAGTATTTAAGTTTTAGAGCTTAAGCTTTAAAAATATATATATATATATATATATATATATATATTATTGAAGTCTTACCCTAATTGGCTATATATATGCATACTAAAATTTTATGTTTAAGTTATAATATAACTAACTTACTTTCTTAAAAAACATGGAGGGGAGTGGGGTCGAACCCCTCACCTCTACCTCCCTAATGAATAAGACAATCTAGCTACCGAGCTAGCTACCTTGATGGACTAGACTAGGATTAACATAGTATTTAAGTTTTAGAGCTTAAGCTTTAAAAAAAACGCCGACTTCCATTTAGAGTTTCCAATATTTGTGAGGGTAGAGGAGCTTTGTTTTGATGAGGCTGAAATTTCATTTCCCGCCTTTGCCACCGCCCTTAGATTTCTTGTGTAGCTACCGAGTATTGATGTTTGCTTTTGCCAAATTTGCTTGATCTCTTTCTCTGAGACCTCCAGTGCCGATGCTGCCTCTGAGAGGCCTGATTTTGAGATGGAAAAGCCATTATCACCAAGAAAGTTGAGAGTCCAGAGGGAACAATGCCGCCTTGTTGGAATCCATGAGGATCGAGAGCTTTTCTTTCTATAGCTATAGTGGAGAGCTTAATGTGAAATGTTTGAATCACATCAGAGTCATGCGGATACAAGTTATAGTCGGAGCTCGATATATAGGTTACTGCTTGGTCTGCAATGTTTGAGATTGTGTAGCTTAGGCCGAGCCTTAGTTGTGAAGGGAGCTTGGTTGGAAGCAGCTCAGTTAGGAATTTGGAGCTTGTGATCTTGGAGTTGAGCTCAGATAGGAGCTGAGTTGCAAGGGACCTGAACTTGGTCTGTGTTGGAAATGAGAGGTTACGCCGAGCTGTGTTGGCTTGGTGATGAGGGACAAGGCCGAGCTGAATGAGATACAACCCCTCGAGTTGTATGAAGAGACTATCGAGATATGTGATGAGGACCTCGCTCGCCGGGTAGATATAGGAGCTTGCTTGAAACCCGAGCAGAGATGGGTGGAGAACCATGCAGGTGTTGAGCTCGCTCATGTCTGAGCTACACAAAAAGGGAGCTTCAGCTCTGTGCTAATATTCGAGAAGGGACCCGAGTTGCACTAGCTCATTGAGAGAGCCAAGTCATACATGAAGGGCTCTGATGGTTGGGTGAGCAACCAGGCTTGAGGGGTCCATTTTTTATTTTTTTTATTTTCCTGTAATTTTATAATCGTAGATCTATGATATTGCAGGATTCTTCCTGCATTTTCCTTCTAATATTCTGTTCTTCTATTATCAGATTTTTACTTGCAAAAATTGTATATGAACTTTGTAAAATTCTTTTGAGATTTTATAGAATTTTCGCACAAATATGTACAAATTTCTTTTTGTAAATTTTCTGTTTCAAGGTCCTCAAATGAAGTGAGGCCCACTTGGAAATGAACAGGCCCTACAAATTATCACAAAACCTGCACAACCTTTTTGAAATCTCCAGAACCTACACAACAACTTAGTAAACTGCAAGCTCAGATACCATGTCAGAACTAGGATTTATCTAGGACAATAGTTTCTAAGTAGATTTGCTGGTGATTGATATAATCATTACAATGAATTAAATTGCAGACATATAATGATATAGTGCAGAAATTAACACAACACAATAACACAGATATAACATGGGAAAAATGTAAATGGTAGAAAACCCACAAAGATTAATGCACTATCCAATATTTGATAAACTTATAATTGTCTGACCATTACTGACATTGCCTGATAGTTTCAGGCCATAATCCAACAATCTAATCGTCCTTCTCACTTCAATATATTTGAATGTCACTTTAGTATTTTAAGTGTGTGTGTATCACTATGTCAATTTCAATGGAAATCACCTTAATATAAGGTGTGTGAATTTAGTTACAACCGAAGGGTTGGACCGAATCATTCTTGCCAACTTAATTAGATGGTTAAATTGTATCTAACAAAATATAAAGTTTTATAACTTATGATATAAGTTTATGTAATAATGTTTTAATAGATGTGTTTGTGGTGGTGGGCCACAATTATAAATAACATTATGGTGTTAATTGTTTATGCTATCTGACAATATTGACAGTGGTCGATGTTGTTGGTTGTGAAAAACTGTTCACCCAACAATATCAACCATGGTCAATACCGTCGGTTCGGGAAATCAACTCGCTCGATGACATCAACCATGGTCGATGCTGTTAGATAGGAAAATACAGTCACGGGAGGTGAAACAAGCAAGTCAAACTAGTTGGAGGAAAACTCGGAGGAGCTAAAAAGGGGAAATGACGAAGGTTTGTGTGTGCTGAAAGTAGGTATGAGGGTGACTATAAGAGGTTGGTAAGGTGATGTTGTAAGGAGGCTGTAAATGACGACTATAGGAGTGTGAAAACATGTAAAATGTGATATATGCGAGCCACACATCCAACTCTCTTATAAGTACCATTGCTAACAAGCCTAATGCAATTAGTAAAGGATGCACATAACCATTTCTGGTTACTCCCGCTCTCGGTTGTATATACTCGAGGACACCGCTTTGGGGAAACTAATGCGCCAATTATGCAGGAAGGACAAAACTCGTAAAGTGAAAAATTAGGTGTATACAATATCCGTTTGACTTAGACTCTGAGAATTCTATCACAACTTGTGCAACCGTAAATCAGTTCCACATTTCTACTTGCGAGATAATAGAATTTGGATAGAGTTACACAAAATAATCATGGGAATAATATTACTTGTTATGAAGTCTATTACATACTTTGAAATATATATAGGAGATGGTAGTTCTATATTTTAAGAATTTGGTACAACAATTTCTCCACAAATATCTCGCATCTCCTAAGATCGTGAGTTGGGTGAAATACTCCAAACTCACGTTCAAAACTATTATAACAAACTAATAATATATTATTGTTACATAACAAAAATATATTATTAACTAACCTACCATAGCTAAATAATTTTTACCGAAGTAAATACTAATAGATTTCCTAACATTCCCCCTTAGTGTTTACATGGGAAGAAATCACATCTGAAAACTGGAAACAGAATCGTATGCCTCTGCATACTTTTAGGTCTGCATACTGTTGGCTTGGATCTTGTTGCACATGACCAATCCGCTTCACCACAGTGAATCCCATACTAGATGATCACACTTCCACCGATTCACCTACATACGCGAACTCAACAGTTCCCACTTTCACTTCCAGTGAACGCTCTTTCACCGGCCGATTGATGTTAGAAGTATGACAATCGAAGAATCTTAGTAGTTAGAGGATCACTCCAGTTCAGCTGCCCTCCTATACAACTGTTCTCAGATTTCAAAATACACATCCCCTCGTTTCAATCATAGCATGTGAAGGAAACCACACACCGCACAACGCAAACAAGCTGAAATAAAATAAAAAGGTCCCACTAGTGTTGTATGCGACCCCATCATTGGTGACTAACGAGAGGTGTTGATCGCCCTCCATCCTCCGTTGCCTCCGACCTCCAATTTGAATTTGCTAACTCAGCTGATCATGTTGCTCAATGATTTCCACAGGACGTCGGGTAACACTGAAAATGCGTTTGTGAAGCAAATTTTACAATTTTTGACATTGACATGATGAGGCTCAAAAAGAGGGTATTTTTTGAACTTATTTCTCAACGAAATTGGAATCAATGTGATGAGGATAGAAAAACAAGCACTTTTGCAAAAAACGGCACTCGATTTCGAGGTACCAAGAAAAAGTTATTAAGGTTTCAATTTCCCGTAAAAGGCCCAATTTTAATTAAAATTGGATCAATGATTAAAAAATTACTCTAGATGGAGAGAAAATTTATCGTGTGACCACTCGTTGGAACTGGGAGGAAATGAGGATTCCAAAAATGTCAAAGGCCCAAAAAATGGTGTCGGAAAAATATTAATTTGGCTAAAAATGTAATAATTGCCCTTAAAATGCAATTATTAAACAAAAACTATAGAATTTTTTTTTCAAACTATAGTCTTTGCTAAAAATTAAAAAATTAGCCAATAAAAATGGCTGCAAAAACTCACGGCTCATTGAAGTGACCAAGAATGATTTGCTGATAATTTGACAACCAAAGCTCCATTTTATAAACCGAAAAATGCGTTGGAAAGGTGGTTTCAATATCTTTGCAATGGTACTAGAAAAATTGATTTCATCACCTGACCTAAAAGTTGTTCATGACTGAGTTGGATGTGAATTTCGAGCTGTTGTTCATGCTGAAACTTCTTGAATGATTCTTGATATTGTGAAAGTCTTTGCATGCAAATTTACAAAGCGTATTCCACAGGCCACGGTATGCGAAACTCCTAGAAAAAACAGAGCCTCCGGATCACTTGTTATTTATACCAATCCTTACGAATAACATTCCACAGTTTACACCCGATGATGCCTATGCAATATGTTCAATCTAAAGTCGATGTTTCCATTGAGATGTCAAGGTAGACCATGATCAAAGAAGAGCTCAAATTTTTTCTCCCTTTCAATGCTCTAACATATATCACAACTTCTATGAAACTGATATAAATGCTTTCACAGAAATAGCTTTTCTATCAAAACGGGGCAATGAACAAATGCGACTGCCCCTTCTATAATTCAAAACTCCATTTAAGCAGTAGATAAATCTCTTGCTCTGATACCAAATAATAAAATTCGAATAGAGTTGCAGTAAATTAACCACGGGAATAATATTATTTACGAACTCATTACATACATTGAAATATATAAAGGAGATGGTGGTCCTATATTTTAGGGATTTGGTACAACAATTTCTCCACAAATATCTCACAATCTCCTAAGATTGTGAGTTGGAGTGAAATACTCCAAACTCACGTTCAAAACTATTATAACAAACTAATAATATATTATTGTTACATAACAATTATATATTCTTAACTAACTTACCAAAGCTAAATAATATTTGCTGAAGTGAATACTAATAGATTTCCTAACACGGGATAGACTCTTTTATCATCTTGGTCACTTGTTTGTAATGCACAAGGTAGAGAGACACAAGTTAGTATGGCAAGCTCACTTTGGTAAGGTTGCATGACACTTTGGAGTTGAAAATCAAAATACCCTTGCGGTGTTACAAACGTATTTCTGTTGGCGACACCTTAGGTTAGATGTTCATTGTTGCCAAATACATCAGGTCTTGTACCGTATGCGCAATTGCGAAACCGGTCGACACGAAGCAAGGTATGCGTATGTACACCTCTCGCTGTTCCAACAAAACTGTGGGAATCCATTTCCATGGATTACCTCATGAGAGTACCTACTACCAAACATGGTAACAATTGCATTTAGATAGTAGTAGGTAGATAATAGATTCTCAATTGGCAATTCTCACACCTTGTAAGAAATCCATCTCAGCTCTAGAAACAACTTGATTGTGTTTTGAACATGTCCAAATCCTCTTTGGATTATCAAAACCATCATCTTTGATATGCACACAAGATTCTTTGGTAATTTTAGGAAAGCACTTTGGTCTTTGATGCACACAAAGTTGAACAAGTCTATTGTGTTCCATCCTCAAAGTGAAGTTGTGAACAAGATGGTTGTGCATCTTCTTAGAATGTACAATTGGAAGAAGCAATGCGCATGGGATGAAATCCTTCCTTTCATTCAACATAGCTATAATAGAGCTTTGCACATCTCTACCATGCACAACCCTTTCTAGCTTTGTTTGGGTTTCCACTCTTTGATGCCCATTGATATAACTTATCCTACACTACAATTGACAATAAGCAACTCCCTTTACTCAAGAGGAAGTTGGTAAAGCTTTTAAATAATGCATTGAGCACATTGAGGACATTCAACAACACGTGCAAACCATTTTGCAGTACGAAAAACTAAGTACAAGCAATGCCATGACAAACACTGCACACCTCACACGTTGATGAGAGGGTATGGCTTCAACTATAGAACAAAAGATTAATAGAAACTTATTACATGGTTTGTCTACATTGGTACATGCCCTACACCATCATAAAACAAGTAGGAGACAACACTTTTAGCATAATCTTCCTTCTTACCTTTGACTGCATCCAGTCTTCAACATAAAACTCTTATGCCACTACTTTTCAGCTTTGATGGACACTTCAAGTGTTGCAGACTCTAAAGCAATCAAAAATCAATCTTGACTAAAACACACTAGCATAAACAGATGAAGTCATTGACACGAGGGTCAAATGGACAAGACAACAAGAGACCCCTCTCTTTCAGATTGTTAAGGCAGGTCAAGTACCTTCCTAGGGAAAATGGTTTAAAGAAGTGCTAGTTGTCAACAACTTTCCACATCTTTCACAACTACATGCAACGAAGACCATTTCTCTTCAAGGAGCGGCGACTGATCCAAGAGTACTTGATCCTTCAATTGATTCACGACACCATGATGTTGCTCCACATCATGGTCTGACTTCACAAGTAGTTTCAACATCATACCACACACACGTACATACCACGAGGTCCTAACTCTTATGATGTTGCACAACTTGTGCAATATCAATACCATACCACACAACTTTGTAGTAACATCAAATGAAGATGAATGACAAATGATTAATTAAGTAATGATTGTTACCAACCATTGTAATGGTCCGACCTATGCTTCATCTTCCTCCATTGTATGTTAGTTCAGTCTTCTATTCTTGGTCGACTATTGATAAGTGTAGAAAATAAAGAGTATGTAGACATTCGTACCAAATCTATCGAATCTTGTATAGGAATTTTCATAATTTAACTTTGCAATTACAGTTCTAATATAGTGTCTATTACATAGTTACGAGTTCGGAAATCCGATTAAATTCGGAAGGGCAAAAAAATCCGAAAATACGGAGTTCTCGAAAAAATCCGAAAAAATCCGGAAAAATCCGGTTCGGAATATATATACATATATTATTATAAATTTATATTGTTGTATACTTATATCATTATATATAGACAAATCATACAAAAAAGCATCCATCTACCATAATCATCATCATCATAATGATTCTTTCAAAAGATTGCAAGAAGTTGCTTGGTCCAAAAAGGTACAAAAATGGATTTTATGAAAATAAGAAAAATATTGCCATCAATGCGTAGAGCTCGAGAAAATATATACTTTTAGAGAAGACGACACCTAAAACGGAGCCACAGAATGAAAGTTATGGCACATGCAAGTTTTTGCTTTGCTACATCTTCCCGGACCCTTTCCAAAAATGGCAAATTTTTTTCCATCCTTCCGATTTTTTCACCAAAAAAAAATTATGCCAAAAAAGGAAAAAAAAAATTTCCCTGCAAACACAAGGCCGAACCGAACCGGATTTATTCGGTTGCTTCAAAAAACGGTTCGAACCGGATTTCATATAGATCCGGCCGAACACAGTAACTATGGTCTATTATCTTTGTTGCTCTTCTCCTTGTTTCATAATAGTCTTATATATTTTTGGCCTTTATCATTCATTATACGTTTTCCACATCAACACATCTAGACCCTCTTTTAGATTTTAATCCACCTTTCTCTTGAGCCTTGGATCAAGGATGGAATCAACAACAACATCAAGGTACATTAAAGCAAGCCCAAGCTTTCCTTGTTAAGTGTCAACCAAGCAAAAAGACTCTTTCAAGCTAATAATCGGTTTTCTTTGCTTATTTTGAAGGATAGACAAGAAGATAGGTTAGAAGCTTCTAAGATCTCTACCAAAGGATTAAAAGATTTGGATAATATGCAACAATCTTTTCAAGAACTGTTGCAAACTCCAAAGGGTTTGCCTCCTAAACGGGAAGTAAAGCATGAGATTAGATTTGCTGCTGAATCTCCTTTACCTACCATTGATTTGTATAGACAATCATCCTTGGAGTGTAATGGAGTCAAGAAACAACTTCAAGAGTTGTTGGAACAAGGGGTTATTTGCTCAAGTACCTCACCATGTGGGTCACCCATTGTGATGGTACAAAAGAAAGATGGCTCTTGGAGAATGTACATAGACTATAGGGCCTCGAACAAGATGAACATAAAGAATCGGTATTTGCTTCCATTGATTGATGACTTGTTGGACCAACTTCAACATTTTAAGTATTTCACAATATTGGATCACAAATCGGAGAACATCAAGTTCATATGGAGGAGGAGAATATATTGAAGACAACATTCAAGACAAAACATGGTTTGTATGATTGTTTAACACTTCCTTTTGGTTTATGTAATGCACCCACTACATTTATTAGATTAGCTAATAATGTATTGTGGGTTTTTATGGATATGTGTTATAGTGTATATAGGTGATATTCGATATTCAATGCTACATGGGAAAAACATTTAACACATTTGAGTCAAATCTTGCAAGTATTGAAAGAAAATTGATGGTTGTGAAATATGAAGAAATGTGAGTTTGCAAAGTGATCATGAGTCTATCTTGGGCATGTGGTCGGAGGAGGAGAGCTAAGAGTGGACCTTGCAAAGGTTGATGCCATCATTAATTGGTTCACACTAAGGAGTGCCATCGAGACTAGATTTTTGTTTGAGTAGTTGGTGAAATAATTTGTTGCAGGATAGGGTAGTGGTTTTCACCGACGCTCACTCACGGGCTAGGCCCCTCCTTCAGGTATGGGGAGGATCTCATTTATTGAATGCAAGGACTAAATAAAATTGTGGGTGGCTGTTAGGCCGGGGATCACAGAATACTCCACTAAACCTGTGGCAAACTGCTTGTACAATGTACAAGGGAGGAATTTGCTTTGAAGAGAGGTAAAGAGGAGATGGGGAAATGGAGAGAGGGGGTTAATGTTGTGAGTAGACTTACAAATTTCACACACATTAGCCAGAGTAGGTCCACATTCAATAGGAAGAAATCAACCATGTAAGCAATAGCAAGACTAATAAATCAAAGACACAAAGTTCTATGGATTCATTAATCAAAGACACAAAGTTCCTTCTTGGTTGTACAAGATTACAATGCTTGTAAAGTTGGAAAGTAGAGAGAGTAGAAGAACATAAGCAAGGAGATAGAAGAATGTAGCTTATTGCTTGCAGTAGTAGTGAAACAAAGGCCAACAACTAACAACCAAATGCTAACCCTTTGGAATGGAGAAGCCATCCCAATTTATAGCTTACAAAGTGTCTCTTCATCTCCCCCTATGTGACTTTTCATCTTACCACCACTTGTGACCTTTCACATTCCCTAGGAATGAAATTAATTCCTTTTCTTATTTTTGAAAAAGAACTTTTACAATGCAAAATAAGGCCACTTAAGTGAATAAGACAAAAGAGGCAAAAGGTACATTCCCAAATAGAATGTTGGAGAGAGGAGGAGAGAAGTGAAAATTTGAAGATGAGGAAGCTTTTGTTGATGAAGAGCCTACTTCTGATGGATTTGGAGATAATGTTCCGAGAATGAAGTTCATTGTCCTTGATCTCTGTTGAATTGAAACACCGTGATTACGAACTTCCTCTTCTTGTGAGATGCAGACACACTCCAAAACATTGAATAAGTGTTCAATGTTTAGTAAGTGTTAATTTAGGAAGTCTATTTTTAGTTACAAGTTGCTTAATTTGACACTTTTGAGTGTTCTTGATATGCAAGGAGCAATGACAACTCAAAGAATGAACTGTTGCAACACTTACTATTTATAGACTGTGAAGCTTGGTAAGACTTACTATTTTTAGAAGTGGGTCTTCTTGGTGTCGGAACGGAACGAGAGTGGTCTCAAAAGTTTTGTTATTTCACAAGGATGCTTTGCTCCGTTTTTAGAGGATTTCAATTGCCAGAACTCTGTAGATTTGAAAAATGAGTTTTTATAAATGGAAACTTCATCTAGCTATTAAAAATAATGTAGACCACCATTGGATGCAAGGTTAGAATAATTAGAAGGGCGTTTTTGAGAAGAAATTCATGTTAAAATCTCATGGAAAACGGACAAGGGGTTTGAGAGATATGAACAACTTTCCATTTTTAGTATATGAGGTCTTAGGCACATTTTCAGCTGCATAACAACATGGAAGAGAGCTTGGGAGGGGAAAATAAAGCTTTCAAAACTCAAAAATGGTTAAGTGTTTGAATATGAAGTTTTTCTATCTTATTTGCACACTTTAACTCATGTTTAAGCCAACTAGGTTCAATCAGGGTCGGACGGGGGTTGAAGTGGAGTTGCAACCTAAAAAATAGGGGACAAATGAAGCAAGGGGACATGAGGTGCATCAAAATGCACTTTGCATCAGGTCATGACAAGTGTCAGCAAGGGGTTTCATGAGAGTGAGATGAAGGGGGCTGAAAACAAGCTCTCGGGGCTCAACTGTGGTTCTACATGTGTCCGGGGGCTAACTGAGAGAGGTGGACTGCACTATTTTGTCCCTCTTATCCCCTTGCACCATGGGACAAAGGACAAAGGACACTCAACCTTGAAAAATGCGCCAAGGGTATAATTGTCATGAGGGGGGACTGATTTTAACTTGAAGCTCAAGTTTGCACTTCTAACACTCTAAACACTCCAAGTTGTGATTTTAAGTGACGAAAACAACTCCATCATAGGGGGGCACACTTTTGTGTCTTGCCCCCTTGCACCTTGGGACAACGGACAAGGGACACTCAACCTTGAAAAATGTGCCAAGGGGGTCCAACCTTGCGTTGTGTTTACCTAACAACCCAAGTCACAAGTCTTAAGTGATGAAAAAGCACATGCATAGGGGGCGCATTTTTGTGTCCCTCTTGTCCCCTTGCATTAAGGGACAAGGGACAGACATGGTCAAAAAGTGTGCTCAAGCCTTTAAGTTATGCTGATGTCATCATCCCAATGCAAAATTAGAACATGAAGCTTGCATTTTCTCGCCTTGGGAGTAAAATTTGGAGTTCAAAGGTGAAACCTTATATGATTTTGACTCCAAAGCATCCACTAAGTTCATTCCAACCACTTTCAAGACTTGATTTATCTTGCAACTTTAGTTATGGCACCAATCACCCTTTCGGCACGAAGGAGCAACAACAATGACTTAGACTACCATGGAGGATGGTGAGGTCAAGGATCAAAATTAATGCATCCACCATGTAATGGACTCCAAGAGCTTTCCATTGACTATTTGATGAGCTTCCAACTCCTCCCGAACTCCCAGAATCTTCAGAACAAGGTGACTTTCTCCGTTGAAGCCTTCATTCCTGTGCCTGAAATGACCCGGTTTTGCTTGAACTGTTCCTGACATCACTTGCCTCCACAAATTTTCCCTAAACTGCCTTGGATCACTTCATTGTTCTTCTGCACAACTCCTAGATGGGTTGATCCTTTCCAGTCATCTTTTGGAGGATGTCCTTATGCTGCAATATGGCTAAAAATAGCCAATTTAGTGCTTGAAGAGCACTATTCCACCTTGGAGCTTAGTCTCATCGTGAAATCAACTTGGATCCATTCCCTACACATGAAACAAACTTGAAAACCATGTTAGCACGTTCCTCTCAGCCAAAATGAGGATGACACAAACTCGGAGGGGCTGCGTGAGCTAATGGGTTGGCTAGAGGAAGGGTTCACAATGACCGGGAAAGAGGTTTTCAAATGGTGGGCTTGGTTGTCATGACCAAAATTTTCAATTTTGTATGCTAGACATTTAGCATGACAACTATAGTATAGCACACTAGGAATTTCGTGCCAACTTTCTCCACTATTGCAGCACCTTTACATACTATGGCAACAAGTGGTAAGAGTTTTCTTTGGGGTAAGGAACATGAAAATTCTTGAGCTTTTGAAATATAAATTCAGTCGTGCTCCGCTGCTTTCTCTTCCTAATTTGCAGCAGCCATTCGAAGTTGAAACAAATGCCAATGTTTATGCTATGGGGGCAGTTTTGTTGCAAGAAGGTAATCCAATTTTATATAATTTAGAGGTAATTACTTTAGTAGTAAGAGGATATCTTGTTTATGATAAAGAAATTTATGCTCTAGTTCAAGCAATATAGAAATGGAAACATAACTTATAGGGTAAAGAAACTATTGCGAATATTGACCACAAACCTCTTCACTATTTGCTAGCACAAAGTAAGCTGCAACATGCAAGACACTATAACACATCAATAGTTCCATTGGGTGATCAAGCACAACAAAGGAAGCACAAATCTTATGGTCGATATGCTAACCAAGCTACAGATCTAGCAGGATCTGGAACTTCCAATAGTTTGTGACATCTCGGCATTGCTTCTCATAATGTTTGACTTAACCAAAGGACTCAACATCATACCACGCACTCGCATGCATGCCGTAGGGGCTTGACTCGACATTCGAAGACCTTCAATTGGCTCATGGCATCATTACCACATTGCTCCGCTTTATGATTTAATTGCAGCAGTGCACTCAACATCATATTGTGCACCACTTGTGTCTTCCGTGAGATCATAACTCCTCTTTGTGCCATTGCGCATCTCCACAACTTTGTAGGTTAGTACTGTATTAAGCAATTATGCATAATGCCAATGGAAGGTGATGACTAGTTATGAAGCAGTTGTAATTGTTGAAGAAATGCTTCATGTTCCTTGATTGCATATTAAGGCACCTATCCATGCTTGTAAGATAAATAGTGGATTAGAGAATAAGGATTGCATAGACATCCTACTTCCGATCCCTTAGATCTTGTACATGACTTTATAACTTTGCATTATAGTTCTACTTCTGGTGTCTTTTGTTCCTTCATATTTTTCTCTGTTGCATAAGCACTCTGATATATCTTTTGGCCTACCATTTCAGATAATATGTTTTCCGCATATAGCACATCTAGATTCATAATTAGAGTGTTGTCTGCTGGGTCTTTTGCTAGGATGCAAATCAGTGGTATTAGAGCACATACTCACTTCATCATATCCCAGTGGTATTGAAGTTTCATCTAAACTTTCTCTCTTTGTTTGTATGCCCACTCACACGAGGTTTGAATATAGGAAGTTAGGACTTGAAACTTGTGATCCTTCCTCATACCTTCCTTCACATCCTCAAATGGCAGACTTAATACATTCAAAGATTCCAACTTCAAACATGTTTAAGAAAATGATAAAGGATGCTTTGAAGAAGCAACAAAGAAGAATTCTAAGAATGCCTTGTACGAGAAAGAGGTGGGATCGTTTATCGCTTCTCTTAACTTCTTAAGCATGTACAAGGGACTCCCAAGTTCACTCCTCCACAATGATCTTTTGGTGGTCACAACCATATAAGGTACAAGTCAATCTAGACATTCCTATATTTGAAGGCAAAATAGATGTAGATGCCCTAGATAACTGGCTTAACCTTGTCTATTCATACTAGACGGTAAATCACTTTAACTACAACGAAAATATTACATTTGCACATCTGAAAGTTTCTTTATTCGTAAAGAAATGGCGGGATAACTATTGCAGTGTGCGTGACGATGATATGAACTTGGAATTTTCTATAAAAACACATGGAATGATTTTGTAGAAGCACTCAAACTCACATATTATCCAATTGGAAACTATGATGACCAATACATCAAGTTTTACTAGCTGCGCTAAGGCTGTGATCAATCTGCTTAAGAGTACACAAACACCTTTCGTTCCCTTCCTGAAATTAAATATTCACGAACCTAACCAAAATCTTGTCTTAAAATGTAGGTCAAGCGTGAGACCATACATTCAATTTGACAAGGACTTGTTGTAGATGTCCTCTCTAGGGGAAGCCTACACATTTGCTTACAAAATCGAAGTAAAAGCCAAGCTGAAGTCTAAGCTAATGGAAACTAAATCTTAGGACAGGTTGTACTCAAGGAACGCCAAACCTGAAACAAATCAGAATCCTAATGAAGGGAATGGCCCTTCTTGCCAACCTCGAAGAATGCGATGCTGTCAAATGATCATAATAAATAATCCAACAATGGTTGCTGGTGCTCAATCCATAAATCTAGCATTCACTCCACAAATGAGTGTCGTGCCAAGAATTCTTACACAACTTGAAGCAACCGATACTACCTTTGTAGATTGGAAAAGTGTAAGCAAGTCATAGACTATGAGCCCAATGCCATGATCGGTACCGCAAACATTGCCTCTTCATCTAATTCAGATTTGGAGGAAGCAAAATGCTTGTTCCATTCTCAAATGTGGGTAAATGGACAAGCAGTACATTTCATAGTTGACAACAAAAGTTAGAAGAACTAGATATCTTCTAAAGAAGTTCGTAGACTAAACTTGCCACTAACGCCTCACCCACAACCATACTCTATTGGATGGTTTAGCTTAGGTTTTGAGAAATTTATTATTCAACATCGTCATCTAGTGTAAAAATCAATCCTTTTTAATATGCAATCCTTCCTTGTTGTTGCACCTTTAGAGGTATGTGATGTTTTACTTGGTCAACCATATCTTTACCATCGACATGCAATCTATGAAGCAAATCCCATAAATGTTGTCATAGATGTTGGTGATATGAGATACAACATACCGGAAGTAGTTCCTAAGCTCTCACTCATTAGCGCCAAATAGTGCAAGAAGCTATCCAACTAGCTCTAGCTGAAATTTTGTGCCCCTAATACTCAAACCTGAATAGAAACATGTCCTTGTGGCACCTATTCATACCACGACTCCAACAAATATACGACAACAACACAACTTGTTGGAAGAATACACGGATACTTTTCAGTCACCAAAGGAAGTGCCTACGCATTGCGTGGTAAAGCATAACTGCTGATTTGAGCCCAAGACTACCTCTTCCAAATTAATTTTTGTACCATAGATCATTTTGGAGAACAAAGAGATCAAGTAGCAGATCCATGAACTCATGGACAAGGGACACATTAGGCCAAGCTATTGCCTTGTGGTAGTCCAATTGTGCTCGTGCGACACATGGAGCTCAAACATTGACTATTGAGATCTTAAAAAAATCTTAGTGGACAACGACTATCCTCTTCCAAGGATTGCGGATCTCTGGACCAGCTTTGTAGTGCCATATTCATCACCTCAATCTTAAGTTAGGGCATCATCATATTCCTGTTGAACCTACAAACGTCTGGAAGACAACCTTCAAAACCAAGAAAGGTTTGTTTGAGTGGTTGGTTATGCCCTTTGGCTTGACTAACGCACCCTTGTAATTCATGCAAATGATTAATGACATTCTACATCCTTTCACATATACCATTTTAGTAGTCTACCTTGATGACATCTAATCTTCAAAAAAACATGGGATGAGCACACACACCATATTCAACAAGTGCTCCATACTTTGCGGCAATAGAAGCCGTACGCCAACCTCGAAGAAATATTCATTTGCCATTTGGGAGATACAATTTCCGGGATAAATAGTAGAAACACAAGGAGTTCATGTGGACTTCGCCAAGATTGGCATCATCCATGAATGGCCTACGACAAATAATCTCACGAGCTTCACAACTTCTCGGGACAAGCAAATTTCTGCATGAGGTTTGTACTTGGTTTCTTTCGCATCATTTGGCCATTGAATCAAGCAACCACAAGTGGCACCAAAACAACCTTTGACTAATTGAAGTGTGGACTTTGTTCTATCTTTAGGACTCGCGTTACTTGATCTCCAACAACCATTCAAGATAAAGACCGACACATTCGATCATGCTCTCGAAGCCATCCTAACTCAACATGGTTACCCCTGTTTCCTAACATAGAAAAACGTTCATCTGTTTGGTAAAAAAAAAAACCCGACATTTGATTATGAATGTTATCTTTATCGTCAAGGCCTATAAACGTTAGAGGCATTATGTCTTGGGAAAGGAGACTATGATCCACACCAATCACAAACTTTTGTTCTTGTACACTTTGATCGTAAGCCACTTTTGTTCTTGTAGACAAAACAAGTTGTAGAAGAAGCAACATCAAACATGATCTTCTTATATTCGGTAGTTCCACCTCGACATCAAGCATAAAAAGGGAAGTGCCAATCCAGTAGTTGATTATTTGAGCCGAAATCTAGTTCAAGCTCTCCTTACAATGCTTGACGCTTGTGGACATGAAGTAAACACTTGGTTGGATTTATATCCTTCGGATCAAAGTTTGTAGAAATTTATCACAACTTGCTCAATGGTAAGTCGGTTTCAAATTTCTACGTGTAGGATGGACGCCTATATCACCTTGGTCACTTGTGTGGTCCACACAGGAGAGAGGCAAAACTAATATAGGAGGATTGTTTCGGTAAGGTTGTAGGACACTTTGGAGTTGAAAAGACTCTTGTGGTGCTACAAAAGTATTTCTTTTGGCCACATGGTCTAATGTCACCAAATACATCAAGTCTTGTACCACTTGTGCAATTGCAAACTCACAACAAGAATTTAGGTATGTATACACCTCTATTGGTTCCAACAAGACTGTGGGAATTTGTTTCCATGGATTACCTCTTAGGCTACCTTACTACCAAGCATGGTAATGATTGTGTTTATGTAGTAGTTGATAGATTCTCCAAGATGACAATCCTTACACCTAGGGAGAAATTTATTTTTACTTTGGAATCCATCAAATTGTACTTTGAACATGTTTAGGTCCACTTTGGATTACTAGAAACTACCATCTTTGATAGTGACACAAATGCTTTGGGGTATTTATGGAAAGTTTTTGGCTAGATTTTATGCATAGCTTAAAACCTAGGCAGTCATGAGATAAATTTCCCTCATTTAACGGTGAGGCTCTGTGTATAAGATGTTTATCAATTTGGTAAGGGTGAATCCTAATAACTATTTTCGGGGTTTTACTTTAATTACCACAACTGGACAATTTTGTAGCAAGTAAGCAAGCTGTTTTGGAATATTTGCAGAAGGGGGAAATAATAGAATTTAGGAAAGAAGAAAGGAAGATGTTTGAATCAACCAATAGTTATCAAAGTTGGTCTCATCCACACAAATTAAATAAACAGATAAATCGCAACATTCAGCAGAACGGAAAAAAATGACTTCTAACCTAGATCTGAGATAACACAAAGTTTATCAAAAACCTCTGAAAAGAAGAACTCAAAAACACTATAGACACAAAGTTCTCCAGAAATCCGCCTTTTATTCAATCCCAAGCCTTCGCAGCAATCACATCAAGGGTTCCGCACAAAGTCTGAAAACTCAAGAATGCTCTAATTACAAAAGCTCTTGCTAAAACAAGTTCTGATAAAACCAATTGTGATCATTTAACCCGTAGGCTCTTCCTCTATTTATAGTGCATAGAGGGCAATTACAAATAGGAAGCTTTCAATGAATTGCCGCATGTGGAAGCTATAAAAAAGGGAAACAACTGGCAGTATTTTCCCCTAGACTTTCTCTTTGCATGACATGCATCTGAAGACTAAATCAATGCCCTGCATGTCTGCCACCTATTCTCAAGTAATTGACTTTTTCTAGTAACTCAAAGTAACAACTTTCAAACCAATTACCTAAGTTTTACAATTTTAATTGATTACTCAATTGCTTTGTCGGAGAAAATAAGAGAAAGAAGAAGAAAGAGGAGAAGAAATTAGAAGAAAGCTGCAATGCTCCCGGTCTTGTTCTTCTTCCATATTCTCTGCATGCTGATCCAAATGTATTGCACCTCTGCCTCATTCACTTTGACAATGAATGATATCTCTGTCCAGAACTTGAGAAGCTCTTTCTCCCATATGCTGTTGACTCTTTGCCTTTGATTCTCACCAAACTAGATCTGGGAATTTCCCTCTTATCCTTGAAGCTTTTGCAGTTCTCCTCGAGTATATGCATCGGTGAAATGCTTGCCGTAAACAATTCAGACAAAACTCATCACCTTTTATTTTTAATTGCATATGAGCAATTTTGAATACTGGAAAACACTCCGGGTGAAGGCAAATATAAATAGATTCAATGTGGGCTTCAACTGGAAGATTGGGAGCACATGCATGTGCTTTTTGGGAGACTTTGCATGCAATTTATGAATAATTTTCACATGGGCTGCGTTTGGAATATAGGAGGCAAGCTTTTAAAATCTCCCTGACAAAATTTAAGTGAATTTTCACTTATAGCAAAAGGGCTGCGTGGAAAATAGAGTGGAAGGGCAACGTGAAAATTAGAAGCAGCAGGCAGCTTGGAGATAACACGATGCACTTAAACTTGCGAGGAAGTTGGAGTGGAAGGGCAGCGTGAAAATAAGAAGCAGCAGGCAGCTAGGAAAAGTTCCGACTTTCACTTCAGAAAATGCGTGGAAATTAGAAGAGGGCAGCTAATATTCACGACAAATTTAAGTAACTTTGCTTTTGTCTTTCTTTTAAAAATTGCGTGAAACTCCATAAGTCATGGCAGCGTAAAAGTAGAAGGAAGGCAACAGTTTTAGATTGGCGACTTGTATTAGCTTTTTCCACTTACTTTTGCGAGAAAAACATAAAGTTACGACAGCGAAAAAGTGGAAGGAAGGCAGCAGTTTAGATGGGTGACTTGTATTAGCTTTTTCCACTTATTTTTGCGAGAAAAACATGAAGTTACGGCAGTGAAAAAGTGGAAGGAAGGCAACAATTTAGATGGGTGACTTGTATTAGCTTTTTCCACTTACTTTTGTGAGAAAAACATGAAGTTACGGCAGCGAAAAAGTTATAAGCAGTAGGCAACTTGAAAAATTCATCACTAAAGGCCGTGTGGAAAACAATAAGTCATGGCAACGTTGAATTTAGACGTGAAGGGCAACTCTAAAAACCACGACTTGCATAAAAACTTCATCTTTGGATAATTGCGTGGAAGTTTAATGATGAGGGCAGCTTGTAAAACCATGTTTTGGCTTTAGAATGTATTTCTTTCCATTTTTGGAAAGGGTCCAGGAAGATGTAGCAGTGAACACTTGCAAGTGCCATAACTTTCACTCTGCGGCTTCGTTTTAGGTGCCGTTTTTCTAAAAGTGCATATTTTCTCGAGCTCTACGCATTGGTGGCAGTATTTTTCATATTTTTATAAAATCCATTATTGCACCTTTTTGGACCAAGCAACCTCTTACAATCTCCTGAAGGAATCCTGAGCCCTGGTCACTTTTAGACAAATTAATTAGCAATTAAAAACCTGGATAGCTTTTCAAAACCCTAGGCCCGGGAAAAGGTCTGGCAGGAAGAAGGAATAGGCTACGAGGGATTGCCGGAGAAAACAAACCAAAACACAGACAAAAAGAAATTATAAAAAAAAAAAGAAGTTGCGGGCAATTGCTCAAATTTTTCTCCAATTAGCTGATCTGCAAAAATTCTCTCCCGGGTGAATGTTCTGTGGTAATAATGATGGGGTGAAGTGCTTTATATAACCCAAATCCTCCAATTTTAGCTCAATCTATTTTTAAAATAACTTTATTTATTTAATATAAAAATAAATAAAACGCTTTCAGACAAAGCTTGGTGAAGGAATTGAGTGAGCTTCAGCATGTGGGTATTTGGCGAATGTGGCTCTTATGACTCTCTGGGGATACCTTAGAGCAATGCAAACAACTGTAGGCAAAACAAAACACAAAACATGACCCGTTACTTAAAAAGAATGAAAAATTTAAAGGGGTAGTCCCAGATTTCAGATGAAATCTCGGGGACACCAAAGCATTTTGATCTGTGATGGAAACAATTGTATAAGTCTCTGTATTCTATTTATAGATTGATGGACAAATGGATGTGGTTAAGAGGATGATCACACATCTTTTTAGACTATACAATTCAAAGAAGCAACACACACGAGATGAAAGCCTTCCTTTCATTCAACACAAATCTGACAGGGCTCTGCACCATTCTCACGCACACAACCATTTTAAGTTTCTTTGGGTTTCTAACTCCTAACACCCATCGATGTAGCTTTATCCTATCTTGCCATCAACAATAGGAACTTCTTTAGCTCAAAAAGAAGTTGACAAAGCTATTAAGTTCATTGAGCAGCAAGTACAAACCATTATACAATAGGAAGACACTAAATATAAGCAACACCATGAAAAAACTTCACATCACACACCTTCTAGGGTGGTGATTGGGTATGGCTTCATGTATAGAAGGAAAGATTGACAGGGACCTTCTTCTGCAAGCTTCATCCTCCTTAGTACGGGCCCTACACCATTCCTAAGCAAGTAGGAGATTTGAGCTTAATATTCGTCCCTACCTTGGGTTACATCTAGTCTTGATGAAGAATTCATGTGCCATTACTTTCCACATTTGTTGGAAACTTTAGACATTCAAAAACTCTCCAACAATCAAAATTCAATCTTATGCATGCCAATATAAGTAGATAAAGTTATTTTTGCTAGAGTCAAAAGGACAATACAACAAGAGATACCTCTCTTTCTTATTGTCAAAGTGGGTCAAGTATCTTCCTAGGGAAAATGGTTCACTGAAGCTAAAGTTGGCAACAACTTTCGACATCTTCTTTCACAACTGTATGCGATGGGGATCGTTGCTCTTCAAGGAGAGGTGATTGATCTTGGGGGATATGGGACATCCAATAGTTAGTGGTAGTTTGACGTTGCTTTACGTTATGTTCTGACTTCACTAATGGACTCAACGTCATAACGTGCACTCATATGCATGTCATAGGGCGCTAATTGCTTGACATTCTACGACCTTGATCAACTGCCGCGACATCACCACATTGCTCTGCATTATGTTCTAACTTCACTAGTGGGTTCAACATCACACCTCATTCAACATCACACCTCACACTTTGTGTGTCTTCCGAGAGATCCTAACTCTTCTTTATGGTATTTCCTTATTCTGCAGTGTTAGTACTGTATAACACAATTCTACATTAAGGAAGGTGATGATCGAGTTATGAAGTAGTTGTAACTATCAAAGCAACGCGTCATCTTCCTTGATTGTATATTTAGGTGCCTATCCATGCTTGTAAGGTAGTTACTTGATTAGAGATTAAGGATTACACAAACATCCTAAAACCGACCTCTTGGATCTTTTATGGGATTTTGCATGGTATAACTTGCATATAGATAGTTGCCCCATAGAAATCTCTATTCTATAGGGGCCCCGTATGAAATGGGAAATGGTATGTGATGTGAATGATAGGGACATGAGAAATCTTATCATATTAGACATTAGACTTCATACCTCATTTGAAGAGGGCCTCCCATATCTATATAGTATAGGGCCCTATCTATATATATGGTAAGATTGGGGGCCGGGATTGCCCACTGTATTCTATTCTTCATAGTTGGGAATGGTACCAGGTCTTGGAACCAGTCGGGACAAGGATCATCTTGTGACGAAGGTGCGGTGACAATGGGTCGCTTTCGGGTTACAATTCTACATCTAGTGTCTTTTGTTCCTTTGTATTCTTCTCTGTTGCAGAAGCATTTTGATATCACATTATATGTTTTCCACATATAATACATCTAGATTTGCATTTAGAGTATTGTCTACAGGACTCCTCTTTGGCCCAAGACCGAGGCGAAAAAGCAAGTTTCACTTTGGCTACAATCTCTCAACTTGAGTTCGTCATGAAGGATGCATACATAGAAGATTATGCATAAGATGTAGACTTTGGGAAAACATTCCGGCATTTGCAAGTCAAGAAGATTAAAAATGAAGGAAAAGATGGGCATTACATACTGATTGGACTAATCTATAAAGCGAGACAACTTTGTGTGCCAAAGGGACAAAGACTACTATTGATGAAGGATGCCCATACTTCCAAGGTAACATGTCATTCGGTGTTGGTAAGACCATGACTCACTTGCAAACAATGTTTTAAAAATCGGAATCCAACTTCGGAATGGCCAAGGGTCCGACCGAACCGAACCGGAACCGGACCGGTTCAAACTTTATGAACCAGTTTACTAAAAAATACATAAAATTTTATATTTTTAATGAAAACAATATATTTGAAAGGTTAAAAACCATGATTCCAACAATTACACACAAAATATGCAAAGTTTGCTCTTATATATATGTAAGAAAGGTGTTTATAGCAAAATTAGGCTTTAGAACAAATAAAAAATAGAAAATGTATTAAAAAAACGTTTTTTAATTAAAATTGTTGTATACGGCTGTGTAGAGTCAAACCGGCCGGTTTGGGTTGAAACTGCGGTTTGACTAGTTTGAGGCCAAACCGGTCAACCGATCCAGTTCTTTGACCGGTTCATGAAAAAACTATTAAACCGGTCGAACCGGCCGGTTCGGTTCCGGTTCGACCGGTTTTTAAAACACTGCTTGCAAAGGTATGTATATTGGCCCAATATGCAAGATGAACTATCTAGATTTATAAGAGGATGTAAACTTCTTTGTAGAAGGACACCTACGATTAGGAAGGAGGGATTGTACATGCCTCTACTAGAACCTTGAATTTCATATGAGAACTACTTATGTCTAAACATGGCCATGACTATGTATATGTTGTTGTAGAAAGATATGCATTTGGGACTATCTAAGTCTATTGTTTCAGACAGATTTAAGATTTTTGGGGGAATTTTTGACCACCATGGGGTACGAGATGGATACTGAGACTCCGAGAGAGCACAATATTCCATCCCTGAACTGATGGGAAGATAAAGGTTGTTAATAAGACTTTGGTATAAGTAATCGGAGGGTATAACAAAAGGCATCCAAGGACTTGGGATGAGTCTTTGATATTGTTTGAACATATAATGTTTGTGAGTACACACTTAATGTGGCTCCATTCACAAACAAACATTAGTTCCTAAGTTTTAACGTATAAAATGTTATAAACTTAAATAGATGAGATTATAATTTATTTAAAGTTAAAATAATCCTTACATATCAACTACCAATTAGTTGATTAAATGCAACAGTTCAACCTTCCTGGGTGTAACTGTTCATCTTGTTAAAATTCCATTGTGGGAAATCTTTTGTACATTGGAGGCAATCATTGTGTTGTATTAAAGAAGTGAGGAGGTGTAGTATTGTTGGGTTCTGTAAAAGTTTCCTCAAATTATCTATTAACAAAGGACAGTGCTTTCTCGTGGGTTTTTAATTTTGCAAAAGGTTTTCCCTCATAAAATTGGTGTTGAGTGTTATTTTTATCTGATTAAATTTACAGCTCTTATATTCCTCCAAGTATTTTGACATTTGTTACAATTTCTAGAAAGCTGCTGTTCTTGGCTAAGTTTGGTTTCTTTGACATGGTATCAATGCCTGCAAATATCTGAGTTATTGTGCAGTTTTCTTGAATTTTTACTATGCACGGTTCTATGAGAAGTTGCTGGCCTTTTCATCTACAAGTGGGCCAAATTCATTTTCAGATAGATATTTGAAATACATATTACTAGAAAAATTGCAGAGAATTATGTAAACCTGAGAAGATTCATAATTGTTTTTCAGAAGAAAATATATAAAAAAAATTGCTTTGAAGATTAGTAACTCTGCAATTACAAAAATTCTGCAGAGAATCATATTGAAAAAACAAATTAAAAAGATTACAACCCCTGTATGTAGGTTTTTCAGGCATAAGTGATGATAGAAGCTAAAATTCTCCTTGCAAAAGAATTTGGACATCTTATAAAGAATTATACAAAAAGAAATATAACCGATCTACTATGCTTGGCATTGGTATACAAGCCCCTCACCATGCTTAATGCCAACTCTAGCAGGACTTGATCTTGACATTCTTACAAGGTTCTTGAATTTCTCCCCTACATAGAGATCCTGTTTACAATAAAATTATGCATTAGAAGCAATATTCTGATCTCCTTTTACAAGCTTGGCTCCTTGGCTTAGCTCGGCAAGCTGGATGTGGTTCTTGGCGAGCTTGGGCTATACACCACCCTCAAGCAGCAAAGCGAAAAATAGGCGAGCTCTAGTCCTAGTTGAGACATCCAAAGCAAACTTACCTCGGCGCGCTTCTTTGCCCTGTGAGCTTGGGTCTATTGTTTCACACGTCTTCAAACCTTTCTCGGCCGCTCAAACATTAACTTGTCTTGATCGACATTTTGTGTTAGATCTTGCATTGGCCTTCAGCATTCATCCGCAAACTCTCAACAAAGACTCAACCTTAAAATTTGCATTGTTTGGGCATTCTGGAGAGACCTCTACATAGTCCACCACGGCTGACAAGTCAATCCAAACACCAATGTAGTCTGCCAATCCTACATTGATCTTGGCATCGAGACACAACACATTGGTTATAAGCTATGTTGTAGTCATTTAGCGTTCAAGTTCTTCCAACTCTATCAATGCAGTTCAAGACTACCCTGCAGAAATCAACATCACCTCCCCTATACAAGTGTTTTACCTTGTGGCGTGACTCCGGTACAAATTCACCAGTCTGCCACACAAAGCTGCCAAATGAGCCAACCAAACTCACAGTGAGCTCAGTTCCCTTCATAATCTCTGCCCATCATAATCTCTGCCCACCCCTTGTTCAGATGTTCCAAAAAAATCATCCCTGCAAACAACCAAAACTAACGGTAGCTTAACCTTCTCAGCAGTCCCTGCTACCACCCAATGGCGATCGTGGTTTGTTCTCAGTGGCTGCAGGTTATCCTTTTCCTTACAGTGGCCATCACAATACAACTCAGCTCTTGATCTATCTCAGCAACAAAGTAATCTTCCTTCACGGGCGACAGTGTTGAGCCCTGTCTCTCCTTCTCCAAGTGGGTGGAAAGAAATGGGGTTTAAAAATCTCAAACATTCTCTATACTCAAAATAAAACAAGTTAACTGACCTATAACTATGGAAACCCTAAAAGCATCTTGATGCCTCTAAAGAGATATTCACAAATTCAAATCTGGCCTGGCATACAAAGAGAGGTCGGTTATGTTTTCAAAAGTCTTAACATTTTGTTTATTGCTTAAATATAGATTAGCATAGAGCTATAACCATGAGCTAGCTAGCTCACACAACTAATTAGGCGCCATTAGGTCCCTAAAGGGGTTGGAGGTGAGGGTTGAACCCCACCCCCAAACCCCCTCTATAATTTATTTTTTAAAAGAATTTTTAAGTTAAGTCAAACTTAAATAGCGAATTCTCGCGAGAAAAGGAATACAATGATCATAGAATTGGTAGTCAAAGCGAAGGTGTCATGCCTTTTCACGAACCTTTTTAAAATTTTCTACAGACAACATGTAATTAGAAAACACCTATTGCCCAAATGGATTGTAGCAAATATGGGGTGAAATTATGTCATCCATTGTTTTTTCCCATCAGCGCAACATCTTTATAAAATAACATCCATAAATGAAAATGTTCTGACTAGGTTTCTTCCTTCAATATCAAAAAGATAATATAAGACACATAGATAAGCTCTTTATACATGCTTTTTGTAATGATCTCTTTTCTTTTCAATTACCTATTAAAATTTTCAAGTGTATGGAGCCCATCACATTTGGGCTTTGCCTTTGTTCAAAAGTTTGAACTATTTGTATTATGGAGGCACCATAGATATTTGCATGTTTCTCCAAGACCTTAGAATAAGCAATAATTGTGGAAAAATATAATAATTGATAGTGCATTAATGCAAACCATATTAGGTGTGAAGTCTAATATCAATCAGAATACTCTATTTGGATCAATAAATTATGTAGAATGGGATATACTTGATTTTCGTGTTTTGAGAATCTCACTCTTGATATTAAAAAGAAACACATATGAATAAGTGTATAATATTATGAAAGATACATGAAATCTTGTGTCTTCTTTTGAAAAATGTGTATCACATGGTTGGGAACTTAGCAAGAGTATGCTTTGAAACACAACAGGTGACAATGTGGGGCATTGTAATGTAGGCTTGACTTTCATTGACTAGAAAACGCGTCATTTTTAGTTGTGATTGTGTCGCACAAAGTTGCAAGAATTTATCACACAAGGTTGCAAGTGCATGTAGCATGAGGTAAAGGTGATAGGATAATTAGTTTAACTTCCTAGCTAGTAGCTAAAACTATTATATAATCTTCTTTTATTTGGAAGGTTTTAAGCATTATAATTCCTAGTGTGGAGCATATATTGATTGCTTGAGATGGAAGTGATCTAATAGAAACATTACGCAAATATCTTGATTGAGTTAGTTTATGTTTTACATACAATCAAACCATAAGATATCGGTTAATATGATTGGAATTAAATGTAATGATAGGAATTCCAATACTTAACTTTTATTTGATAGCATTATAATTTAAAAAAAAAAACTCTATTTCAATTAAATTTTATCCACATCTTGCCTTGGCACAATATAAACGTAATTTGGGTGTGTGTTTAGTAGTTAATAAACTACACATTGTTTTGTAGCACCAAATTTTGACATGTCTAGCTAATTTTGATAGTGTGTATCATAGTTTTAAAAATTGTTATCGGAAATTACTCGTGCAAGCCAAGATCGACTCGCTTTTCAGAATCGGCAATTTCTCGGCATTAATCGACACCTTTATCGCTACTTTAAAAACATTTAAATTCATAAAATAATCTTAAATTAAATGTAAAACATTGTTAAATGACACAATAAGTGAATCTATAGAATGCCAAAGGCCCATAGAATGTTGATTGGAGAATGACTAGTTGCATGAATTCGACTATTAAATGTGATTCTATCTTTATTTCTATGGCTTTGTATTACTATTGACTGCTCATTTTAAAATTCATGAAACTGTAAAATTAATGTCTGGTTACTGGTATTTATTTCACTGAAATGAATAAGAGTTTAGACTTTAAACTTTTGTGTTGGGAGTCTCGTGATTGTCAGTGCTCTGCAATCTGCATGAAGGTATGTAATAACAAATAGGTATTCCTTTAATTTTGAAGAGTCGAAACTCGTAGCCCTAGCAAAATGCGGGGGTTAATTCACATGAATTCGTGGAGGATAAAAACACTAAAAATGCTTTGAAATGACCACATTTTTTTGGTTTGGACGTTTTATACCCTAAACGACGGTTTTCCATGATTGTTTAGGAGTTTTGTCGCCGAAATCGCAAATAAATCGCCACGGAAAAATTGCCATTTTCCAAACGATTAAATGTTTACTTCTTGGCACATGATTTATTGTCGATAAATCACGATTGTGGAACAAAGGTGTGTGTATATAATTTTGTGGACTCTTAAAACTGGCCACAAATTTATTAATGGAAATATTTTATGATTCTAAAGTGTTGTAAAAGTTTTGAAAAACACAGTAACGAACTCTATTTGTGTGGACTAAAGAAATTTTTGTATGATTTGAAACAAACTCCTAGAGCTTGGTACTCTAAGATTAATAGTTTCTTGAAAGATCTTTGTTTCTTTAACTATTTTTCTAATAATGATTTATTTTTAAAATTGAAGATAATCAAATTATTTTAATTAATTTATATGTTGATGATCTTACCAAAAGTCAAACTGCTTTAATTTTTAAAATTAAATCTAAGTTAAAATAATATCTCGAGATGACTAATCTAGGCCTACTTTATCACTTTTTAGGCATGGCTCTTTTGAGCTAAGTCACCGCATTCGGCGATTTTCAACCAAAAAAATCAAAATTCGCCGAATATTTAATACACACCAAAAAATCGTTGGGATTCGCGATTTAATTCTTCAGTTATGTTTTTGTTTTGCGATTTAGGGTTATCTCGATACTACCACATAAGCAGCTTGTTGTGAGTGGATACTGGAACTTCCGTTAAAAATAATGCCATGTTTTCATTTTGCGATTTAGGGTTTTCTTCACAGATTTAAGTTTGAAGTTAAAAATAATGGAACCGGAAATGGCGTTCCTGTAACACCCTTCAAGATTCAAACCCACAAAGCTTTACTCGCTAAATTAAAGACTGTCGGCAATGGCATCACATGATTCGTTGGAGGGTCGGAGCTGAGAAATCTGTCTTCCATGCTTCAAGTCTTGATTTTTTCGTTCTATATAAATAAATAGGTACATGCCACTTACAATTAAATTGGGCTTATTCTTTCTTTCTAGTCAGGCTTATTATATGTCACTTATATAAATATATGCGATTAAATATATCAATAACTAGTAAGTATTAGTAATATTTAATAATAAATGTTTAATAGTAAGTATATATTATTCAGTAAATTATTAAGTAATAATTATGAATATATAATAATAAGTAATAATATATTAGTAAATACAGAATAGTAAATAAATTGGTATAGTAATTTATTATTAGTACAATAAATTAAATTAGTTAATAATAATAAATTAGTAAATCTCTTAGTCGAATTTAATCACGAATTTTATACTTACACGAATTCAAATGCGGTGACTTAGGTTTTGAGGATGAGAATTCTATAATGGCGTCTCAATCTCGGGTGCTAGTAACTTGGTTAAAAGATTCAACATGATTACTTTCAACTTGTTCCCATTTCTATTGTAGTAGGTATAAAACTTAATCCCAAACCTGCATGTGCCAAAACAAATCCTATCTTGTATAGAAAACTTGTTGGAAGTTTAATCTATGTAATGATTACTAGGTCTGATATTTCTTATGTAGTAGGTGTTACTTTCTGATTTATGTAGGATCCATATGAAGATCATTAGAAGATGACTAAAAAAATCTAAAAATATATCAAAGGTACAAGTAGTTATATGGTTATTGTGATCTAGACCATGCTGGTGATGTGATTGTGATTGATAAAAATTTTACGTCTGGATATGCTTTTAAGTTTGGTATAGGTGCTATCACTTGGAGCATCAAGAAGCAACCAATATCTTCTATCTTTTCTATTGAAACAAAGTATAAAAGTTATGTGGCTGAAAAAATTGCTGGATGAATTCCATATGGATGTCAAAGGAAGTACTCCACTTCTGTGTGATAACTAAAGTTCCATAGCTCTTGCGAACAATCCAATTCAACATCAACGAATGAAGCATATCGAGATTCACATGCATTTCATTTGATAAAAAGTCTTCAATGGTGATATTGATCTCCAATTATATCCTACTGAAGATCAGGTTGTAGATATCTTCATGAAGCCTCTCTATGCTATGAAGTTTTGTAATTTATGAGCAATATGCTCAGCCTTTTAGAGATGCCATTGAAGGGGAGTGTGTATGGCAATGCCACCTCTCTATTGCACCTTCTACATACTTATTCTATATTGTAAAAGACATTGTAAAAATCACTTTGTGATTTTATGTAAATATCAACATATGTGAGTTTACTTGAGAATCCAATGAAGCATTGTGTTATGAAGGTTCTTGATATTATAAAAGACTCCAAAAACTCTATAAGAATTCATGTATGCACTTGTTCTAAGGAAGTTATGGATATTAATTTTTTTATCCATTTAGCAGGCTAACCTGATATCATCCTATACGATGTGAGGCATGTAATTCCTTTTATAGAAAGGTGATAACTGTAAAATCCTTCCATGAGAAGGTGTGTTTGTAATTCCTTCTCTAATAAAAAGGTGATGATGGTGTGTGACGTGTTGGAACATATAATGTTTGTGGGTACACACTTAATGTGGCCCCATTCACAAACAAACATTAGTTCATAAATTTTAACTTATAAGAAGTGATAAACATAAACATATGATTTAATGATTAATTAATTAAAGTTAATTTAATCCTTAAATATCAAATACCTATTAGTTGGTTAAATGCAATAGTTCAACCTTCTTGGGTATAACCATTCTTCTTGTTTAAATTCCATCAATGGAAATCTTTTTGTACATTAGAGGCAATTATTGTGTTGTGTTGTAGAAGTAAGGAGGTGTGGTATTGCTGAGTTTTGTTAAATTTTTCTCAAATTATCTATTAATAAAGGACAATGCTTTCTTTGTGGATTTTTACCTTACGCAAAGATTTTCCCACATATAGTTGCCAATTGGAGTGTTATTTTTATTTGATTAAATTTAGAGCTATTTTTGGAATATATAGGGTAAAAAGAGGGTTTTAGAAGGTCCCACAACCTTATACAAAAGAGCCCATCAGGCCAGATTTAGCAATATATATAGCATAGCAAAAAAGTACCCATGAAGATTCCAAAAAAAGGAGGCCGAAAAGGACAACGAAGGAAAGAAGAAAACATCAGAAGAGCTTTTTCAGCTCAGAGACAACAGTTCTAGCTCTAGGAGAACCCGAATCATCCGCAAGTTGTTCAGCAAGGGTGATGAGCTCCGAGCAATCTTTGGCAATGGCGCTCTTGGTAGAATCAGTGAAAGCCTCCCAGGCCTTCAAAGCCTTGAAGGCACGCTGAAGCTTGTTTAAAATAGAAGAAACCATATTGACTCTACGATCATCCCTTTGAGTGTCAGCAGTCCCAGGCTCAGCGGGAGTAGAATTCAGATTCGGAGAGGAATGCATAGTGTCAGCAAGAGGATCTCTGTCGTCGAAGAGAGTATTGTTTCCCGTAGTCTGAGTGGTGGGAACGTCCACTTTGTTGGTTTTCTCCAACCGCTCCGAGTCCGGGAGTCGGGGTAGAGCTTAGCAGGCCCAAAATGTCGCAAGACCAAAAGAGGTATCGGGGCTTGAGACCGGAGAGACAGCTTTAAAGCTGGTGTCAGTGCCTTTTAAAAACAAGCATGAGAGGTGTGGGGAAGATGGGGGAGGCGGGGGGCTCGGAAACAACAAGGGGAGGGCTAAGAATGGCAACATCCGAGTCGGAATCGGATGAAAGGTGCAGATGTTGTCGGCACCGAGAAGAGCGGAGGGAGGTGGAGGAGGGGCGAGGGGAAGGTGAGGGAGAGCGGCGGCGACGACCAGTTTTGGGGGAAGCGAATCAGGTCGGCATGTGAAGCAGCATCAGAAAAGAGCAGGTACAACAAACCTTGGTGGAGAATGGCTCCTTCCCCATCACGAGCCAGGAATAGAGTGCTCTAAGGACTGAAAAAGGAAAGCCGCCAGATTTATCTTCTTCCCCAACGCAGATGAGAAAGGATGAAGAAATGAGGGCCATAAACAAGCCGATATCGACCATCAATGGTAAAGTAACGCATTATAACCTCCGCGACTCTGTCCCATGGAGGAGGTAGGGAGTCCCGAGTGTAGCCAGAGAGATATTTAAGCGACTTGTCCCGGGAGAGCAATAAAATCCTGCATTTCCGCATGCAGCGAGCGCTTAAAGTAGATGTCTCCGGCGGCAGGAAGACCAGTGGCATCAGCGATAGCATTGGTGGAGATGGTAAAGCGCGTGTTGCCAATCTGAACCCGACCCTTCGACCAGGAAGCCATAACCGCATATGAAACAAGAGCCGAGTAGCCCGCCATTCTCTCCAGGAAGGTTGTAATTCCATTCTCCAGCAAAATGTTCCAAACCTCCACATCATTTTTAATCGAGTCACAGGCGCGCGGAGCTCCAAACGCTTCAGTGGCCCCCATTGTATAAATTTTTGAAAAGTGCAGAAGTGAGAGCAATAAGGGTCATTTAACAACCCAACCAGGTCGTGGGAGCAGTCGGCCTCGTTATCATTGTCCTCCCACGCCAGATCATCAAATGATTTATGTGAGGATTTACCCCATGCGTGCGGAAATCCTCCGCATCATTACACATCACCGTCATCAAAAGGCTCTTCGCCAAGGGTCAAATCAAATAAATCAGACATAAATGCCGCCGCCTTTTGAGGGGGCCATAAAGGTTTTGCCGAAACCCATATCAGTCCCCCATTCCACCAGTCAGCATTGGGATATATCATTCTGAGTAATTTGGAAGAGATCAACCGGAAGTTGTCCGTCCAACTTTGCTGACTCTCAAGGAGAACACCAATGTTAGCAAGGTGGTCAGCCGCTTTGTTCCCCTCCCGGAGGACATGTTGGAACTAGATTTGCTGGAAAGATCTTTGAATAATTCTGATATCAGCAATGATATTCTGTATCGACCATTGACCAAAATCAGTTGACTGCAGGAGCTTGATGATGTTGAGGAGTCACTTTCAACTTGGAGGATCATCACCAAATTTGATAGCACTCAAGGCCTTTGAGGATGGCCAAGGCTTCCGCACGATGGTTGGTACCATAGTTAAGGTTATGAGTAGAAGCAGCAACGATGTAGCCCGATGAGCATCGAAGAATGGCTCCTCCACCAGAATTACCAGGATTGCCTTTTGAGGCCCCATCCGTGTTAAGTTTTCCATTTCCAGGAGGGGAAGCCAACGAACTAATTCACGAGTAGAGGAAGTGCCTTTACTGACAGGATGAATGGCCAACAACCTCTGCCACTCCTAGGAGTTACAGATTTGGATTTTTTGTTGATATTTGGACCACAGGAGCGAGTTGAGATTATCTTGGAAAGTAAGAGCAATCTGGGTAGCCACCCGATCAGGTTCAAGACTCTGGTCTTTGAAGATTCTTCTGTTCCTTTCTTTCCAGATGCCCCATATGCCATGTGGGAGGAGTTTCCAAGCCAAAACCAGAGCCGGGTGAGTGAATGGAGAACTCCATTGAGAGAGGGTGTCCTGAATGGACTCAGGGAAGGTCCAAAGCACGCCCATCCTCGATAAAAGCCAATGCCAGATAACTTGCGAAAAAGGATAGTGGATCAAAAGATGGGCAGAGGATTCCGCCTCCTTAGTACATAGCACACATCTAGTGGGAAGAGAGAAACCCCTCCTTTTCAGATTTTCTCCAGAGAGGAAAGCATTCTTAGAAGAGAGCCAGGAAAAAAATCCAATTTTGGGGATGATCTCATTCGGCTAGAATTTGGTGAGGGGGGGACCAGAGTCAGCACTATGCATCGATAGATAAGCAGCCTTAACCGAGAAAGAGCCAGACGGGAGAGGGGCCAAATTAGCTCATCCTCGTTTTGGGAGAAGGGGATGTAGATGGAGGCGAGCACAACTCTGAGCGAAGTCAGGAGCCTACTCTGCAGTTCACTAATATCATCCCAGACCTTAATATCCCAGGAGGGAATGGAATTCACAATCGTCCAATAGCCCAAAACTAATCTTCCCTACTTATTAATGAGGCTTCTTTTCACAGGGTCCCATGATGGATTGCGATCAAGAGGCTCGTCCCCTATCCAAAAATCCCGCCAGAAGTCAATAAGTCGACCATTCCCAAATCTCCATTTAGTGCCAGCCCGGATAATGGGGAGGGAGCTAATAACAAAATTCCAGATGGCAGAACCTCTAATTGGATTGGAAGTGAGAAGATCTTCGTTATTTGCAAGATACTTAGCTCTGAGCAGTTGAGCCCAAAGAGAGTTACCTTTAGCCACTTCCCATGCAAGTTTGGCCAGGAGGGCCCCATTCGTGTCAGCCATTTTTCGAAGACCAAGCCCTCCTTGAGAAGTTGGCTTACACACTTCCTTCCATGAGACAAGATGGATCCTCTTCCTTTCATCTGTCCCAGACCACAGAAAGTTCCTTTGGATTTTTTCCACAACCTCCCTCACCGAGTTGGGGACTTTGAGAAGAGACATGAAGTAAGTAGGAAGGCTTTGGAGGGTGGCTTTAACTTGCGATTGGAGCTTGCTTGCTTTGGTGAGCGAGAACCCCTTTCCAAGCGGCCAGCTTTTTTTTGATACCTTTCAATGACTGGATTCCATAGATTTTTAGATTGCTTACCATGGAAGAGGGGGATGCCAAGATAAGAGGCGGGGAGATCCACAATATTGCACCCAAAGATATCAACAATCTTTCTCTGAGTCCTAGGAGCAGTGTTGATGAAGGAGATGTTGCTCTTGTTGAAATTGATAGTTTGCTGAGAAGCTGATTGGTAAAGAGAAAGGATATCCATTATAGCCCGGGCCTCAATCACAGAGGCGACACTTAACAACAGAGTGTCATCAGCAAACTGGCTATGTGTGGCTGAAGGGAAGCTAGAGGTGATTTTCAGACCCGAAATGATAGAATGACTTTTAGCCGCTTCTAGAGCTCTGTTGAGGGAGTCCGCCATAAGGACAAAAAGGAAGGGTGACAGGGGGTCACCTTGCCTGATACCTCTGCTGCTTTTGAAGAAACCTGTTGGAATGCCATTGATAAGAATAGAGAAGCAAGGAGTCGCGATACAGAGAGAAGACCCAACTACACCATTTTTTGTCGAAACCAAATTTTCCAGGACCCTAATTAAGAAAGGCCAGCTGACTCTGTCAAATGCTTTTTGCATATCAAGCTTTAAGATCATTCCTGGGGATTTCGAGTGATAGGCTGAGTGAATGGCTTCATGAACTGTAATGATACCACCTTGGATGAGCCGTCCTTTTATGAAGTCGTTCTGATTTTGCGAGATGAGATCTTTCATTAGAGGTTTAAGTCTGGAGGCCAGCATCTTAGTGATAATCTTATAAGCAGTGTTGCATAAACTGATTGGCCTGAAATTGGAGACATCTTTAGAACTATGCACTTTTGGGGCAAGTGCAACGAAGGTGGTATTCCATTCTTTTAGCAGATTGTTATTAATCTGGAACTCATTCACTGCTTTGAAGAGATCCTGCTTGATGATCTCCCAGAACACCTGGAAGAAAGCAGCAGGAAAGCCATCCGGGCCCGGAGCTTTGTCCCTTTTCATGGCAAAGACCGCTTTGTGAATTTCCTCCATAGCAAAAGGTTTGGTTAGATTGTTGTTCATCTCAGAAGACACCAGATGCGGAATATGTTGGAGCATAGCAGCCATTGATTGCTCCGGAGGGGGCAGGTCAACCTGGAGAAGGTTTGAATAGAAGGAGACAAGCTCATTGGAGATATCAGCCTCAGCTGTTAACAAGGTACCCGAGGACGACACCAGCTCTCGGATCTTGTCTCTAGTTTTATGCTTGCAAGCAGTGATGTGGAAGAATTTGGTGTTACGATCCCCCTGCTCGAGCCAAAGGGCTCGAGAGCGTTGCCTCCAATAGGTCTCCTCTTCTTGAAGTGTATTGTGATAATCACTGAGGAGGGAGGTTTCTTGTTGGTGAAGATGATCCAATCTTCCTTCAATCTCCATTTGGGCAGAGACTTTAGCCAAACCCTGAGTTAGCTTCTATTTGCGGAGCTTGATGTTGCCAAAGACCGTTGACTTCCATATCTTGAGTTGTTTTTTAATTTCTTTGAGTTTGCTGGTAAATTTAAACGTCTTTAGAGCCCTCAATTTTGATATTCCACCAATTGGCAACAAGAGGGTTCAGGTGATTGTTTTCAAGCCATGCAAGCTCGAACCTAAAGGGAGGATTCTTGGTATTCAGATTGTGATTTGCACTCAACAGAAGAGGGTTGTGGTCAGAGGCAGCCGGGGAGGAGTTGAGGTAGAAGTTAGGAAAGAGAGAGATCCAATCTAGAGAGCCCAGAGATCTATCCAATCTGCTTTGAATATGGTTCCTGCCCAATCTGCGGTTTGACCACGTAAAGGAGGAACCGTGGAGTTCCATGTCAAGAAGTGAATTCTCCCTTATGAAGTCAGCCAGAGCATCCATGTTGGCGGTCATGGCAGGAATTCCTCCCTGTTTTCCGAAGGATAAAGGGGACAATTAAAATCTCCCATTATTAGAATGGGAATTTTACCACAAGTGATGATGAAGTTTGTGATATCTTTCCATAATTTTCCACGATGAGTCTCTAAGTTGGGGGCATAAACATTGATAGCAATCCAAGTGGAGTCCGATCCAATCTCTTGGAAGAGCATGCATAAAAAGTTGGGATGCTTGAACAAACAATCCCCTTTGAGACTTCTGGGATCCCAAAGGTACAAAGACCCCCTGAGTTCCCTATTGAAGGTTGAGATTCAAAAGAAGCCGTGGCTAGATTTTTAGGAGTCGATCATCTTTTTTTAGTTTTGTTTCCTGCAGCATTATGATATCAGGAGAGTTCTGGAATTTGATGTCTTTGAGAACTCTTTGCTTTTGAAGAGAGTTGAGCCCTCTTATATTCCAAGAGATGATCTTCATTTCTTTGGTTTGGATTTGCTCCCCACCACCATGGGGATTGTGCTCTGGGTTCCTTGAGCGACATTAAGAGTTGCTTCTTGCTGGAGTTTGATATTGCTCGGAATCCTTCCCCTACTTTTTCAGTGCCAATATCGGGTTTCTTGCTGCTACTTCTAGTAAAGCGGTGGTTGAAACTATCATCAGAAGAATGGCCCGAGGGGGAGGTAACAGAGTCCAAAACAGGGGAAAGAGGGGAGGCGGGGGAAGAGTCAAGGAAGGGGGTTCCGAGGGGAGGGGACGAGGAGGAAAGGGGGGATGGGAAGGAAAAGTGGAGAAGACTGGGAGGAGGGGGGGAGGATGAAACAGCCAAGGAGAGGTTAACCTCCTCAGAGGAAGAGGGGGGGAGAGCCGAGGGAGACAGAGGGATGATGAGAGACTTAAGGGCCAGGGAGGGGGGGATGACCTCGGAAAAGGATCAGAGGAAGTGTTTATTTCTCCATCTTCCAGGAGAGCAAAGGAATTAGAGGTGGGGATGATAGGGATCTCAATAGAAGACGGTTTAGGAATAAAGCTTCTCTTAAATTTTGGGGAAAGGTTTTGGGTCTTGGGTTTTGGCTGGGGTTTGGAGGGGCAACTAGAGGCCCGATGACCAATGTTTTTGCAGAAGGAGCATGCTTGAGGAATATATTCATAGTCAATGGGTTGTTTCCAGTTCCCAAGATCCGATATTAGCTCTATCTCTTTTGGGAGGGGACAGCTGACGTCAGCATTAACACAAAAGCGAGCATGGATGAATCTAGTTTTAGCTTTTGTTGCTTGATCTATAGCAATTAAAGATCCTATTGAGAGAGCAATATCTTGATAACCGCTTGGATGCCGCTGAACTCCGGGGGAGCCCCGGGAGGCGAACCCATATTGGGGCTTGGGTCATGGATTCCGTGTGAGGGTTGAAACCAGGAGACCATTTCCTGAGGTAGAAGCCCCGTCTGCCAAAAAACCACGGGCCACCTAGGAGAGCTCTAGCGAAATCTTCTTTCATGCTGAAGGAGAATAATATGAAACCATTAGGCATTGCCGCTATTTCAAGCGCTCCACATGGTTGCCATTTCAACCGTGCCCATTTTTTGATATCTTCCAATGGGGGTCTAGGACCCATCAGTGTACCCACCAAGGAAAGATCACGAGAAGCAGCAGCAGCCTCCGTGATGTGAGAGGGGATGCGCAGAGAGAAGGACCCATCTGACAACGAAGGAGAGAGCTTTTCCGAGCTAGGAGCGGAGGTGGAACCCTCCACTATTTTATTCCAAGCATCAGGCGGGCTTTAGAGAGAGGGCCCCACAAGAGGGACCCCGATCCGGACTGAGAGGGTCCTATCCGACCTAGCACCAGAGACAAGAAAGGCGGCGGCGGTTTCAGCAGCGACCTAAAATTTTCGCTCACAACTTTTAAATTTAGAGCTATTATATTCATGCAAGTATTATGACTTTTGTTACAATTTCTATAAAGTTGTTCTTGGATAAGTTTGGTTTCTCTCGATAGATGTACATTCAACACTCATATACTAGTGCAATACATACATCCACCAATCAATCACCTTTTGAAATATGTCAGGATATTTGCCAACTAATCCTCATGATGTTGGAGTAGGGCAACAAGAAGGAGAAGAAGCACAAGATTCGGGAGTGACTAGAACAACAAGGTTCATTGAGAGGATTAAACAAATCTATCTCAAGGTAAAAGAACAATTATAGATTTCTTAATCCAAATGCAAGCTAGACATGACCAACACCGTAAGGAGCATACACCCATATGCGAGACAAGGTATGGCTGTACTTGAGCAAATAAAGACTTCAAGGAAAAACATGAAATCTCAAACCTCTAACATATGGACCATTTACCATCTTGGAGAAAAGTAGGGACGCTTTAAAGCTTGGCCTCCCACAGTTCATGAGAATGCACTCAATAGTAACATTGAAAATATGTACCTATATGAGCCATATATGTTAGATGAGGAGGAAAGATATTAGTTGCTACCTAGGGGAGTTGGAGCAGGATGTAGCACTGCAACAAAAGTCAGAAAAACATAGAGGATCACAAAATTCTTGGCAGGTTGCGGAGATGGGAAAGACACCGGCAAGCCAAGTGGTACCCTAAGGAGAAGGTGGGAGAGTTGTTCCCACCTCCTCCCACACTTAGCTTTTGTGGTACCAAATGTTGCTAAAAAAGGGAGGTATGATCCTTAGGGATCCAAAAAATAGTCATTTTCATCAGCCAACCACAAGAATGAAATGTTTCAAAGGCACCAGGGCTCCTAAATGAGAAAATCTATGGCCGGTGGTTCGGTAACCATTGCTTTGTAGGTTCACAATTGCCATTTGACGAATATCGGCGGTTTTACTCGTATTGAAGAAACAATCTAGTAGCAGCCATAAAAGGTTGTCTGCATTGCAATTCACTCCACTTTTTGGGATCCTCTAGTGCATGAGATGACATCTCAACATGATAAATAGGGGGCTTGGGATCCGAGGAAGGCATTGGTGATTTGAAGATTAAATTGTGAAGTGTAATTGGTTGTGGAAGGTTCCAATTGGAGAACAAAGAGGATAAGCTTAGGAGAACGATAGTGAGTTTGTGCCTATTCCAAATCTCTAAACAAACTTCATATCCTTGGCCATAATGAAAACGGGAAGCCGGGCGGTTGCCATTCTCAATCTGGTTTTTCCCACACTATATTTTTTCGAGATAAAACATCTTGTCCTTGTTATTTCCTTTTTGTGCTCTGTGTATTTTGTATTGACATTCATATTCTGTATTGTATAATTCTAAAGGATTATGTACATTAGTTCTAAGTTCACTAAGTCAAATTTTTTTCATGTCAAGCAAAGAAGTGAAGTAGAACAACACTTTTTGATTATGTAGATTTGATTGTAATCAACCTAGAGAGGATACAAATCATCAACTACGTCAATCATGTTGGTGTTTTCTTGCTTTGGACATCCTATTTTTCAAGAGGATGAAGTAGATGAGTTTCCCATGGCAACGGGATTGTTTGCTTTGATATGGCTCTTTAATTATAATTTTTCTCCTTAGGAAGGTGTGTGCTAGATGTTCCTTTGCTCTCTTGACACCTTTGTTAGGCATGTGCCTATACTCAACCGTGCCTTCGACAACAATTTGCGCATTATCTTACTCACCATCATATCACCTTTTCTCGCTACTTCCTCCAACTTGTTCGGGTTGTCATGGTGTATTCGTTCGTATCTAGATATCTAATAAACAAATATTTAATTTTGTGGATGCTTGTCCCATATGCAACTCGTTCTTCACATGTGAAGAAGTCATTATTGAACTCCATCTTGGAATAAAGACTTCTCTTAGAAGAAGGGGGCTTATTTGAATCCTTATTGGATTATGTGGACTCTTCACTTAATTCTTATTCAACAACATCCATCTTAGCCTAGTCGACAAGGTCTACACTTCTTTCCTTTGATGGGGTTAATTGTTTGGGGATCTCTACCTAGTCCTTACTCATGAGTGGCATAGGGTCCACCAGATTTAGATGAACCCTTTCTTGCTTTTGGGTGCGACCGTTACTCTATTTTCTAGTTATGTTTTGGCCTTGGCTTCCACTTCACACTTGTCTTGAAGGATTTTGGAATTAGTTGCCTATCTTAGTATTTGTTGTCTTTCTTGTTGTTCCACCAATTGAGCAGACCGTTTGATTTCTTGGGCAACTTTTTGAAAGTGTTTTCTTCTTCTCTTGACTTTGTTTGGGGTCAATGGCATTTATTATTTCTTGTATAGTGTCATTCTTCTTATAAGATCTTCTCATTACCATGTTCACTTTTATGTTCGACATGTAGATTAAATAAGATAGTGTGGTGCCTTGATTGTAGACCAATATTGGCTTCTACATGATGTTGGCTTGACTTGACATCACAAAGGCAACATAACCAAAATGTTTGTTATACAAACTACACTACCAAAGGAACTTCAATTACAAAATAGTGAATGCATAACACAACATCGTGTAGGAAAACATGAGCAATCACAAATTTATTTTATAGATAGTGCTTAATGCAAGTTTTTTGGTACATGTAGGATCTATTACACAAGGTTCTTACCCCAATGTTCATCATTCTATTTATATGACAAGAATCAATGGTTGTCGGTTAAATAAAACCATCAACAATTGAACATAACTAAAGAGAGTCAATACAATACTTACCAAAATGACAATATAATACTCATTGCAGGTAGATGCGTCCTTTACCACCTAGGACATGTCTCCAAAGATGGGAGATGGGTATGGAGACATCCATCCGTCTCTGCGTTAAAAATCACATTGTCCCCCGAGAAAACCCTAGCTGCATTCAAAAAACCCTAAAACTTGTTTAGATTTGTTATAAAAGAATGTAGAGCATCAAACTCAAATTTTTAGCCCTCGTCGCTCAGATTTGAAGCCATTCTTGCATATTCAGCCATTCTTGTAGGATGTTCGGCCATTACTACGAGATTCAACCATTATTGTTGGATTTACAGTTGCCACAACCGTAGGCTTATCAACTTCCATCCGCCACAAACTAGCTACAAAGCTTCAAATTTTACCTGCTATTTGTATTTGACTTAGGGTTTTTAAAAAGTTTTGAGCCTTTAATTAGGGCAAATGCCCTAGTGCAGGGGCGCCCAAGTGCAACAACACTTGGATGACAATGAAGGTTTAATTTAGGTGAAGTCCAAGTATTGTTTCACTTGACGTGCACCGACTAGGGCATTTGCCCTTTATAAAATTAGTTTTCACTCGCTACATAGTATCATGTATGTTAATTTTATATTTTCATTTTAGAGTTTATTTCTTAACATCTATATATGTATTCGTATTTCATTTTTTAGGTTAGGTTTTGCAAATTTGATTATTATTTATATTAGTTTAGTTTGAGTTTTGTAATTTTTATTATTTCAATTTGTAAATTTGTAATTGTTTTACTATTTTAGATTTATTTTCTTAGATTTAGAATTTACTATTTTAATTTTACGATTTTAAAGTTGTAATTTTAGGTTTTTTGTTTATATCTTCCCATTTGTAGTTAAAATTATGCACTTTTGTAGTTTTGAAATTTAAATATTTAATAAATTAATATTTTTTAATTTCATTATTCTTTTTAATATTAGTGTAATAAATCAATAAATTAAAATATGTTAAATTTTCATTTTTTATTATTTTGATTGTTATTTAATTTTTAATGTGTATACCTTTTGTCGAGATGTTAGGGGAAAGCGAGGACTATACTCACTTTGGAAGTATTGCAATTGCATTTGCAAAGGAAATGATGGTACATTGGACATCCTTGTAAACTTTCTAGGAGGTATTTTTAGGGAACCTACATATGGGTGAACACCCATTTTTTTTGTATGCTTGGTAAAGGGGTTGACCCTTGTTTGAATGAAGTAGAGCGGTATGAAGCTATGAAGGGAACATGAAATGACAAATGGCAAAGTAACCCCTCTAAGCTCTCATGATTCAACAATAGATCGCATAGAGAGTCATCCTACAAGAGTACTTGGTCAAGAAACAAAATCAAAGTTACATGTTTCTCTTGGACGACGAGAGGATGTGGGGTGTTTTTGTAAGAGATCACACATTGGTAGTTTGAATCCCATTGAAAACATGTTCGATGTGCGTGGTCGAGATGCAGATGATACAACAATCACGCACTTATTCTATGCGAATGGAATACCATTCAATGTTGCTCACTCACCTTATTATGAGGAGATGGTTTGTGCGATCAACAATGGGCCGGTAGGGTATAAACCACTTGGATATGAGAAGCTTCACATGACTCTTATTGACAAAGAGAAAAAACAAGGATAGAGCAACAAACCGCACCAGTCAAAAGAGTGTGGTCTATAAAAGGATGCAACATTGTGATGGATGGTTGGATTGATACTAGAAACCGTCCACTTCTAAACATTATGGTAACTTGCTCTAAAGGCCCTTATTTTTGAAGGCATCGATTTTTCTAGAAATACAGTTCCTTGAGAAACAACCGTGCGATCAATAAGGTGGGTGCATTATGTTGTCCAACTTATTCTAAATGGCCCTTTTGTATTTTTTTGAAAAAAATACAAACATGTATTTTGGACACCATGTTGTGTGCATGCATTGAACAATGCGCTCAAAGACATACATGTATCATTATATGCGCTTGAGAAAAATTCAAATGTTCATATACGAAGCTATTTATTGAGATTCACAAGGGTTGAACTTCTCAAACATGTAGATGGTGGACACGCGTTTGCTTCATACTTCTTGATGTTGTCCTATTAAAGGGGCCTTATGTTCCACTAAGTTAGTGATGCTGCTTGAGACAATCTACATTAGTTTGAGGTGAGGAAGATGGTCCTTGATGAGCTTTTTTGGGCTGATGTGAAATTTGTTGTGACTTTAAAAGTAATTTGTTTTGCTAATTGCATGTATTTGGGTGGACATAAAGAAATTGATTGTGTGAAAGAATTCTAAAAACACATACTCGAGGGATCCTTCTTGTGTCACTCAGTTTCATTTGTTGTTTTTATTGCAAATAAAGTTCCCAGTATTGCACCAAGATAATCCTAAAGAGCCATATTAGCCCTTTTACCAAATACCCGGATGCCCAAAATTGTTTTATTCTCACATCAAAAGGGATTAAATCATGGAAAATTTGTATTTAATTATTTGAAGGCTATTTCAATTTGTATTTATTATTCCTTGTGGTCATTGAACAATGCGCTTAAAGACATTGACATGTATCAATGGATATATGCGCTTATTGAAAAGGAGCAGAAAAAATTCAAATGTTCATATGCAATTTGCTATTTATTGGAGATTCACAAGGGTTGAACTTCTCAAACATGTAGATGGTAGATTACGCGGTTTGCTTCTTTTTTGGGCTTTATATGTAACTTTTGGCAATTTTTCGTGTTTTTGTGGTCCTTATGCTTTTAAAAATTTCCTTATGCTCCTTCTAGAGTTAGTGATTTTTGGCCAGAGTAGATGGAAAACATACACGCTTGGCACGGAGGAAGTCATCATTAGAGATCACTAAAAGCGAAGTCGTGCAGGTTGAAAGCCCCTGCCAATGGGTTTTTGGAAAACAAGATTTAAGGTCCTTGATGTGAGTATACCTGCCCTGGAGGTTTTTTCCCGTGTTATAAAAAGTCACTTAAGTGCGGTGGGAAAAATAGAGGCTAAGTGAAATTTGGGATTTTAGTGCCTACCTTGAAAGAATCCCTTTAAAAGTTGGATCATGGGATTGTGTGGTGCCTACCCGTCCCATTGTAGAATTATAATTTATTTGTTATTTATTCACCCAATGCACCCGGAGCTTGTGGAAAAGTCAACAAAAGCAAGGAAATAGAATTCTGTAAATTTAATTTATTTAATGCAGCCCTTTGGGAATGTATTAAATGATTATATTAATTCCTAAAGAAATTGATTAGGATTAAATTGGATTAATTTAATTTATTGAAATTAATTAATTGCCTTTAATTGTTAGGGCAATTATTAAATTCTATGAAAATAAGCATGGGCAGCCATATGGATTTATACAACACACAAGGGTAAAGAATTGCGCAAGGAGAAAAAGTGCGCCCCCATGGGATCCTTCTCCATTTGGCGCATGCTTTGGAAAAGGTTCATCTTATAATCTCGCAGAGGATTGTATTTCCATTTTTTTCAGGTTTGCCCCATTAGAGGAAGGATTTTGCAGATTTAACAGCTAGATCTGGCGCATGCTTTGGAAAAGGTTCATCTTAAATCGCCACAATTAAGGAAAAGGATACCAATTTTTGGGGCAGCAGCGAAAAGTGCAGAACAAAAATTCTTAACACACCATCTACATAAATTGTTCATTACAGTTATAAAGAAGAGGAGCTTTTATCAATGTCCAATACATTATATTTGTCCAGATCTACACCGGTATTGATCCAAATAAGTTCGGACAAAGATATATGAAATAAAAAGAACTCACTAAATTGATAAGAGGGCTCCATATGAGGACAGATAAGTAATGAAGGAATTTTTATGGGTTCTATATCCGATCCATATGCGAGATCCAGATCCTCTCATAGATCCTCTTGTTTTAATTATGGTCAAAAATTCCTTCCAAGAGGATGTGCTTCTCTTCCATTATAACTTCAAAATTGCTCATATGCAATTAAAAATAAGGAATATGTTTAAACCTTGGTACAAGAAGCTGGAAGATGGAACAAACTTCCAGCTTGCTTCCACACCTCTTCCACATTGTTTCAGATGCCGCTTTTTCAAGATCCAACTAATTCTAGCTTGTTTCCGATCCAGTTTAATCCAAAGTGGTATAAGAGGGCTCCATATGAGGACTTAAGATAAGTAATGAAGAAATTTTGGGTTTAGTGACGTGAAAAAGATTTATTTTCAACAGAATCATACATGTCAAAGAATTCCGAGGAGGCTTTACTATTATAACTCATAAGGAAACTTTGTAAACTTTATGATCAAAGAGCTTCTTTTGCGTTATAACTTCGCAAGGACATCTGTAATCGCCGGCAGCTTTTTCTCGACTTCCATAGAGTCCGGGCTGAACCTTGATATGTTTTCATGTGGATGCGGTAAGTATTCTACAATGGAAGCTCTCTTTGTGTGATATGTGTGCAAATTCGACCCATTAGAGTGGTGGTGGGGCCATGGCACATCTTCCTGGAACACTTGAATTGTTCTTCTAGTCATTTTCCTTTCTTAATACAACTTGCTCTCACAATGAACTATCTAGTTCTTCATCTTGTGAGAGGAATGGGAATACTTAAATGAGAGTTCATTCATTCATTTGAAGAGGAACACTTCTCCATATCTTGATTAAGATAAATGAAGGCAAATTGAACCTAATCTACATTCATAACATGCTTCGTATGAGGACTTCTTACTTTCGTGTTAGACCTAAGGCTTCTTATTATAACTCAAAGGAATATGTTTAAAGGTACATGGAAGATCCTTTAACAAAATGGGACCAAATTTCCCTGGATAGAGTAATAGACGTAATGGATGATGATGTGATTTATGGAGGCAAATGGCCTCAATGATTTGCCCCCTATTATATGTGTGCAAAGGACCCATTAAAGGTGGTGGGGCCATGCCACAACTTGTGAATGACTTCATCTATCAGAGAGAACCTAATCATCCTTCCTTTAACAAAATGGGACCAAATTTCCTCGAGGATCTAGATTTTCATGATTAATGTGACAATTGACCCTTTTGTATCCGATGAGATATGATTGATATTCACATTTGTAATTTTTGTCTATAGTGTGCCTATTTTTCGGCATTTTAGTGTTACACTTACAATGTACTATTCTCTTGATATGCGAGATATCAAATATCAATATAATTAGCATTACTCATCTTTTGTAGACATTTGATTTCCTTCCTGTAAAAAGCTAAGATTTTTTTTGTTGCTAAAGATACCTAGGAGAGAGGCCCTACCCTAGCAAAAATACATTAAATACAAGTAATTGGTAGCACCAAGGCTCACCAAATTACAAATAGAAGGGCATCTTATCGTGCCAGAGAGAGGAGAATAGAGTGGTGTTATACAACTGATTGCTTGATGAAATTTTGATTGATCATTTCAGCTGCCATTCTTCTAAACATCAGCTCATCAAATCCAATTTAGATTGAAGAATACCCACTTTCGAACTCAAAATTGCTTATCCAATCTCCATATTGAGTGGTTCATGAGTCTCTGTCAAGTTGGCTTCGAGTCCACGACAATGAGTGGCTCTTGAGTCCCAGAGTCCCGATCCAATCTCCGAATGAGTCTCTTGAGTCCCTATCAAGTCGGTTTTGAAGTCCGTCAATGAGTGGCTTTTGAGTCCCTTAATTCTTGTTAGCCTCTCGGAATGAGTGGCTCATGAGCCCTGAATCCTTGTCGGTCTCTAGAGTGAGTGGCTCTCGAGTCCCTATCAAGTCAGCTTCTGAGTCCTTGACAATGAGTGGCTCCCGAGTCCCCGAGTTATAATCAATCTTCGAATGACTATCTCTTGAATCCTGTCAAGATGGTTTTGGAGTCCTGATTAATGAGTGGCTCCTTAGTCCTTGGATCCTTGTCGAGTCTCTAGAATGAGCTGTCTCCTAGTTTTACGAAAAATGGTGTATCCGTACCCGTCTCCACATACCCATACCCGTACCCATCTCCTATTAACTATGCAATATAATCATTAACAACATAACAACCTCAACTACCAAAACAAGTTATTAATATTATGCTGATAACAATGGCAATACTAACATGTCGACCTACATACTCGATGCAAGGTGTTAGGTTTACAATGCAGAGTATGCACGTTTTTACTAGAAATAGTGAAAACCACTACTCGTATCTCTAATTGCCTTCCGAGCAGGCCATTGTGCTCTAAAATGGATCGTTGCCCTTTATGATAGATCACAATCCTTTGTAGTAAACCCTTGCTCTCTCTGAACAATCCACCGACCTTTTGCGGTTTAAGATTAATAGATACTAAATGCAAGTGAAAATTCCCAGAATTAGGCCTTAGGAGGAATTCGCTGTAGTAGAAGTGGAGTTTGTTGCCTTTAAGCTTTGAGATTAACACAAGCATGACTCAAATGACAAGTTGATGATGATGAAGAAACTAGTCGATAGTGGGAATTTGTATCCTTCATGGTGCTTCTTAGCAATTGGGTTTGATGTGAAGCTATCTTGATTAGTCTTACAATAAGGTAGCCATCTAACACTTGAAGAAGCTATCTCCACTTTTCGGCACTCTGATGCGCCAAAATTAGCAGGAACTTGACAAGGTCATAACTTGAGCTTTGGGTGTCCGTTTGAGTCCGTTTTTTTGAAACCACATGTTTCGATGAGACGAACGCACCGACAACCGTATCCTACCAGTTGGGGAAAGTTTCGGCACATTTTCAGGCCCTAAATCCGCCATCTTGAGGCCAAAATTAGGATTTAAGTTGTAGTTTGGTTTTTTCCTATTTTTGGGCATTAGTTAATTTTAGTCTATTAGTTGCATTATGAGTTAGAAATTTGGCAATTCCTCTAATTTAGGAATGTAGAAGATGCGTGGCAATTTCTGTGCCTGTATGAATAAGCATGCAAACTTACTAAGAATAGCAAGTTCTAGTAAACTGCTAAAAATAGTAAATTCCGCCACCTAGAGTAGATTTAGTCAAAGTTAGTTAGGGTTTGCTTGGCAACTCGAGTTGGGAGTTGTTTTCCTATTTAGGAAACATTGTAATTGATTATTCAATAACGAAGAAGGAGATCTATTTTCTTTTGGAGTTCATATTATTTGCAGTATATCAAGTTTGTTTAGAATTTGGCTACATTACACTCTAAAGTGGACCACCTAAAGTTAATATGAGTGTCTTCTGTTTATATGGAAGACCCATTAAATGATTCCAATAACATATAAGACGAACATGGATAAATCACTTTCTATGAACCAATATTGCAACTGACATTGGTGACTCTTTACACGAATAAAAATCCTTTTTAATCTTCATAAATGAGATGTCTTTTTTCAAAAAATTACATGTCCTATTTGTGATTTAGGAATTTACTGTTCCATAAGTTCTCCTTGAACAAATTGTAAGCTAGAGATATCATTAATCATGACTGTAGCTTTTCACTAATGTAAGGTCTTCCTTTGTCTTTGAATTAAAGGAGATTATTTCTACTAAGAGAAGTACGTGGAAGGTTGTTTTAAATGTTTTCTGCCGTGTTGAATTTATATTCTACATTTTAAGCGTGTTATCCTGGGCTCCTTCAGTAATGAATTTCACTTAACTCCACAACGTCTCAGTATTAAGATTGGTATTTTTTTAGGGCTTGTACAAGTATTAAGGTAATATATTCATATCTGGCATGCTAGGGAAGATATTGTTATTATATATAACCTTTAAATGTTGAAGAAATATTTGGTTTTTTCGTGTTTTAGCTTGTTATTTACAATAATGAATGTTTGCATTTTCCAGATCTTTTTTATATTTATAACTAGCATTATTATTTTAACTGAAGAAAAACATAGATTATCTAGGTTAATGTTAACAGTCCTTGAGATGTTTTGTAGGCTTTGATGACCGCTTTCAAAAGGAAGCAATTCTAGCATCATCAGCATCTATCCGACCTGCACTTGTAAAGGTATTGGAATGTTCATGGACTTTTTCCTTTTCCAAGAAAAAGTTTATTATCTGATTTTCTTTCCTTGAGAACGATTGAAATTAATATGATTTGCATTCCTTGTTTTACATCTTGTGCATTTCATCAAGATATTAATATTCTATATCTTAACTGGAATAATAGTGCAGTAAATAAAGAATACTTTGTCTTTGTAATAGAACGAGTATTCTAGATGAATTGGGATAGACTAGCAGATTTGTTTTGTTCAACTGCTTTTTCAAAAATTGGTTTTCAGTAATAGCTTGGTTTTTGTCTGTACTTTATCCATTTTTATTTTGTTGTGTTCTAAATTCAGTTTGTGTATTAATTTGGTGGGTAACTCCTTTTAATGGTGGGTGACATTTCTCATGCACATAACAAATGAACAAATCTATTATGCCCCAAAATTAATCATGATAAATTCTATATTCCAAATACTTTTAGCTACCAAAAGTAAATATGGACAGCCGTAACATTTGATGAAGTAAAAATGCTTAATATTACATAGATCAACCTTAATTGTATCCTATATGTTACAAGGTTTGTTATTTCCAGTGTATAGGGAGCTAGGTAATTTAATGTATTGTAAACAAGAATGAGTTGATAAGTAGAATGTTTTGACTGCCATATCTGTGTTCTAAACTGTGAATATTATGGCAGTGTATTAAAAATATGGTATCTATTTTATTAGCTTGGCCATTTGAATAGACTATTACTCTATCAGCACCACAAAGGTGGGGGAAGACGAGGTTTATGTAGGTGAAAAAAATGGTTCATCTTCAATTATTGGAAAAAGATAATGAAGAAGATACAATCTTAAATCATCCTCAAAGTCATCTCGAGAGCATGAGGAGTATAATCAGAAACAGATGAGTCCCCTGTAGCATTTTATGTAAATGTTCCAAAATAAGCGCATATCTCCATATCTCTGTTGTAAATTGCACCAAAACCAATAAAGTAGTAAATCCTTTTGCATAGTGGACTTTTCAATCCCTCGAGAGTTTCTCTGCATTTTTGACTTGGTCTGGATGTATGTTAAGAGATAACAGTAGCTATAATTAGCCATTAAATTCAACCAATAAGAAAAAACATGAAACTACTCAATGGAAGTCAAGTTATATGGTCAAACAACTAAAATATGTTCTACATTATTGTACATGATAATGCAACAGTCCTTTGGTCAGTGCAACAGATCTGGTCACTGCAGTCCTTCGAAGTGGTCAAACAGAGGTCAAAGCAGCGATCATAGTTCTCGGTCAACACATGGCAATGTCAGTCAGCTATGCTGAACTGTAACTCTTCCTTTAGATTCCCCTTTCCTGTCCTTGGAATAGTCCCTGGTTAATGGAGAGAAAAGTTGCATTGAATGATTTCATTGATGAAGTTTGCATATCATTATTTATGTGCAAATATTTAAGAAAAAATAGGGCTAGCATGGCACTGTTATGCTTAGTCAGAATGAAGAGTGTAAATCATGCGGTCATATTTGATAGGTACTTCAGGAGCGAAACTAAAGTAATTCATAATTTGACAAATCACTTCCTTTTTTGACTTGATAAATTCAACGACGATATCAAAGTCAATAGATGTCAATTCGTGAATATCAATGCGATTAACCTCTTCTTGCTATAACTTTTACTTTCTGTTGTTTTTCCACTCTCAGGGTTCCTTCTAGTAGTTTAAATATGCAATTGATTATCTCCTTTCAAAGCGAAGGACTACTCACTACTCAGGGCTGTAACACCTAAGTATTCTTAGAATCTGCGACTTAAATGTACTTTTGAAGCTTATTGTCTGGTCAGTCATAAGAGAGAAACTTAATTACAATTCAAAAAATAAAAAAATCATGATAATATCAGTGATGATGTCATAAGTTAATTTGCGTTCAAATGGATGCCATCAACCTCTTCTTGATCTAATTTGTACTTCATGTTGTGTCTTTCTGTCATGCTTTCTTCTAGCTGGTTTAAAATTACAAATACACAATTGATGGTCTCCTTTCAATGTGAAGTCCTACTTGGGGCTGTAACACCTGGAGTACTGGGTGAGCCCTGTGACTTTATGTACTTGCGAAGCCTGTTGTATTTTTTTCAGAAGAGAGCCTATGCAATTCTATAGTCCCGATTTTCTCTAAGAAAGTGAAAAGTAATCTAGCATCTTGAGTCTGAAAATGAGGTTTCAGCTGACCATAAGACAGCTTGTAGTCGTCTTTGGTGTCAACATAAATGACCTATTAATTCACCACCAGGGCAGAGAAAACAACAAACAAAAAGCATTGGGGTATATGAGGCCCTAGGGCACTATATGTACAGTTTTCAAATTTAGACAGGGCTCGATAGATAGTCTCTGTGCTGTGCCCCGACCATCGGGCGATAGTCTCTGTATATAGCTATAGTGAAACTACGCTATGCCCTATAGCCCTATCTGGGAGGACCCCTAAATGAGCTATTAATTCACCATCAGGGCAGAGAAAACAACAAACAAAAAAGGAGTGGGGTATATGAGGCCCTAGGGCACTATATGTACAGTTTTCAAAGATCGTTTATCTAAATTTGTCAAATCAGTGGGTGTGAATACTATCAACTGCTCCAACCCTGAACTTTCTACACCTCTTTGCCTCGTCATTTAGTCATTTGATTATCTTTAATTCTATAGCTCCATACCTGTTTGTTGTGTGTTCTATTTTTGACAGTGATCTTAAATTTATGCACCATTTTTATGGTGATCTTGTGCCTTCTTAAATGTGCCTTTTTTGGGGGTTATTAATTTTTAATTTTAATTACCCTCATTTATGTGCATATGAGCTAGTTGGCCTATCTTTGGTCATGCATAAATCTTGTTTGAGGGCTGGACTCTAATCTTCAGGGTGGAGAGGTTTTGTCGCATTTTTGATGATCAACGCAAACTGAATGTATACATGGTTGTTACAAAGATTGGTTATCCAAAAATGTCAAACCAGCGTGAACTATATAAACTGCACTAACCCAGAACTTCATACACCTCTTTGCCTCTGGTCATATAGTCATTTGATCATCTTTAATTCTATAGCTCAACGAATTTTGTTGCATGTCCTATTATTTGACAGTGCCCATATATTTCTGCTTGTTAATTTGCAGGGTTTTTATTTGGGTTCTTTTTTTTTTTTGAATTTTTATCCTCATTTATGTGTATATAAGCTAATTGGCCTATCTTTAGCCATGCATAAATCTCGTTTGAGTGTTGGCCCTTAATCTACAGGTTTGAGGGGTTTTTGTTGCTTTTTTGGTGTAAAGATGATCAACGCAACTGATTGCTTAGATGGTTGTTGGAAGTCTCATGGTGAAAATAAATTGATTGCAAGTATCCAAATAAGATAGTCTAATGATGTAAAATGAATTAATTCTAATACCTTTATGTTATCTGAGGGTCTTTAGTTAGGTTCTTTTAATTTATCCTTCGCATGTATATTTGACCTAATTGACCTCTTTCTTGTGGATTAAAACATAAATTGGTTTTTAAGGTTGGGCCATACTCTCATTTGTGTGGGTTTTTTTGTATAAAATGTGCTCAATAATTAAGGTCATCTGGTTGCATATGTGGTTGTTAATATGGTGAGAATGAATTGTTTACAATTCACTAAATAATGTAGTGTAATGGTCTAAAATGAATTCAGTTTATCCTCATCTTTGATATCTTTTATCCTAGACTGTTTTGGTACAGGTACGGGTATAGTACGCTGAAACGGATTTTTTTAAAAACTTCGGTTACAGTATGCTGTGGGTATATATATATATATATATATAAATTTAAAGAAGCATTTGCATATTTATTGAAATTTAATACTCATACGATCATTCATGGAACATGAAAACAGATTTCAAATACTTTGAGAATCGAGACTTGAGTTTGTATTGATTCATAACATTCAAAATATAGTAGTTAATAACTTAATAGATTCGAGTTTTCAACTTGCTTCACTTTCAGTTTCCTAGGGCTAAAAGCCTAGAACATATCATCTAGATGATCCTCAAAATCATCTTCATGGATGGCACTTGCAGCTCCACTCCCACTAGCTCCACTGTCGAACCCTTGTGAAGGGCTCCTTAGAAATTCGTCAT